>JAEIFM010000181.1:1200000-1800000 GCA_018901885.1 Zaprionus kolodkinae
GAAACACACACACTGGCTTCGTCAACTTGTAAATGCGCTTATGTAATGCAGTTTTTTTTTCAGTAATTTTTTTTTTTTGAATAACTTTGCGCACTCGAACACGACTCATCAGCAAGACACTCACATGGGACATGCAGCAGATGTCAGTTGTCGTTCCAAAAGTTGTTGATGTTGTTGTCGATATGTTGCAGTTGCAGTTGCAACCTTCAGTGGGCTGGCAACGGCAACTGGCAACCTGCACTTGGCATGACAATTGAAATGCAATTAACCGGGCAAGGCGGCAATTAAGGCGACAATTACCAAGTCACCCCAATCCCCAATCCCCTTTGCTCATAATTGTCTTTAAATGTTTTGAGGTTTGTTTCCAAAAAAAAAAAAAAAAAGCTTGGGCAACCCATTGCGGGCGTACTAGTATACCATATACATGCTGTTGATTTAATTACACACACAGTCCGTGTACGGTCTCTCTCGGCTTGGCGCAGCGCAATTTGAACCCAAGTTCAATAGAGCTGTCACACTGTCCAATCGTCAGATCTGCTCGGGTCTGCTCTATCTGTGGGTTCTACGTCTTTTCTACCCGTTCCCGTTCTCACATTTGCCTGCGATGCAGCATGAAAAGCGCCGTCTTCGCACGTTCCACTTTGATATCGCCCTCTCACTTCCTCATTCTTCCTCTCTTTCTCCCTCTGAGCTGAGCCCGGGAAATGCAAGCAAAATTAGCCTAGTTGCAATTAGTAGAAAATTCTGCAGTGAAATTTGCTTTTAATCGCAGCTGCTTAGGTTATGCGAATTGCGTAGAAATACTAGAGATATTTTTCCTATGCCTAGACAATCTCAAAAAGTGGGTTAAGAATTGCCATAATTGTGTTCAAGCTTTCAATTGCCATGATAATAGAGAGATTCTAAGTAACATTGTATTAGAGAATATTAAAGAACAATTGCCTGAGAATTAAGCTAAACGATTGTTTTATGCGCATTTCTTTAAGCATTCATTAGCAAGTTCTATGCAAACATCTTTATTATGTTCTCCAGATTCCAACTAGTTTTTACAACTCTATTAAAGCTATTTTAATTATGAGATTTGCTAGATCATACTAATTATTTTAGTTGTTATTAATTGTTATAATATTTACTGCAAAAAAAAAGCAGATGCAATGTTAGCTTCTAAATTTATCGCATGCTATAGCTTGGATTTTTATGAAATTTGAACAGTATGTAGAAGATAATGTAGAAATCAGTTGTACAGAGTTTAGTTGCTTTAGCTTTATAGAAACTCAAGATATATCAATGCAAATAATAAGTTTCAATAAAACAAATTTCAAACAAATTAAAAAAAAATGGTAGAATTAAAATAAACTAGTTTTATTCATAATATATTGAAAATTATTTAATAAAGGTTCCTAATTACGATATAAAGGTAGTTAATGGCTTTAAAAATTCGAAAATCGCTTTTATTGTCTATGCTGATTAGGAATACATATATATATATATGAGATATTTTCATTCCGTAGCTCCCAATTAAAAAGAAAATTGAAAATTCGTGATAATTTATAGCAAATCATTGATAATTATATAAGGCGTGCCATCAAATTGATGATGCTATTTAGCTACAAACCATATATAAAGCTATGTATAGCTTTTGGCTGGTCACGTTTTTAGCCTGTATAATGCCTTCCGTTCGCATTTCAAGATGTGTGAAGCATACCCAGAAAATGGCACACAAATATCGCATCGAGTTAAGATTTAAACAGAAATTATGGCATCAGCGGTTTGCTGCACTTCTCTCTGTCTCTCTTTCTCTTTCTGCCTCTGTGTCAGTTTTGGACATCCTTTTTCTTTATGGGGAATGAAATTTGAATGGTATAGAAGAATGGAGATGAAGAAGATGGGGGGATATCGCGTGTTATATGCACTGATGCGTACGATGGCAAAGGGGCAACAGCTGCAGGCAGCGAATTTCTGTCATAGAATATGACAAATTTTGTTCCTCTTTTTTTCTCTCTTTTTCCATTTTGGCAAAATTGCAAAATTCGCCTGTCTAAGGGATTATACGTACAGGAGGTGGATGCAGAAAGGGTTGCAACAAAAAAAAAGGGGAGTATCAAATTCCCTTCGAAAATGTTTATGAAAACGGTATTTGGCAAAGGGTCACACGGCACAAGGAAGTGCATAAAAGATATGAATATATATATATGTATATATAAACTGTTCTAAACATGTGCGATATAGCAGACTGTGTCGTCTGGCACATGGCACATGGCACATGTCGTGTGCATGGATGACACTCAACTTGACTGAGGCCCCGGGGTTGGAAACCCAAGCCGAGCAAAGCAATTACAAGTACAAACACTTGTTGTAATGTCAGCTGTCAATAGCACGAGCCCACGACGAGAGTCCACGACGAGTTTGTTGCAAATTGTGTTGGGGTTATTCCCTGAACCTGATGATGGTAAATACTGATTTTGTACACGTCAAGGGGATAGACACATGTGTGTGGGGTACTTTAACCCTATACAACAAATCATAATAAAAGTGTGCGAGTCGTGCAGGGTTCGGTTCGACGGCTAAATGAGGCTAATTTTGTTGATTGTAGATTGTGGTATGACATGGTAACGTTGATCATTGTATACTATATAACACACCTTTTATAGCAAAAATTAAAGAAAAAAGATTATAAATATTTAAAGTTATCTATCTATATTATAATATATTTTTTTGTTTAATTTTTTAATTAAAAGAAAATTTCGTAATATGATCTTCTTTGTAATATTTTTTTAAATGACAAATATTTGAATAATAGATGAATCATTTATTTATATTTTACCGTGTTTATACAAAGATTTTCTACTACAAATATTTAAGCAATATCTAAAATATATATCTGAATTTATAGCATTACTAAAATAATTAAATATTTGCACATTAAGACAGAAAACGTTTTTTATTTACTTTTTGCTCTTTCTGAGAACTATTAAAAATTCCCAAAAACATAGATTTATGCTTCCACTCAATTTGTGCATAATTTATTATAAATTTTTTTTTTTTTTTTTGTATTCTTTTTATTGCTATTTCCTTTTATTGAGCGCTTCCTCGTGAAGAGCCCGCGCTCTCCAAAAGCCCCTTGAGATTTATATTTATATGCCTCGAAATGGAAGTGCCATCGAATTAATCGTCACTTTTTGTTTCGTTTTTGTTTGCTTTCTGTCTGAGCCATGCTCATCAAATCGAGGCCTATAATGATCTGTAGGCCTATCTCGGGGGCGACCTTCAAAAACGAAACTTAATCGTTAGAAAACAAACGAGGGAAAAAAAAACAAACTAAAATAGAAATCAGCATCGTCATTCACGATCTGCCAGCGACTGCCCCCGACTCATTCATAATTCCATAATGTACGCGTCTATCGTATATACATACATATATATAGTATAGTTTAGTAAAGTATATAGAAAACATTTTGTTGGGGGTTTGCTTTGATGAGTTGCCGCACTTGAGCGCACTCGAGAGTTGACTTTTGATGTACGGAATTGTACTTGAAAAAGTGCTACATACAACTCTCTGACAGCTGAAGGCGGAAGATAGAATCTGAAATTTGAAAAAAAAAAAAATAATAAAAAACATTTGTTTGGTTTAGGAATCCCCCAATTCGTAGCTAATGCTAGTAAAATTGATTAACATGACGCACTTGCACCATGCAGATTGATGGAGTGTCAGGGACAAAGTACGCCCGCACAGGCTCAATTTAAAACATATCAGGGAGTCTATCAATTTGGATTGGTTAAGCGATTTCTATGCCATGTCAACCATGCCATGTGCTGCTGTTAATCTCTCAGATAGAGGGGGGGAGACAACAGGGCGGAGGTTGCGACACGGACACGCGCTAAGCTTCGTTTAATCTGTGTGACATATTGTGCTGTGATGCTGCAGTGCGATAAATTTAACTGTATACCCTGTAAAAAAACTATGAGAGTATATTTCACAGCTTGTCAAATTTTCTTTGTTCAAAATTTAATTTAAATTTTTCTTTACTATTTTTACGCCAAAGTATTTAATTTTTCTAAGATATCTACTAGTCGAGTTACGCATTTGTTTCGCACTTTAAATTTAACAGCCGCCAAAAGCCTCTCATTATATCTATGATAAATGGTCAAAGCGTGCGCCGGACTGCACTTAATCCCATCGGTTTATGGTTTAAAACTGTTAAGAGCGATTCCAGTTGACCTCCCTGAGTGTGTGTATGGAACTGGTTGTAAATTGGTTTATGGTGAACTCTATGCAGTTCTATTAATTATGCACACAGCTTGAAAAATTTGCCCTTTTATAACTCTAAATAACACTAATTAAATCATATAATTATATAAAATATATATTTCCATGAGAATTGATTTTCATATGGCGTGATAAATATGCGAAGATCGTTTTGAATTGATTTTAAAAGTAATTTGAAAAATTTACGCAAGCAATTTTGATAAATGATTATGTCGAAATTATATGTTATTTTTTTGGACAGCTAAAGTCTTAAAATATATCATGTTGTTGAATATAGATTAAAAAAATATATATTTTTTTTTTGATAATTTAATGAATATATTATTCCTTTTTTATCTAGTTAAAGCTTAAGCTTGTGCATAATTAAAAAATACTTGTCGAAATTGTTGAGTATTATTTCACAATTTGGCAGTATTATTTTTTCACAATCCAGTAATATTTTTTTTAATATTTTTATATGCTCATTTGGTTTTCATATTTATTTTATTCGTTGACCTTCTTGGGGCTTATTAGCCAATGCACAGTCTTTTATTTTATTTTTATATCTCACTCCCATCGTATCATATATCACGCGTCTTAATCACTGAATGGGGAGTCTTAACTTTCAATATCTTTTATCTACCCATAAGTCGCGCGCGTCTCTTTCACTAAATTACACAATTCTCTCTTGCGCTAATTGAAAAAAGAAAACTGAATACTCATGCATTCATAGTACGAGTACGAGTGCAGTTTGAGTACACACAAAACGGCAGCCAGACATGCCACACATACATATGGGGTGCCATTGGGTCTTTGTAAAGCGCCTTAGCCTCCCAAAAAAATTGAAAAAAAAAGAATTATGTCACTTGTTGGTTTTTTTTTTTGTTATTTTTTTTTTGTAGACACCATTGTTGTAATTGCCGAACGGCGCTGTACTCGTAATTGTTGCAACAATTGTAGAGTATATTATTTTATTTCGATGCCGGTGCCGTTGTTGTTGTTGTTGTTGTTGCTGAAAGCTGTCGTCGTTGTCTGGGGTAACTTGACACTCGAGTAAAATTGGCGCGACAATGTCTGTCTGTCTGTCTGTCTGTCTGTCTGTCTGTCCGTCTGTCTGTCTGTCTCTTTAGGTCTGTCGGGCAGCTCCAAACAGTTGCCTAAAGTGGTATAATATCCGAAACTCCAAACTGTTGTCACATGTGTCCATTGTTGTTGCTTTTCGGTTTTCTTTTCTGTGTCTTTTTTTTGTGATTTTTATTTACACGCCACATTTGTGTTTCAATTTGAAATTTATTTATAAGACGCGACAATCTCTCCCCAACGCCGCCGTCGCCGTTGCCATTATCTGTTTGCTTGTACATTGTGTACAGTTTAATTTGTTAAATAAGATTTATGATAATTGTGTTTGAGCTCTCCCTCTCCCTCTCCCTCTCTCTCCCTCTCTCTCTCTCCCTCTCTCGATCTCTCTTCTTTGTCAAATGGTAGCAAATAGTAGCATGCTTAAATATTACTTTTAAAATCGATTCCCACGCTGATTATTTAGTATTTTTTTTGTTCGTTCATTATCACCCATTGTAATTGTAAATTTAACCTACTCACTGTGTCCGTCGCGCTCTACATTTACTTTGTTTTTTGTTTATTTAACCTTTTCCTTTCCATTGGTTTTTCATCATTACTTAAATATAATATTAAAATACTCTGAGAATTGTCTTTTAAAGTATTTGTAAGCTCTGTCAGATTTCTCTACCTAAATATTTAATTTTTATTTTTTCCTTTTTTAAAACTTGGGACAATTTTTATAGATTTCCTTTACTACTAAAAAAACCTTCGATTGAAGTTTTGCTCAGGGTATTCTTTTTCTAAGCAGCTCTTACTACACATTGGTAGCTTTTCCTTCTCCATATGGTGTAGTTGGTTACTCTCATAAAAGAGAAATAATTTTTGGGCATACTGATGGCACTATTAAAACCGCAAATTGCCCTCAACTTGGCTAAGAGTACTCGTAATACTAGACATGAGTATTTCCGTTTCCGCAGTGCCTGCTGTCATTTTGGTCTTGCAGATGAATTATAACATCTTGCCCTGGCTTTCTTTCAAGGTCTAAGCAAGCATTATGATTGATGAAACGATTGTGTTGTGGTTTTGTAGGGAATTCCATAGAGAAGTAGTGAGGAAGTTGAAGATATTAAGAGTCTACTGATTACAAGTGAACGCAAATAAAAGATTTAACAGATATATATTGTTATTCATGAGTAATAAAATATTTTTATGATTTTGCATCAAATCTAACTATGCATGTTATTAGTTCGATTTTATGACAGTTCTTAAAACTCATATATGATTTATTATCATAACTCTGTGCTCATTTTTAGCTAGCTAATACTCTAAACTTATAGTAATAAATTCTTGTAATGTTTAGCTTGGAAATTTACGAGTTTTTTTCAAAAAAATTTAAAATTTCTAAAAAAATAAAACTTCAATATTATGTATATAAAAGAGCATACAATGTTCGACAAAGCTCTAAACTTTGCATTATTTCTAAAACGTTTCCCTGGCGAAGTTTAAAGTGCACAATCAGATGGTAACATGGTAAAATAAGTATTAAAATTAAAACCTTTATGAACGCAAGGCGAGACGAGTGCAACAGCCTCGAATTGTGACGACGACGACGACGACGATGAGGGAACATGCAAAGTTTTCGTATTATATATTCCACACGATGCAGACCAGGTAGGCCAGTGAGAGCAGGTAGAGACCATGCGATGTGCAGCATAGTGTAATGTGTAATTTAAGCATGTTATATATAGTATGTGTACTTGTTCATGGTTGTTCTTGTGTTTAGACATTGCACACGGTACAAGTTCAAAATCAGCTAGAAGAGAGACTCCCTTAGAGGGGGGGCTGGCGGCGCATAAATTTGTTGCAAGCAGAAAACAACATGCTGCTCTCTCTCTCTTTTTCACACACTCTTTCTGCCTCTCTCTCTCTCTCTCTCTGATGTATCCGTGAGAAATTCTATGTGTATATTCTCACGCATGTCTCGAGGATATGCACGAGTGAATTTCGCGTTGTAGGGAGCTGCCAATAATTGTTGCACTATATATTTTCCATGGGTTCTACCAGAACTGAACTCAATTCAATCCGAGTAGCGACTGAGAACGACTACCGAATCAATGTAGCAATAAATTGCAACAGGTTCAGTCAAACTAATTTGCATGCATGAAATCGTTAAGTGAGCTGAGCCTGAGACCTGAGACACGACCGAGACACATTGAGGCCTGACAGTCACTTAACAATCATACGAACCCGTCTGAAACTATACCAAAACATACACAAACACAGCTGGAGCCCAGCCCCATTGTCTGGCAATGCGGTTGGTCTCTTTCTCATTTGATCTTTGCCCAGACAGCCGCATTTCAATTGAACTTGAAGTGTTTTGCCGGCATTCTATAATCTATAATCTATAATCCGAAAGCCAAAGATATCAGGATTTACCGTATGTACCGTACGTAACAAACACTTTGTTGCCAGACTAAGAGTATCTGCTGGGGGCTGCCCATGTTTCAATCAGTGCTGCCAACTTGTGCTGTTAGCGGGAAATAGCTAAGAGGGCAGAAAAGCTAAAAAACAACATATAAAAATATAACTGTAACACTAAAACAAAAGTTATCAATATTAAATGTAATATACTTTAAATTTCATAAACAAATGTTGAAAGTATCGGAAAATGTGGAAAACCCGAACTTTTTTCTTAAACAGAAATCAGAATTCTAAATCAGAAAACAAAATGGATTTACGGAATATAGTTGTAACACTAAATATATATAAAAATAGATAATACATGTATTTTTAAGGTTAATTTTATAGAAAAATGTTTGGTAATATCGAAAAAAGCAGATAAAGTCGAATATAATTTCAAGCAAATTAAGAATAAGCATAGAAACAGAAAAAGGTGGATTTTCAAAGTGTAGAAATGTATCAAATTATTTGAAGATTATCTATAAAAAAAATGTACATTAAATTAAAATAGAAAACAAATATCAATTAAAAAAAAAAAAAAACGAAAAAAGTGACTCTTAGTAAATAAAAAAGTTCAGAATTGCACTAATGGAAAAAAATAAAAGCCAAATTTGGCTAGGAAAAAAGGCAGCACTGTTTGTAATCGATCTTAAGAGCTTTGCATGTGGGGGCTATCATTATACTTGTATGTAGGAACTGTTCTTGATTTGCTTATAATTCGCAAACAGTTTTAGCATGCTGGCAATGTTACAGGTGGGCGTTGACAAACCTTGTAAAGTATGTTTATGGCACTATATATTGATTTTTCGAGTATTACAGTATTGTTTTTTGTTTTTCTACATTTTGTTTACTTTGTTATGCCTTTCGAATGATCTGAATACATTCGATATGCTTACATATATGTATATATATATATATGTATTCAATCTCTTTTTCTTTTTTTCATGATTGACATTTGAGTGCTCCATGAGTGTATTCATACGTTGGCAGGCACCACCATTGACTGCCGTGATTGTCATAAATCATGACATGCTCAACGATTTATTTACTCTACATAAGGTTAAACATTATTGTGGCCTGTGTAGAATATGTTTTTTTTTTGTTGTGTGCGATAGACGATAGACGATTAACGATATACTATATGTTTATATTTGCATTTAATTTGCAATTCCAATGAGTACACACTCATGGGTGTGCGTGTGTGTGTGAGTGTGCTTGCTCTACTAATTATGATTTATAAGCAACATTGTGGCCTGCTAATTTATGTCTGAGCAAAAGCGAGTGCATTTGTGCAAACTATATACAAGTTTTATCGTATTGCAGCGAGATAATCGAGGTGAATTAAGTACGACTATATGCTAATTAGTTAATGCACTCGATACGTAAAGAAACCATGAATCAAGCTAATTTCTTCTTCTCCCCCTCTCTCTCTCTCTCTCTTACAGATGCCGATAGACTTGAGGACAGTCCTGGCGAGGAGAAAATTCAAAAAGAAATCGAAACAATCGATTACATTGACAAGTGAGTAAAACGTTAAATACAGCAATTATAGAGATACTATATCTCTCTCTCTCTAGCGAGCGTTGTCAACACGCTGCACGATGCAAATTAGAATTCAATACAATTTTCATTTAAGCTTGAATCGAATCGAATTGCAAATTGCACTAACGGTAAACGCCCTTAAAAAAAAGTGCATAAAATTAGAGCGAATCGAGTCGAGGCGGGTCGAGTTGGAGTCGCAGTCGACGGGGCAATTACATGTGAAATTAACTTGTAGCAATTTCAAAACCATAATTGTTTACTAATCTCAGTGTTGCCGTTGCCGGACAATTTGCCATTGTCGGAACGTTGTGTATACGCCACGTTGACCAATCCTCAAATTGACAACCCAACCGAATGTTTGGGTGTTGCTGCTGAACATGAACTACAATTACAATTTGTTAGTCAATTGTAAATTGTTTTTCGGTTGAGGCAATTCACAGAGTTTATGTACTCTAGAAATTTTTAAAAAATATCTTTGAATATTATCGCAGAGTAAACTGGGAGAAGAATAACACGAGCAACTCCCATAATGAAGTAACATACTTATCGATAGTTGATTACTGCGATAGTCACATAATAACGATAGTTTGCTAATGTAAAAAAATAGTATAAATATTATATAGGAATATTTTGTACTAAAATGCTAAATATTCATAGATCATTAGACCATACTACAGTACACACTATATAGTATAGTATGTGTGATAAAATAGAGAACATTACGATTAAATTTTACCGCAAGTTAATTTTGATTGATATCTAAGTATTCCGATAATTGCATTCCACAAATGGTTGACTTCCGATTGCGCTGAGCAATACTATCGAGAAAGTTGCGTCTCTCTCTCTCTCTCTATTCCTCTCTCCCCCTCTTTTCCACACCCTTAATTCAAATAGTTGGCTAATTGCGGCGACATCACTGATGCGTATCCAGCGCTTTTCACTCGAGCATGAAACCTGCGCCAAGTGTGAATTATGCAGCAATTTTCCTCCACTTCTTCTTCAGTTTTTTTTTTTTTTTTTTTTAATTATTTGATTACTTGCGGTCATGAGCGCATTTAAGCCATTTGTGGACTTCAATTGGCCAGCAAACGACACACGAACAAAAACAACAACACAACGTCTTGCCTGATCGCGTTGTTACCATTTATATGGCCAATGAACATGGGCGAGTTTTCAGAGTTTCGCAGTTTTCAGTCGCCGATATTGCGCAATATTTAATTCAGTTAAAAAGCCGCCAAAAACGGCTGGTGTGGCGGTTTTTTCAAGCCCGGCACCGGCAACTTGTTAACTTTGTTTTTTCCAACATTAAATGGTAATTTTTTCCGTCGTTTGCTTGACTTTTGTTTTTTTTTTTTGTTTTTTGTTTCTTATGCGCCCGATCATGTTGCCCGTCCGATCGTTGATGTGTTTAATACATAATTTCCTTATCGCAGCAGAGTTTCTCCCCTCTCTCTCTCTCTCTCTTTTTAGCTATATTTTGCCAGCTCAGCTTGCTAAACTCTTTTGATATGTGGTCGAGATTTTGCTTCTTGAAGTTTAATGACTTTAAATAATTATGACATTCGTAGTTGTTGCTCCAGTTGTTGTTGCCAGTGTTGCTGATGTTGCCAGTGTTGTCCAGTGTTGTCCAGTGTATGTGTACAACACTTTTTTGGTTTCTTGTCATGATGCAAAACTTGTTTCCCATCACAAGCAACATCATACATATTGTAGGAAGGCAAAAAAAGAAAGAAAAAGAAATATTATAGCCAGGAACGTTGAGATTTAATTAACTTCCCATATGATATTAATTACCCATGGGACAGAAAACAATTGTAAATGGATAGTGTCATTCACATTTCTTGTAGCCCATCTCTGGAGAATGAATGAACTTGAAAGAATAAGGGAAAAAATAACATTTTTCAATGAATAGAACTTGTAAATGGAATTCCAAAAGAGATTTTAAAACTAAACTATTTATAGTTGGTGTATATGATAAATATCATATTTTAAATGATTACTGAAAATTTGTTTGCAATCCTATAATTAATATTGAAGTTATGCAATATATAACGAACAACTAAACTTACTTTCTGAGAAATATAAATTCAGTTTATAGATTTGTAAACAACATTTTAAATTCCTTTAGGGTATAAACAAATATTATGGTTATTTAAAGTACACCCACTAGCAAAGAAAAATTAATTTACAGAGCTCTACTAACTAATGCTAATAGGCTTTTCTATGTAGGTGTTAGAATTTCCCCATCGAAACTGTTCGCACATTAAACAAGTTCACTGTACTCCCTATAGAGTATGTTAAGTGAGAGTTTTGTAAGGTAAAAAAAAAACAACTTAATTTAGTATTATATATATTTGTATGCAAAGTGCTTTGAAAGCTAAAGAAAAAACAACTTAATTTAGTATTATCGCATTAGCCCACACAACATTGCGGAAGAGTCGCTTAAAATGCAATCAATCCTAAGCTATAAATAAATATCTCTTATCTATTGTATAATTAGAATGTTTAAGCGGGCTGAGCTCGATCAAAATACAAATTGAGTCAAGTCATTTGAACCTCCTACAACTTAATAGAGCACTACGCTTTCTTTCAGCTCGATTTCACTTTCAACATACAAAAAAAAAATAAAAACGAGGCTTGTTGTTCCCTCACACCTCAGACAGTTGGTCAGTTTGTTGGTCATATCATTGCCTCGAGGGTAATCGCTATAAAACTGGCTCAGCAGAGAGCTCACGTATGCAAATGAAGAGAAGAGGCGAGACGAGAGAAGACACGAAAGAGAGAGAAGAGTCAACAAACGCACGAATCGATCGGGCAATTTGTCGTTGTCATCGAACTTTTCTCAGGCGTAACGCATTTAAATTAGCTACATGCAAATATATACCATACATATATATATATATCTATATCTGTATATTGCCTAGCTTGCCAAATCGTGCGAATATTGAACACTTTTTTTTCAGTGTGTTTGTGATTACAATATTTCTTACGCAAAAGATTCATGTGCGAAAACTTTCACTGTAGTTGCGGGTTTATTTATTTTTTTTTTTTTTTTCCTAATTTTTAATTGCTGATATTTCAGGATTACAGGGGGGAATAAAGCCAAACAAATCAGTTGGCATTAGCTTAGTCAGGCAGGCAGGCAGGCAGGCAGGCAGGCAGGCATCAAAGCCTTATAAATAGTTGCCTTTGCATGCCTCGGCGTTTGATGAACTTTCGGCATAGGGAAAACATCTAACTTTGGCGATTTGGTGGCATATCATTAAACGCCGTTACACGCCGACGCTTTGTGGCAGCAACAAGAAACAGGTGTAACCAGGTACACGATGATTACGTGACGTTCGACCTGGCTTGCCTGGCAGCCAGCCAGCCAGCTAGTCGATTATAATAACAATAAAAACGAAACAGAAAGAGAAAAAAAAACGAAAACTAAAAAAAAAATACAAACTACAGACGAGCTCTTCAAATCTAAAGAGGGGCTTATTTGTTCGATTCGGTTTGTTGTTGTAGTTCAACAACTTTGGCAACTTCATTTGGCAACCGACAAAATATCAAACGATTCAAACGTTTTATGCATTTAACATAACAATAACAACAAAAACGATCGAATGACGAACTAATAAATAAATATATACTATACTATATCTACTTAATAAATAGCTGCAAGCTAGATTGGCTTGAAAAGAGCAGAGTGAAACGAATTTTGAAATGAAAGATCCGATGAGGGAAGATGCTTTAAAGATGCAAGTGATACAGGCACAAATTTAGTTGAAATATAAAATAAATTATAAATATGCAAGTCAAATTTGAGAGATAATTTTACTTATGCCAAAAACAGTAGAATCCATAGATTAAAAGGTCTTTAAACTTAAAATCGTCTATAAAACTGGTCAATTTATTATGTTGAAACAAACTGAAGCGATTTCAATGTAATCAAGGAGGCAACAATACAATACATTTGCTTTCATGAAAATTTCCAACAATGAAACAAGTTTGTCGCCTCAGTCTTTTGTTTTGGCAGTCAAGCGCGTTGAAGAAGAAAAGAAAGAGAAAAAAAAAAACAAATATCATAACGCATCGCACAATGATAGATTACTATTTGAAAAGACAATAAAAACGTTTTTGGCTGTTTGTTTTCTTTTTTTTTCTCTCCATTAAAATGCATTTAGTGCTCTAATTAAACGTTTATCTTCATCCGATACGCTGCGCATTGCAACATCGCAAACGCCCCACAAAAAAACAAAAAAATCGGAACCAAATAAATTTGCAGCGCGTTATGCAGAGACTTGCTCAACCGGTGGGCGTAACCGCTCAGCGCCCACTTTTATTTATATATATATATATATGATTTTTCATATTTTGCTCTATTTTTTTCTCTTTTTTTTGGACCACCTGCAATCATTACGTAGCATTAATAAATGCAGTTCAAGCTGCATTTTATTGCGCTCCATAGTTGTGTGTTCTGGCATCGGCTTTCACAACAAAGCAAAAGCCTCGTCGCCTGTGGGTGCAACATGCATGCAGCATGGCACGAGCGCTGTGCCCAACATAAAATGCAAAACAGTCAAAAAAAAGAAGGAAAAAAAAATTGGAAAATAAAAAACTGTTTTGGGCGTTACTTTGGCTGATTTTCTGTGATTTTCTGATCTTGTGAGCTAACTTGACACATAAATTATCGCATTTTCATTACACCAATTTGGCAACCAAGCCCAAGCCCCAAGTTCGTTAAACCGTTAAGGGGTGCCCAGAATATATTTTTAATAACCCAGCTGGGGCACAGCAATTGTTAGTTTCGAATTCAAGCAACGTTTGCCCACTGTGTTAGGGATTAGCATAAGAGTAGGAAATGCACGTGAAGCATTTTAAAAGAGACAGTCATGAAATTTGATCGGCAGCAAGAGGGGAATAAAAGAAAGAAATAAGCCAACTTTAGTTGTGCATGCAAAATAAGCCAAGGCAGGGAAGGGGTAGAGAGAAAGAGAGAGGGAGAGAGAGGGAGAAGGGGCTGTCAACAGGATAGCAAAGCAACTGGCAGCTGCTGTTGTTGGCGCTGCTGCCTGTCAAGCGCAGGACACGGATCGGGGACGAGTCTGGAGCAGATGCAGGCAGGTAGCCAGCCGGGCAGTACAGGCAGTTCGGCTCAGCAGACAGCTAAGCTCTTTTTGTGTGTATTATCTTATATATATATGCCAAAGACGTGCCAACTTTGAACCAGTTATAAACAAAGCAGAACTTGCCCAAACAAAGCGAGGTGTGACGACGTATAGTATGTGTGTGTGTGTAAGTTATGGCAACATTTGTATGCCCTACACATTAAAAATTAGACAGAGGCAGCTACTGAAAATTACATGATATCATACTGTATATTATATTATCAAACATTCAACTCGGTAAAAATTGATATGCAAAGCTGTGCAAATTAATGTCTATGATAGATATATGATGGTAATTTTCTAGACTTACAAGGTTTTTGATCTCTGCCATAATACTTTGTCATTCTAGTTTACTTACTTAAAAATAAAGCCGATTTATTGTGAATTGTATTGTGTTCTTGAAATAAATAAGAGTTGGGGAACTAAAGCATAATTCTGTAAAAAGCTCTTTAAAGCACTTTAAACTCTATTCATCAATATTGGGCAATATAATAGACATTTATTTTGTATATATATTAGAGATAGTCGAGTTAAAGCTCTTAATTTATTGCTGAAACAATCTAGGGGCAGTTCTAAACTTGTGAAACTGTTCTAAACCTAAAATGTGTATTTATATTACATACTCTATAAGTTTCACTTTGCTTTTTGTTTGTTTTTTGCATAAAATAAGAAGAAATAATATTTAAAATAAAAAGTAAACCATGCAAACCGTTAGCTGACCTACCTGCTGTACAGTCAGTCAGTTCTTGAAAGTTCTGTTTGAAAAAGAAAAAAAACGCCGGCACTTACAACTTTTACAACGTACTTAACTTTTGAGACCCGATTTACAGTCGCAGCACATTAGGTGGGCTTTCAAATGGGCAGAGGTATATGTAGAGTGTAGATATATATATACGTTTGTTTGTTTGCCTCGCCTTGGTACTAGCCAGGTACCAGCGCAGTGCGATAAGTCAAGCTGACACAAAAACAGGATTAGCTTGCTCCCGTCGCAATAAGGCAATGAGTCAGAGCAGCTGGAAATCTGCAAGTTGCGGCAGCATTCGCCTTAAGATAAATTGGCAACACGCGCCGCTGCAGATACATGTGCTGGCTCCATTTCTATTGCGAGAGAGAGAGAGAGAGAGAGAGAGATTTGGACTACCAGCTGCCCATCGTCTCCCGTTTCCTTCTTGTCTGATTGCGTCTTGCTAATTGTGTTGGCCTCTGGTTGTCGCAAAGCAAAGCAAAGTTCAAAATGTTTCAGTTAATTGTCTTACAATTGATTAACTCTGAACTTTTGCGTCATTAGAGGCATGGAGTCAGGCCAGCAGCCAAGTGGAACTACACAGAGGGATAGAGTAGGGAATGGGAGTAACAAGTAAGAAAGGCGACAGAGCAATACCCTACTCTTAAGCAGCTGGGAACATGTTATATTGTATAACTGCTTTGTTTATAGTCTGATTGATTTGAAATTTAGAATATAGATACATATAGTTATTATCTATGTGCATAATGAAGCCTGGGACTCCAAACTCTAATACTTTGCTTAATAAATGTAAATAAAGAAATTGCTGGGAAGTTTGACGTGACAACTAAAATTTAAAATAAACTTTAGAAACTTATGGTATACAGTAAACTTCAAGACAAATTTGATGTCGCTAGCTAATATAATAGTTGAGACCATGCATTAAAGTAGATGAACAGACGAGCAGACAGAGAAACAGAGAGACATACGAGGAGACAGGCAGACGGGCAGACAAAAAGACATATAGAGAGACAGACAGCTAGAGAGACAGAAAAGATGTATATATTATTTTATATCATGATACTGAGAATATAAACTTTTTGAGCACAGTCTCCTCTTTTTTACATAAACTGAGAATACCCATTTTTTAAATGCTCAATGATTGTAGGGTATATAAAGTAGAAAAAAGAGAGAGAGACGCAACCGCACCCAGCTTAAATAGTCATCATATTGCCATCTTGCTATCCCACAGCCCAAGCCTAATTAGAGGAAACTGAGGGAGGTACGGGGAAACAGGGGATACAGGCATAAGCCCCCCATAAGCACTGAAATAATTACGATCCATTCGCTGCGCAAATTAAATTGCCACTGGTTTTGTCGGCGTGGGTTGTGTGCGGTAAGGCAGATGACTTCTAGCGTTGGCTTTTAGCAAACTTCGTGATGGCCAAATCGCAAGAAAAAAAAAATTAAAAAAAAAATATCTTGGATATGGAAAAGCGCTGGAAACAATGATTGCTCCCATTTGAAGTCACTCCCGAAGCCATAGACCGCGCCAGAGTCATAACTTTATGACTCAATCGACGACTTGGCTGTGCTGCTGCTGCTGACTGCAATTTATCTGTTTCCTGGTAGCAGCTACAGCCAAGAGCAATCCAGTACCGAGTACCCAAAGTACTGAGTAAGCTGTAAGTTGGCAAAGTTGTAAAGCGGGCCAGATTTTTTATAATGCCACAATTGGGGCCAATTTTGGAGCTGCCTGGCAGCAGCAGCGGCAAGCGGAGGGTCGCTCGTCGCTTTGATTTAGTGTGTGGTTTGTGTCTTGGGTAATTCGTGCGGATTATGCCATAATTTCTAATTGGAACTTTGCTAGGAGGGCGGACAGGCGAGCTCCACCCTTCTATTGTACGTGGTTTTAATATTTCAAGCACTCTATAGATGTGAGGAAAATTTATTAAAGAATAGGAAATAGCAAGACTGTCAGCTATAAAAGTTGTGTTATACTAGGAGTATTTATGGAACCTCTCTTAGAAAATATCAAGTTTAGCGGCTGAAGACTGAGTTATACTGATAGAACTCAGGAACTACCATATTTATTTGTGTATCTATTTTTAAATGGCATATTTCAACTTAAACACATCGCTAAGCATATCTTTTATTTATTAAGTTAGTTCCTTATGCACATTTATCATAGCTTTTTGCACATATTTATTTTTATTTATTTTATTTGTCTTTAAATTCAAAATTTTTGTTAGTCAAGCACTTTGCATAGTTTTTGACACCTCTATTTTCATTCTATTTGGTTTTTTCTCATGAGTGCATGAGTGCTCATCATAAAAGTATTCAGCGATAATGTGCAAAGATTATGAAATAAAAAAAAAACATTTTGAATTTAACATGAAATATATGCAAAACGTTGAAAAAACCTAAGATACTGCTTAGATTATAAGCTCAAACTAACCTTGAGGTTTGAATGGTCCTAATGAATATTCGGGTACTCGCTATGACTTATTGCCACATGCACAACGAGTTAACTAAACAAAAAAAACTTGATGTCTATATAAGATCCTACAACAACGTAACTTTCCAGTCATTTGCATAGAGTTAAGAGTCTTGAGATAAACAATCGCTAATATAAATGAATTGTTATATCATGCACATCAAGGTGTCAAGGTATATGCAGTTTATCTTCAAGTTAAGTTGGAAAATAATTTCGGGTACTCACTCAATTATGGCACTTTTTTATCATCGATAGCTGGACGCAGCTCAACGGGGTATTCACAGTGTATGTGAAACTAAAAACCTTTCATCCAATAATAAAAGCCAAGTGTGTAATTTACGGTGCCCTACCTCCCCCCTCCCCCTTGGTTACGGTAATGGAACCCTTGAGATTTTCCCATTATGTGAAATCAATACCAGCATTTATGTACATACATATGAATGAGTGTATGTATGAGTGTATTCGCAGCGCAGTATTCATTCATTCATTTAACTGGTTTATACGAAAACGATGGGAAAACGTGAGATAGCAAAGTAATTGTTACCTTTCACATGGCATTCATTAAGATCACTTGAGTGAATCGATCGTTCAGATCTTTGCAATGCTACGTTTTAATCATTGTAGGATTATCGCATTTCTCTCCCAGTAGAGGGTACTCATCTCTGACCTAAAGTAATCTTGAGCTTTGTTTGTCTTTCTTTATGATTTCAAATGTTTGTTTTGTTTCTCTTTCTCTCTCTCTCTCTCTCTCTGGGGTAATTATACCAAATCAGTATAAGGTATAAATCAATGAATTTTAATTGCCATTTTATACGATCGATGACAATCTATGACCATATATAGATATATCAAAGACGTTTGGTAGTTGCGAAATGAGAAAGAGAGAGAAACAGCGTGATTTATGATCTGCGGAACTGTAATTAAATGGCATCCTGTATGGCAGAGAGCGAGAGAGAGAAAGAGCAAGAGGGAGAGGGCGATTTACTGGGCTCGTGCCATACCGCAACAAAAAAAAAAAAAATCACTTGCCTCAACTTGTGCGGTGAGAAACGATTTGTTGTCTTACATTTTCGCCGCAAAATGTTAAATTTATTTTTATTATGGCACCGCCAGCTTGTCACCATAATTATAGCTGCACTACACACGATTGTGTGTCATTGTCTGACCGTCTCTCTCTCTCTGTCTGTCCGTCTCTCTCTCTGTCTGTCTGTCTGTCTGTATGGCAAAGTTTTCCCGCACTCGACTCGCATGTGATTTCCCAAATTTACGATTGTTTTCTCACTCAGCTGCAGCTCTTAAAAGGGTTGCCAAGTTGTTTTGTTTTGTTATTTTATTTAAGTGTGTGTGTGTTTCCTTCTGCTCTCTTTATGTTTATTAATTTTGCTTGTTGTTGTTATTTATATATGACATATGCAGGGCAATATGTTCCCCCTGAGTTGTTTGGCATCTCAAGCAATTTTAATGTCCAAAAACTTTTAGTTTTTGTAGAATATTGGAAAATCCGTTTTGGAATTTTGTTTTTAAAATAATTCCAGAATATATACACACACTTTACATATATGTATATATTTTTGTTTTCTGTTTCATAAGTGTTGTCTGTGCTGTTGATTTATAGCACTGCTAGGCATGATATATGACCCAGAGAGGGTCGGACAGAGTGGCATTAAGCATAGCCAATGGGATCTACATAAATTTTTCGGTATATTTGTAGATTTGGTGTAGATTTTAAAGGTGTTTAAAATACAATTGGTTCAAGTCTCTTGACTACAGATTACGAAAAGAGAAATATATAAACATATATGCTATTTGCATGATAAATATAATAAGCTGTTTAATTGATAAGGTTAAATCACATATTTATAATTAAATAAAATGAAAATAAAAATTATATTTAATGCTTGCTTTATAGACACCCTACTCTCCCTACTTGATTGCATAATTAATTATAATTTAATGCCATAATTTGCACTATTGCAATATGTCAATCGGGCCACGTGCCAACATTAATCAGACGCTGTCATCGCATCAACTGATGAACTGTAATACTATCTCTCTCTCTCTCTCTCTCTCTCTCGCTCACTAAATTATTATTAATTTTTTTTCTTTTTTTTTTTGCTTCTGCTCCCCTTTTGCACACAGTTTCATGTCATTTATTCCATTGCCTCATAAAAGTCAACTGCAAATTGCAAATGCAAATGCAGTCACAGCTGCCGTCGCTATCTTGCCTCTCTCTCTCTCTCTCTCTCTCTCTCACACTCTCTCAGCCTCTCTGTCTCGCCTTTAAGTAATTGCATTAGCAATTCGTGTTAAGAGGTTAAAATCATTTGACATCGTGCATTATAATTACATCGTAGTTTTTTTTTCTACGTCTCTCTAGAGAGTTGAATTTAATCATCTGCCTCTCAGTCTGAGTCGAATTTAGGGAGAATGAGTAAGTTTTTTAATTGGTATAGTCTGCTGCGACAGGTGCTGATCATATGCGCTTAGGTATGCGACTGAACAGCTGCCTAGTGATTATATCTGAATCATTTAAAAAAATACTCTGTTTTTTTTTTTGTTCTTTTCTGCGAATTTATTTGTCGAATTTTCTTAATTCTTAATTATTCGAGATGAGTGTACTTGAGCAAGAGAATACGAATATATTTGTGAGTGTTTCTTATACTTCATGATAATCTTAGGGATTTTCGGCATTTAATAAAGGCATTATTAGGTTCTTAATGTTATACAATTTTCGATTGAAATATAATATATAATATGAAAATTTGAAAAACTTGTATATCCCACAATAATATGCTTATTTTTTATCACGGTTATGTGTTTAAATATTTTTCCATATCTCTCAAATTAAACTTACCCAACTAAAGGGTATGCTAAGGTCGACTACTGTCACTGCTGATCTACCCTGCTTCTGTCTCAATGAATACAGAACGCCTTGTGGGCATGTGTGTATGCCCATTGCATGGCTCGCTCCATGGAACTAATCTTTAAGATCTCTCTACTCTCTCTCTCCCTCTCTCTCTCTCTTGCATTGCTTCAATTAATTTTTATGCTATTCGCAACCCATATAAGCGTCATGAATGTGGCCCGCTTCGATGCCAATAACCAAGTGGCAACAACAACAATAACAACAATAAGAGAAGTGGCAACAACAACAACAACAACAACATCAATTGCTCGTTTCAAACTGATTTAATTGCAATTGAGCCAAGCGGGCAAATGCAATGGACATGCAATTGTTATCGAATATACTCAACCAGGCAGGGGGTGGGGGGGAGGGTAAGGGGTGATACCAAAATGCGGGCTAATCCCCTGTGACTGGAAACGAGTCACCCGTTTTGGGTTTTGTGTTAATTAACAAGTGTAATTGATAAGGCAAAGCATCGGAGAGCAGAGCAGGGACGACGCCGTTTTTATTAATCACACCAATTGCAGGGGGTGGCCAGGGGTGGGGGGGAGTGGGAACAGATGTGTGGCACATATTCGCCGAGGGAAGGGGCAGGGTATACAGCTGCGTGACAAGTGGAAATTGTTGGTTTTGTGCCCTGGAGAACGACGAGCGATGGTGACGGCGACTGCGAGTCTATTTTTAAAAAGAAAAACATATTTTTAAAGAGTCACGGCATGAGCAGGCGGGCTGCCAAGACACGAAGAGAAGTTGCCAGACAGAGAGAGAGAGAGAGAGGGAGAGAGAGAGAGAGAGAGGGAGAGAGAGAGAGAGAGGGAGAGAGAGAGAGAGAGAGAGAGGGAGAGAAAGAGAGAGCGAAGAAAGAGGGCGACTGAGAGGAAAGAGGAACTTAAACGTGTGACATTTATTTTGCATGACATTTTAAACACAACAAAAAAAATACACACACACTCACACACATACCTAAATCACTCATGCGCCCAGTTATCCAGTTGAAAAAGCCTTGAGCAATTTAAGGTACTTGCAGGCATTATTTTTATTTCTTTTTGTTTTTATTTCTGTTCGAATCTCGAGCAATTTACTTAACAACAATGTTTGCGCCTATTTAGAGCAATTTTCCCCTCTGTGCCGCTCCTCTCTCTCCCTGCTGAGAAATGAGTCTGTCGCGCATGTCTACGAGGGTTGTCAACGTCTCACTCTCTCTTTCTCTCTCTCTTTCTTCCGCTCTCCCATTCGCTCTTTCCATCCGCTCCCAAATCTCCCCCAAAAAAAACCATTGAGAAAATTCTGTCGCACTTTGTTTGAAATCAGTTTGAAAATTGCCGGCGGTCAAGCACATTTTACTCGCTCGAAACGCTCTGTAAAAATTATTCGAATTATTCGGTATTTTCGTCTGGCTATTTTCGAGTGTGTGTGCGGTGTGTATGTGCGTGTGTAAGAGAGCCGGGAAATGCCTAAATGTGAATAATAATGCAAATTAGTCGGCAAAAATGAAAGCAAAAGCTATATAGAAATAAATATAGTATATAGAAATACTATATATACAAAGTGTGTGCCTGATGTTTTGTGTTTTGTGTTCGACAGTGATTAGTATGGCAATTTATATAGAAAATTTAAAGATTCACCTGTTGTTTGATTGTCTGGGGGAATATATAGTAAATATCTTGACTCAGGGAAAATATTTACTGATTAAATTTGATCGTTTTTTTGAAGCTAAACAATTTTCTTTAGCCATTTATTATTTAATTATTGCATGAGCTATATATAACATCATTTCCCCTACCTTAATCTCTAAATTTTCAAAGAGAACTTAGAAAATTGTGTTTATCTACTGTTATGATAATCAAGCTACTTTATATATTTATTAAATCTTTTATTGGAAGTTTCTTTAGACACTCTCCCTGCTTTTACTCGACTCTTTAGTTCTGCAAAGTTTTATAATAATATGCCATGGGGTTTCCTCCTACCACCTCTCTCCCTTTCTATAACTCACTTTATGCACTTGCTGTTATTTGTCTCACTTATTTCAATTATACAACTTATTTCCGGAATTGTTTTCCTTTATTTTCTATATATGTATATATTTTTTTTTTATTTCCAACATTAATCAAGCCCATTTGCCATTGTAAAGTATTCTATTCATTTGCGCGAAATTTAAAATAATTGCGACAATAAAATCATCATAAACACAACCGCCCGAGAGCAACAACAACAACAAGTGGAGAATCCTATTTAATCTCGCATATCCGGCATGGTGGTGCATCCCCTCCTGCCCCCTCAACTGCATCCACACTGGACTCCATTGAGTGCATTCTGGGGGCTGCCTCATTCATTGCTGACGGCGCTTTTTGCATCATCATTATTATGCAAAAATGGGAATGGGAATGGATGAGAGAGAGAGAGAGAGAGAGATAGAAAGGGGAACTTGCTGTCATGCTGTCCACTTCAATTCAGGGAGGGAGAGAAAGAGAAAGAGAGACAGGAGCAGGCTCGGCTGACATCTTAATTGCCTTGTTGATGGATTTCACTGTTGACACTCTTGCTTTCTCGTAAATTCTTAATGAACTCTTCAACTCTACGAAAAGCTGGCACATTTGGAATACAAAGCATTTCGAATGTGGAGTATAGAGTGTAGATAAAGAAATACCTGAAAATTTGTGCTTAGCAACACTAACAGGGTTGTTTTAAGCAATTTCTGTTTGTATGAACGCACAGATCTCTGTTGTTATAAGTGCTATAAACACTAAATTTGGCATAGAAGTTTCTCAATTCAATACGCTGCTGCATTATATTTTAAATTTTGTTTGCCACGCCCACTACCTATGTAAATTGGTATTTTGTGTTACTAAAGTGCTTAAACCCTTTTTCTTTGCAAATTTTAGGACTTTTGAGTTTGGTTTCCTATTAGTTATTTATTTTTGAATTTTAACTTAACCCTATATCTCCTCAAACCTCAACTCTACAAGAAACTAGACAATTGTGCGCCGTCTTCTTTTTCTTCTGCCGCTTGGCACCTCATTAGAGCAACTTCTTTTTTTTTTGTTTTTTTTTGGGGTCGCAAAATGACTTTTAATTGCATCTGGAGTGGACACAGGTCTACAAAGCAGCAGGGGGGAGCAGCAGCAGGGGGGTAAGGAGGAGTTGACACATGACTAATGCGTGGGTGCGTGGTCAGTCGAGCAGGAAATGTGTGTGTTTGTGCGGAAGAGAGTGAAGAGTAGAGTAATTACACATGTTCCGCACAACATGAAATTGTCATTTATAATTTGTCAAGCAGCCAGAAGAAGAAGAAGCAAAAGAAGAGGGAAATAAAACAGGAAAAGAGTAGAAAAAAACAAATACAAAGAACCTAATCTATAAATCAGTCGTGAGCTAATTAAAAACCAAGTTGGAGCTTACAGACAATGCCAGTGTTGGAAAATTGTAAATAAAAAATAAAAAAAAAACAAAAAAATGTCGCATATCGATTATACCTGCTATACGGTGCCAGAGTGTTCCAGCGATGAAGATGAGGCCATGATACGACGCAGAGTAAATCCAATGGGAATGGGAATGGGAAGGGGCGCTGCAGATGACTCCAGCGATGGCACGCTGGAGAATGCACTGCATTCGGAGGAAGATTCAGATGCCACAACCACCACATCCTCCATGGAGCAGCACTACCAGCGTCAGCAATGGCGACAGCAGCAGCAGCGACTGCGTTATGCTGCTCCGCCACAGCGCATTTCCCTGCCCACCAGCAGAGAGCTGACACCACAGCTGGGCGTCTATCATGATCCTGGCTCAGAGGCAGAGCCACAGTGGGGTTACTTTCTGCCATTGGCGCCCAACTGTTTCTTTAGTCCGCCCATGCAAAGGAGGCGTACGAGGTGCCTTTGATATACCCTATAAAAGCAACAGAGTTGGGAATGCTTGACTAAATTGTTTCTTTTTTTTTTTGCTCTTCCCATTGCAGAGAGAAGGAGAACGATCGCAATCGTCGTGCAGTTAGTTATGGTGGTGTTGGTGGTGGCATTTCACCACCACATTGTGCCACCATACCACGTGCTGCTCCGCGTCGTGTGGCATTGATGAAGGAACCACCGCCACCGCCACCACCCAAGCCGCAGCAGTTGACATCGAAGGCATCGCTACAGTCTGGCGCCACTGACTCCTCATCGCCATCGATTGCCAGCAAATATCCACAGTCTGAGTATAATCTCATACAGAAGATCGACTCGAATAGCACATTGACTGCTCCGGCACAGTATCAACCGCAGAATTTCTATGCCAACACCAGCACCATCGGACCAATCTCGTCCAGCAACGGGGTGTACTCCTCGCTGCTGTGTCATGCCAGCTCCACGGCCAGTCCGTTGGCGGTACGGAAGCGGGATAAGCTGCTGCATCGTTTCAGTGATGCTGCCACCTTGGGACGCAAGCTCAAGAAGAAGAAGAACACCAATCGCACCTGTCGCTCCATGACGGAGGCCATTGAGATGCTGGCGGATCCTGTTATCGAGGATGAGTTTTTTGTAAGTAAATACAAGTTTTTTACTCTTTTTTACTAGTTTTAAATAATTGAGAATATTCAATATGGAGGATTATTATAAATCCAGATAAATTAGATAGTATTTATATTCTATTTCTATTTTAAAAATTAAATATTTTTTAATTACTCTGTTTATTATCAAATTTTGATAGCAAGCAGATTATATGTTTAATGTTGAATATATAATAATAGATTGGTTTGCTTTATAAAGCAAAAGATGCTCTAACATGTTTGATATAACATTATATTAATGTGTAGCTGAAGAAAATTAAGAAACTGGAAATTAATCAATTGATTAATCCTCTGCAAATTTTAAGCAGTTTGCCTTAGTTCTGTTTTCCCAGTATTAGGCCTTATAGTAATGCTCTGATTCTTATAAAATTTTGACAAAACGTAGGAAACATTACACAAAGTTGTAGGCAGTTTGCTTAGGATATCTTTTAAAATAATATATTATATTAGGGTTTAATTAATTACTTCCAACGCAAAAGCTCTCTGATTCTCGTTTTATATATTGTCTATACTCTACCATTGCATCCAAAAAAGGGGGTGTATTTTCAATCCAAACTACAGGCGCTCAATAATATTATCGCAATTGGCGCTTTGTTTCGTTTTTCTCTTTTTTCCCTTTTTTCTATGGTTTATCTGAGGTTTCTTCCTATCTGCATAATGAATGAGCCATGGAATCTCATTTATCCATAGATTGCTGCTCAAATTTATGAATTCCATTTAGTTCACATTTGTTGCTTGTTGGGAAAACTAACGAAAATATCGGAGTAATATTTCCGTATCAAGGGGGCGAACGGACGGAAGTGTCAAGTGAACAAGTTCATGTGATAAGGAGAGTGTGTGTGTTCTAAGGTGATTGACCAAGGCGAATAAGGCATAATACAAAAAAAGACTAAGAAAATACCAAGTGAATTCTAAGCAAATATTTACAGTGTTGAAAAAGAGAGAGAGAGAGAGAGAGAGAGAGACGTGCGTGCTTAACCTTGAAACAAATCCTCAAACTGTACTCAATCCATGCCAGAAATTGAGGGGCGTCAATTGAATTACATGTGTGTGTGTTTCTTGGGGTTCAATCATTTTGCTTATATATACGACTAATCTGGCGAGTTTCGGATACATGATACGATCGTATTGGGGTCACCTGTGGTCACTGGCATCACTGCATAAACCCTATAAATTCTGTTTCGCAAATCTAGCTTAACTTGTCAGCAGCGACCGATTGACAGATTAGCATAGAATTTTTTTGGATGGGGTGTGTGTGCGGCTCTTGAGAAGGAGGAAGCAGCTCGCACATCAGGCAGAACTGTGTCAATTCTTTGCTCAGCCATCAGTCAGTCAGTTTTCAGTTCAGTTTCACTACAATTTAGTTACCCCTTCTTCGTACGACTGAGGCGGCTTCAGGTCTGAGGCGACTGGCACACTAATTGGATTAACTGCGTGTTTTTTTTTTGTTGCCAGCAAATAGTAGAAAAGAAAAAGTTGATGCAATAAAAATTGCAAAGCGATTGCAGTGAAAAATCGAACGTTGTGTTGTGCGGTTTACGCGGAAAACGTGTGTAAATAATATATATTTTATTTATTATATTTATTTTCTTCGATAAGACATTTCTGAGCAGCACACAAAAGTATGCAACACTAAATGTGCTGTGCATGGTGCGTGCGTCTGACCAAAACCAAAAAACGTTGCATCTTTTAGGCGCAGCTGTTAAACTAAAACATTGCCCAATTTCGCGCGTAAAAACTGTTGCATACTTTTAAGCGCCATCGAAAACAATGAAACCCTCCACACGACGACGCAGCTTTAAAACGAAACAACTTCAACCCAAAACGAATTTATCCAATCCCCTTGTACGTTATCGTCCCACCGCCTATGTACGCAATGGCATTATTGGCGGCGGCACTGGGCCCGGTGCCGCTGGTCTCTATCAGATCAATGATCGTGTGTATACAACGAGTAAAATGTTCTTACGCGACGGATACATGTATCCACGTCAGCCGGGTCAACCTATGGATCCACGTTTTCCACTCGAACTTCATGAATTTCCTCAGCAATTCGGTGCCACCGGACTGCAATTGGTTAGCACGCCCAAGGTGCATATAGCGGGTGAATATTTGGCCAGCAGTGAGCAGCCGGCGGAGGCACTGCAGCAGCAACAATTGCAGGCGGAACAACGACGTGGTGTACGTCAGGCAGCCGCCGCTGACATCAATCTTGCCAATCAGGTCTATTGGCTCGGCAAGCAGCGCTCTCGCTCTCGCTCACGTTCACGCAGCAACAGTCTGGGCAATAAAAGTATAACCAGTTGCATAAGCGGCGGCGGAGGCGGCGCTGGCGATGGCAGCGCCCGTGACCGTCCCTATATACGCAATGTGGATGATCTGTTGACGGCGCTGGGCAAACGTGATGCAAGCGACCAACTGGAGACGGCATCGCAGCACACCTCCTGCTCCGCTAGGCGGCGCTTTAAAAAGGTGAGTGAGTTCGGGTGATCAATCAATTCGAAGCGACAACTAGAATCAAATTTGTCTGGCCAACAATTCCATTTGCATCCACCTTGCCAGTGCAGAACTCAGCGAAGCCTGCAGAGCGCTCGCTTGGAACACCTTGGGGGCGCAGGCCCTCCTCCTCCTCCTCCTCCTCCTCCTCCTCCTCCTCCTCCTCCTCCTCCTCCTCGTCCCTCGAGGGCGCGTCTGCGCAAAAATTAAAATTAATGATGTTCAAAATCATCATGGCCTGCGGCTACAGTCGGCGCAGACACAGTAGCAGCTAATTTGGCGGACTCAGATATATATATATATATGTAGTACCTGCCTAGTCTGTGGTTCCTTTGAGCTGCTTCCCTTGCGGTTTCCATGTTTATTAAAAGAAACCCTTTTCATATATTTATTTATGCCAGTCTCAGGCCTTGGTCAGTTTCATCATTTTGCCAGTGACTTTGAAGTATTCTCTACCCTGTCTCCCTGTCCCTCCACCTGTCTACCTCAACTCACCTCAACATCATTAGGGCGTCCGATTCTGAAGTTTTAGTTTTATTTTGCGCTGCCGGCATTATTTATGCCGCTTCTGTATCTGTATCTCTGATTCTGTAGAACATTTAAGTTTGAGAAATCGCTTTCGTTGATTGTTTTCTGCGCTACAGTGGGCAGTAGTGCACATTTTTGTGAGCAAAAAAAAAATACAAAAATTAAAAAGCCTAAAATAAATAATTATAAATAAATATATAAACTTTGTGAGCATTTCCAAATTTTATTTAGTTTATATTATGCAAAACTAGCATATCATTATGAAAAACTCTATAAAATTAGCTGAAATTTCAGCACAGCTTAGTTAGGTTATTTTTTTAACAGTATATATTTATATATTCTACATATATATATTGTACTTATTTCAAGTCACAGTGGGCAGACATGGGAAAATAAATACGTATTTTTTAATCATATTACAGTTTCCTGAAATATTACAATTTTTCTTAAGAAATGTAAGAAAATTTGTATATAAACTGAATTTATGAGGATATATTTTCTTGAAGAATTATAGATATTATTTAGAGATAAATATATGTTAAGAATATAAAGTTTTTCGTATATCTTAAGGGTTAACCAAAATGTACAATCCACGGTGCCTGGAATGACTCAACTTCCGTTCCTGGGCGAAAATTCCATTTCGAGCTATGCTCGAATCAACACGGAATCAAATAAATGAAAACGAACGAGGAAAAACTTGCTATCTCATTAAATTCTAGTTCGCAGCTTGAGGAGTGGCGAGTGGGGGTAGGGGGCACCCTTTGGATGAGCTTGGGTTAAAGCCAACACGGCTAAAATGAATTTCTTGGCAGCAAGCAAGGGCGCAAGAGAGAGGAGGAGGAAGTGAAGGAGGCAGACACTTTGCACAGTGGTCAGACAACGACACCTTGTCACATATGTATGTATGCAAAATGCGGTCGCAATGCAGTCGCTGTCAGGGCAGAGCAGCGCAGCGCAGCGCAGCTCGTAAATTGACTGGGCACGCAGCGACGACCCTTGTTGGCATGTCTTGTGGCATTTTTGTGTGTGTGTGAAGAAAGTTGTTCAACTAAATTGCGCGCAGTGTACTTGCTGCACTTGTCTTCCACCCACTCTCTCCCTCTCTCTCTCTCTCCCTCTATTACACGCAGTCACGTGCCACACAACACAAGAATCTGCAGTGGTTTTCAGATACAACAAAAATACTGGCAAAAAAAAAAGGTTGCTCATTGCGAATGCAGTACAGCATTTTTCTGTTTTTAGATCAATCAGTGAAAAATTAAAGTATTCCATATACAATTGGATTGCTCAATTGCAGCAGGAACTCTGAACAGGATAGGATAGTTAAGGGAAGCGACAAGGAATGAGAAGAGAAGAGAAGAGAAGAGGCGGAGCCGCTGAAGTAAAAAATATGCGCGAAAAAAAAAAATAAATAAAAATATATATATTAAATAAAAATAATAATACAAGCTATTCTCGATTCTGTAAACTTTGTAAATAAAATATATTTAGAGAACAATATATTTTAAAGAGCTCTATCTAGCTGAAAACCCATATCAATCTGGACCCATACTGAAGCTTATCTGAGCGTTGGAGAATATATGATACAAAAGTTTGCAGTAGAAATCATATAAAAGCTGAAATATCCAAAGATCTAAGCTATTTTAATAGCTAAAGCTCTGAAATTTGGTATAAAGATTACTCTATAGAGTACACAGTTCAAACAATTTTTAATTATGCAGTGCCATGTTTATTAAGATAAATAAACCACAATTTATATAGTATTTATGAGCTCTGTAGTGGAAACTTATGTAATTATAGAGTTTTTAATGCTCTTTTATTTTGAGTATAGTATGACATAGTGTAGGGTATCCAACAGTCGATTGTTTTCAGTTATAATTCATCTTACTCAATTTCGTATTTATGCATTTATCAAGCGTGTTCAACGCGGCAACAATTAGACTCATAAAGCTTTATGTCCGTCGTGTTTCGTGCGCAAATCAAATTACCCAAGCTCAGCCCCAGCCCCATAGAGAGAGACCCGAAAGTGCTTGAGTGTGCTAATGACCAACAGCGGTCAGTTGGTTCCCCTCCCTCTACCCTCTATGGCTTTATAATAGTGTCAGTTAAAAGTGAAAAATACTGCACGTGCTCAACGATAGATAAATTGTTTGTTACGCCTTTTGCAGGGTATACAACAATTGTGCATTAGCTGCTGCTGCATTCAGATTGTAATCAAATTATTTATAACAAATATTTTGCTAACATACATGAGAATAGTTTCATTTAAGACATTAATTCATTCGAATATGTACGCTGATAAGATCTTGATATTTAATTGAAAATCTAAATGCACGTGAAGTGAAAATCAATATCAAGGGGAGGAAGCGAAATTAACCCAGGAAAAGTTCATCTTCTTTTTCCCCACTCACCCCTTGCGGAAGCCACATTTCATTTAGCTTTTTTTTCTGTCTACTCATTCACTTGAACAAACAGCTCGAGGCATTCCTTAATGTCTGTCTGACTTATATGTAGTACTATGTTGGGCTAGGGCAGGTCTGTGCTTGTAGCTTGACCCGGTCAACTGAGGACTGCGACTTAATTTGCCTTTTTGAATGTTAAAGCACTTAAGATTGTGAAAAGGATAGGGGGATACAAAGGGAGAACCTAAATAAAATCTATATTTGTAATTTTACTGGAAAATTCTGTTCGTAATCCTTAAAATTTTGGAATTAATATTGAGATATAATACACTACTACACAATTTTATTAAATCTTGCATATATTTAGAGAATAATCTTTAATTTTTATAATCATAAGTAGTTTCATTGCCTTTTTAGCTATTTTATATTTTTTTATATATTTTACTGGGCTGGTAATACTACACGTATATATCATTTTAAATATTGCTATAAAATATTCTGACACTTTATATATCTAACTTACAGTTTTACTCTTCTACCTATATCATTCTACCTATCACATTATATGCTTTTTCTTTTTATATATCTTTATATACCATCTATTTTATAATACATACAGTACTATACTATCATGTTTACCTTAACAAATTTTTCTGAAACTTTCTGTACCATTTCTGCTTGACTTCTCAAGCCTTAAGCACTTGCTATATCCTCTTTCTATGCCATAAATATGGTAATACAATAGAGTATACAGAGAGGGAGAGAGAGAGAGAGAGAGAGGGCGAAATATATATTGGGCCTACCAATTGCCACTGGCGTTAGCTAAAGCCAGCTGCAGTTTGCGACGCATTATGCTTGGCAATAGATCAATTGGCGATAGGTTTCAGTTCTGCTGGCCCTGGGACTGACTCATGCCATGGCAGGCCAGGCCAGGCCAAGTCAAGGCAGGCTAAGGCAGGGCAAGGCGAGTGGCAACAAAGGGAGCCACATTCCTATAAATACCACTTCACACTGCGTTGGCAAGTCTTTTTTTTTTCTTTCATTCTTTTTTTTTTGTATTTTTCTTGTAGTTTTATCTTTGATTGCCAACAAACACTCCTTGAGCTCCTGCCAAGGAATTGTGGTTGCAAAATGTTAAATAAAATCAAAAACCCGTTGCCAGTGCTGCCCAATTTTGTAGCTTTGTAGCGCTGTCGCTGCACTCAACTCTACACTCGCACACACACAGAGAGCGTGTGTGTGAAACCGGGTCTGCTGAGTCTGGCTGAGTCTCTCTCCCCTGATGTTTCGAAAAGTTGCTTGGCAACATTTTTGCGCGCATGTTGCCAGCAACAAGTTTTGTTGTCTACCTGAAGCGACACTGTGCGCGTGTGTGTGTGCGTGTCTGTGTCTGTGTAAAAGGTGCGCGCTGCTTGAGCTGCGTGTGTGTGTGTGCGTTGCTGAGCATTTTTGAGCATATTTTTCCATCATCGCGTCGGCTTTTGCTTTCTTGAGCGCGGCGCGTTCAATTCAAACCACGACAACGTTTCTTGGCGAATGGACGCGATTAACGGATGAATTTCAACTCCGCCGCCGTACGGGCCCAAACGATCTCTAGTCTCTGCGCATTGATTTTTTTCGAGGGGCGCCTGTACTTTTACACACACACACACACACATCTATACAGTTGGACAGAAAAGTATTTGTGCATATTTGAACGTGCGCCGTTTGCAGTTTTCGTCGGTTTTTCTCATTTTGTTTTAAGTTTGTTCGCAGCCAAAATTGTATGTCACGCGTCGCGCTGTGCCCCAAAGTAAATGAAAATTTGTTGAAAGTGCAGAGTGAGAGAGAGAGAGAGAGGGAGAAAAAATAAAAAAAGTGCATAAAAAGTGCAGTTAATTATACCGACAAAATTTTGTGATAAACACACACACACACACGCGCCACGTAATTGCAAAATTATAGTGAAAATTGTGTTCATATAAATTTTTTTTCGGCGCATGCGCAACGCTTTGTGCAACATGTTGTTGCAACAGTTGAGGCAGCTACACTAAAGAGAGAGAGAGAGCAGGCAAGCAATAGTGAGTGCGAGAGACGCAGCAACAGGCTCTCACATACATATTACTTAGGATCGTCGTCGTTGTTGTTGTTGTTGTTGTTGTTGCAACACAAACATGGATATCGTCGGCAGAACAACGGGCAATCAGCACGTTCTGCCAAACAATCATTATCGGCATGAATCACTGCTGCAACAGGTAAAAATACACACGATAATCTAATAATCTATCTAGCTGTCTATAGAGAGTGTCAGGTGGAAGAAAAAATTGGGTAAAAATTGTGCTATAAAACTTGTTTAGACACACTTTTCTATTTGGTTTTGTTTTATTAATTTTTGCCTATGATTCTCGTATTCTGCGCATCATTAGCAACGTTTATGTTGCCTGGGGTCAGCTTGATCAACATAATCATCAATTTTGATATTCTCTACACAAATATAGCAGAGTAACCTATTTTAGAGGTATATTTAGTTCATTACACCGTTGGTATTTGTTGTAGATTACGAAAAAACTATGGGGAACCTTAAGCAGTAACCAAAGTGATGAAATTAATGGTATAGTCTTTTTAATTGATTAAATAACAATTTCTGAACTCGATCGAAACAAAAATACACAGTTTAGTGTCTTCTTAGATAAATAAATAATTCTTAGAAAAATCTAATTAATTGGGCTCCTTACTATATAACTAAACATTAAATACAAATTTCTACAACCTCATATAATTTAAACCAGCTAAACCCAAGGAAATATTTACTACCATAACTCTCACCTCAGCAAACAAAAAAAAAAGAAAAGAGAAAAATGAAAAATGGAAAAACAAATGCGACACGCGTCATTGCAGTGAAAATGTCAAGAAAAACAAGTGGAAATCTTTTGGCTTTTATGGCAACATCATCAATGCCAAAAAGGTTTTCAACAGCAACAACACGATGTGTTTTTTTTTTGCTGTCCAAATCCAGTGGCAACTAATTGAAATGAATGCGACAAATTGCAGAGTGGGGAGATAGTTGGACAGACATGCTATAAACTTGGCTATAAACTCGATATTGATTGGTTGCCAAGCGTGTGTCTCTTCCACACTCTCTCTCTCTCTCTCTCGCTCTTGCTGATGCCAATGCATTGATAAGAGGATTCCAAAAAAAAAGAGAAAAAAGCAAGCTGCAGCCTGCATTAATCACAATTTCACTGATAACATCGTAAGGAGGCAGAGAGGCACGAAAAAGAAATGAAAATGAAAAACGTAAGGCCAGTGCGGCCAATTAACATAAAGTGTATAATTTAACAAATATGCCGAGCCAGGGCAGCTGCAAAGCAAAGAAACAAAAAAAAAACAAAAAAGCAAAAAACAAAACAAGAAACAAGAGACGAAAATGCAACAACTGCTGAAATTATATAAAGATAAAAAAAATAGGGGGGGGGGAACGAAAATAGGGGGGCTGCAACTAGGCGCATGTGCAGCTGAACGAGTGTCATTAAAAAATCTGGCATTACGTCTTGGGTTGGTTCCCCCCCTAAAACTGACCCACAGTGTACAAAATATGGTAGTATAGTATGTGCAAAAGTTGTGAATAAAAAAAAACGAGTACTCATAAAATTAATGAACTTTTGAAAGTGAAACTTTTTGCACAAAATGAATGCGAATAATAACATGCAGTACACCCAAAGGGGAAGGGGAATCTCGGTGAGTGAGTGAGTGTATTCAACACTCATTCAAGTAATTACAAGGCCTTTCTTCAAAAGGGGCATATTAGATGACAGCAAAAAAAATAACATTAAATTTGCATGGCAAATAGCTGCTATAAAAAAACTATGCCTTGCTATAAAGTAAGCAAAGATATTTACACTGATTTTAGAGAAGTTAAAACTACAAAGTAAATGCGTGTAGAAAGAGAAAAAGTAAGATAAAGAGAGCAAAGATAACTTAGAATAATTTGTAAATGGGTTAAAATATTTTATTATTTAAATAATTTAATTTATTAACTATTATTTTAGGCCATGATGTTTATGCTTTGAATTTATTTATAAACATGTATCACCTAACTTTATGGCAGTTGCTTAAATGCAGCGCGCTCTCTCTCTCTCTCCTTCTCCCTTCTGTCTCTCCCTCTCTGCCTGCATCTGAGAATCTGGTTTGTCCAGTATGTATGGATGGTATTAGGTGCACATTAACCAGAGAAACTTGACATTGCTTGACCAAACGTGGTGCAACTTCGCTGCAGCTGTTGGCATTCACTTTTTATATCATCTCGATAGTATCGCGATGCATCTGCAACGATCTGTAGCGCCAGTCGATCGATCTATAAAAAAAAAAAAAAAACTTTATGTCACATGGTAAATAATTCATGTGGCTAATAATAAAATGGCTATAAATTCTATGCGCCGCATTCTAGCCATTTTTTATAACCATTTAAGAGCTGCGTGTGTGTAGAGTTGCCATAAAAAAATACTGGTAATTATATGACAATATAATGGTAGAATAAATGCCATATGAATTCCATTGGCAAACGCATATTTAGCCAAATATTTACTAGCTAGAAAAAAGCCAATTTTATAACCATTTATTCTACACGATCTTCAGATTTATGAAGACATTTTAGAGCAACTAAAACCGCAATTTATGCGGCGCACAAATGCTCAGCTCGAAATCCTTTTTAAGCCGACCGATTCGTTGGTAGAAGGAAAGAGAGAAATAAAGATCATAAAGAGGAATAAGTAAAGCAACAGTTTGAAAGCAAATACAGGCAAAGGTGACCATAAAGAATCTCTACACATAAAGAAACTGGTTTCCCACACACACACACACACATAGGACATAAAAAAAGGTTCGATCTTATACAAACACAAAACGTATGTCGCCCTAAAAAAATAATACTCACACACACAGACAAGTCTGAGCATGTCTTTGAGTTGCACTCAAAAAAAAAGATATAAAAAAAAAACGTTTCCAACTCACTCGTTGAAAGAAAGAAAAAGTCTTTAGAATCAAGTCAAGTTGTTCAACAGGTTTTCCCCATCGAGTCGTATCTGTGATACCGGCTCAGGCCACAAGAGGCACCCGCACCCGCACCCTTTGGCCCGTTTACTCTTTGGAGACTTACCAGGGACCAGACCTACTTCCCCTCTCTCCGGCCATACATGGAGTCTTCTTCTTCCATGTGGGTGCGAGAAGTTTCGGCTTTAGAATAACCACGTTTATAACATTGATTTATATGGTTAATTTAACGCCGCCTCGACTCGTCTATCTAACGGCCCCGTGAACTGCAACGATCAAACAATTGAATCGATAGATAGACAGCAGAGATTGGAGTATGGAGTATAGAGTGTGCTGCCCTGCCCTTCCCTTCCCTTTCATGGGCCTGGCCCTGACAGAGCTTATTCGTTGCCATGTTAATCTTCATAATTGTTTGGCTTGCATTGTGCTTGGAACTCTTTTACCAGAGGGGGAGGTACAGAAAGCGAGGAAGAGAGAAAGCGAGACAATATAATGGCTTGTTCATGGGGCCGGGGCTTCAACTCTGATTGAGCTGTAAAATTGTTAATTTAGCTTCTGTATTGTGTTAGTCACGTGAGCTTAAATTGCTTTTTTCAAACTTCAGATTGAATCCCTAGTGATTTTCATGTTAGGCAATTAAGTGGATGGATTGTTTATGTTCATTTTGTTCGACATGATTTTTGGCCCAAAATTAAGTATCATTTAAAATCGATTTAAACAATTGTTTAGTGCTGATTTTGAGCTCCGCAATCGATTAAAATTTAAAACTCGCGATTTAAAATTTTGAAAAAAAAAATTTTGTTGAAAAATCATAGGGGGACCCTTACCTAATTTTCCAAAATATGGAAAATTTTCAAAAAATCCATTTTGCTATTTTTGAAATGTAGATTCACTCAGGTTGTTAAAACATAAACAAAATGTCATTCCCCTTGAAAATCGTTTGATTTTTAAGAAAGTTACGAATAGATGTAAAATGAGGGTACCAGGCTTGCAGGGGGTGTTACATGTCTAATTTTTTGACCATTTCGACATGATTTTTGGCCCAAAATTAAGTATCTTTTAAAATCGATTTAAATAACTGTTTAGTACTAATTTTGAACTCCGCAATCGATTAAAATCTAAAACTCGCGATTTAAAATTTTGAAAAAAAATTTTGTGTTGCAAAATCGTAGGGGGGACCCTTACCTAAATCTCCAAAATATCGAAACATTTTATCAAACCTATTTTGCTACTTTTTAAGTGTAGAATCGCTCAGGTTGTTAAAACATAAACAAAATGCCATTCCGCGTGAAAATCGTTTGATTTTTAAGAAAGTTACGATCGGTCTAAAATGAGGGTACCTGGTCTGTTGAGGGTGCTGCATGTCTAATTTTTTGACCATTTCGACATGATTTTTAGGCCAAAATTAAGTATCGTTTAAAATCGATTTAAACAATTGTTTAGTGCTAATTTTGACCTCCGCAATCGATTTAAATTTAAAACTCGCGATTTTAAATTTTGAAAAAAATATGTTGTGTTGGAAAATCATAGGGTGGACCCTTACCTATATTTTCAAAATATCGAAAAATTTAAAAAAATCAATTTTGCTGTTTTTTAAATGTAGAATCACTCAGTTTGTTAAAACATAAACAAAATGTCATTCCGCGAGAAAATCGTTTGATTTTTAAGAAAGTTACGAATAGATGTAAAATGAGGGTACGAGGCCTGCTGGGGTTGTTACATGTCTAATTTTTTTACCATTTCGACATGATTTTTGGCCCAAAATTAAGTATCATTTAAAATCGATTTAAACAATTGTTTAGTGCTGATTTTGAGCTCCGCAATTGATTAATATTTAAAACTCGCGATTTAAAATTTTTAAAAAAAAAATGTTGTTGAAAAATCATAGGGGGGACCCTTACCTACATTTTCGAAATATCGAACAATTTCAAAAAATCAATTTTGCTATTCCTAATTTAAGGATAATTTAACTGTTTATATTGCACACTATTATTAACATATATGCAAGACTTAAGAGCAAAATAAAAATCTTTATCAATTGCCATATATCATAGAGAAACACCTGAAGCTCCAGTTACAGATTTCACCTTCAGGTCTGATTGTCGTTTGACTTGTACCACTTCTCAGGCCTAACTAACCAGGCCGCCATTCACGAAATTCACACACACTCTACACATAGTATGTATTTAGTGAAACGAGCTTATTAACAACGATTTATTAGCATTTTCAAATTATAAATCGAAATCTAAAGCGACAATCGTGCGATAAATAGAGCGCAGAGTGGAACAAAACGAAAATGAAAACGAAATCGTAAGCGAAACTGAATACAGTAAACTCTAAACTGGAACTGGAACTGGAACTGGAACTGGAACTGGAACTGGAACTGAGATCGAAATAGAAACTGAGCTTGAGACAAAAGCTTTGAGCTTAGGATCGTTTTGAGCGTGTTGAACAATTGAGGCGCATAGTTTAGCTTTGTTTACAAGATACGCAGATAAAAGATACAAAAACGTGTAAAATGCGTTTTAAACTGTATTTTTTCAGTATTTTTTTTTTGTTGTAGTTTTTCTAGTGTCCAAGAAAAATGCGGTTGCTGAATTCGTTAGTGTGTGTGTTGGCATTTTTGTGTCGGCAGCCCCCTCAGCTAACTGCAGGCTAGACTTGTTTGTGCTTACGAAACACTGGACAAAAGCAAGTTAGTGGCACAGTAGACAGAGGGACAGACAGACAGACAGGCAGACAGACAGACAGACAGACAGACAGACAGACAGACAGACAGACAGACAGACAGACAGACAGAGAGACAGACAAATAAGAGTAAACAACGCGCTTTAAGTAGCAACAACAAGTGAACATATTTTCTTTTTATGCAGCTTAGGAAATGCTTTGGATCTCGCATATAGTCGTATAAAATTGCAGCTACATTTGTATCTTTAAGATACAAAAAAACGACACGAGACCCGCGTGCCCCACCCAGTTACCATAATAATAATAAACGTAAAAATTCCTCGCAATTGATTCATAAGCGCAACCGGTTTCTCTGCGTAATATGTAGTACTCCCCACAAAAAAAATATTTGCATAATAATTTAAGCAGCAACTACTCCACCTGCTTCACCCCCCTCTCCCCCTATATCAATTCGTTATAGTATACCTTGGCTAAGTGAGTTCACATCTAATCAAGCAGAACCAAGATTCCAAGCACATTCCAAACTCTAGTCTCTACGTTCTTTGGTTTTTTTTCTACACCTTACTCACTCATTTTGCATTCATTCACTGAACTCCATGATTCACATTCGCACTCATATTGCATTTCCCAGTTGATATTCCTAGCTGGGATTGAAAACGAAACTGGCAAATGGAAATGTGATTGTTATTGTTTCGTTAAACAATAGATTTTATTCTTATTAAACGAACAATAACAATGAATTTTATTGTATATCGCATAAGGTGTGAATTTCGAGAGATATTTGCAGCTTTCAAAGCTTTTAATAAGGCATAAAGCTCGCAGTCAAAAGCTTAAGTTGCTGTTGCAATATAGCAGAGCTTTTGTATATAATTTCTTGTTCAAACAATGCTACTTATCCGATTTTTATTATAGTTAAAAATAAGTAGCAATTTTTTAACTTTTCGGCTATATTATTATCATTTTTGAGTATATACACTTCTGCCATTTTTTAAGTGATCGAAGGGTATTAAAATAACTATATTTTCCTTTAAAAAATTTAGTAAATTAATTTCAATAAATGTCATTCTCAAAGTTGTTGTTTATATCATTGACATTTCGAATAGTTTCTTATTTTCCGCCTTAGTTTTTCCATCCCATCGTTTTTGGGCAATCAACCCATTATTCACACCTTCGAAATATATGTTTAATCCGTTTAATGTCTCAGCGCGTGGGTCGTTTTGTGACACAGTTTTCCACTCAAATGTCAAAGTTTAATTTCTGGCAACGTATCGTTAGATTCGTTTTGGGGAATCGAAATCAAATAAACTCGAATTGATGAAGGTTTCACTCTCTATCCCCGTGTCGCGACACACGTGAAAGTTTCTTCTTCTGTGGAAGAACCTAAAACCCAAATCTCACCAAAAACCCAAAACAGACAATTTGATATGCAAATCGTATAAGCTCTGAATAAAACATTAGCAAAGTCATCGAGCACACACACACACACACACACATACAACTTACCAACCTTTAACGCAATTTAGTCCAAAACGAAGGCGAATCTTTTTCTGCTCTCAAAATTGATGATGCTCCCCTTATGCATACGATGCTTTCCGCATGCTAATTGCGACTCTTGTGATTCCTGATTTCTGATTTCTTTGCCATATATCTTGTAGATCACAATTTGAATACAATGAATGATTGAAGGCTTAAAGCGTTGCTCTGTTGATGATTCATTGGCAGCGCAATGAGTATCGGGTATAAGGTATGCGAAAAGAAGTAGAAGAAAACAAAACAAAAAACCTGAATTTCAACAATGTGCGAATGTGAGCTGAAAAAATAAAGCTAAAAAAAGGCTAAATATTTGTATTATATGAATTAATTACATTATGATATGACAGAGCGCGACCGAATTCTTTGGGTATATATAGAAGTACACTGGAATTTGTATAGCTTGCTGTGGTTACGCTATAAAGACTATTAACATACCCTTGCAAGCCTATAAAAACGTTCTCATGTTTAAATATTATTATGGCAATATTTTCCCTAAGTTTATTATTAAATAGTAACTTATTTTTGCACTGCTTGACCATAATAATGTAATTATTAAAATTGTTTTTTTTTTTCTTCTCTTTTTTCATTGCAGGTGAGTTAAACGTTCAGTTAAACAAATCGCATGTCCCTAGGGCATTTTCGTGAGTATGAAATATTTTCATTGAAACTGGTTCCAATTAGCCTAGGCCTGTGCTCGGACATGTGCCCCATTAAGGGTCATAATAGGAATACCATTCATGTCTATATATGAATGTATATAAAAAGGGTTGCTGTGGCTAGTAGCCGAGTATATGTATGTATGTGGTTTTTTTTTTATATAGAAATACTTGTTGGGCCCCCACTCTGCTCACTTTTTTTTTATGGCAGTTTTTTTCATTTTCCAGTCGAATGGTTGGCAAGTTTTATGTAACCTGGCACTTAATTGCGAATCCAACTCGTCGTCATCATCATCATCATCGCACCCTGAAGAATCATTGAAGCGACGCGACAAGTTGTTTTCTGTTCTACAAGTATCTAATCATATATATATATATATATATATGTATGTATATATAACGTTGTTTAACTTCAGCTGCCAAGGCAACGGCAGAGACCTGAACGTATTTGTGAATATTTACACAAATTCATATTCGCAGCGATATGAATTATTTGTTTTTTGCATGTGACATTCATGCAAATTGCACTCTTAGATTGTTGTGTGGGTTTTTAATCGACTCGCTAGAGTGATTACCACAAACAGAAAATAAAACCCATAAATATATGTGGAGGTTTTTTTTTCCTTTATTTCGCAGTTATTAATCGAGATAATTGTATTTTGTTTTTCTCTTGTTCTGTCATTAAATTAAAATGATCGATTAATGCATAATCTTATAAATTAAATTGTCTTTAGATTGCCATGTAATAGCGCACATAAAGATTGAGATTTAATTGACAGTTGTTGTTCGATTTTTGAATTATATAGGAACCAAGTTTACTAAAGAAAATAATACATAATTTTGTAAGCAAGAGTTTTTTTTTGGGTTATTTTGAATTATTTATTTTTTCGAACTTTAAATTTTGAATTGCATACTTTCAAGCTGTTTTTGAAAAGAGGCCTGAAAATCAATAGATATATTCTTATATTTTATAATAAAATAAAAAATAAATAACAAGAATAGTTTACTACATTTGCCTTTTAAATAATTGAAAAAGCAACAGTCTATTCTATATGTATTTTATATTTTAAACCTAAAGAATCCCTTAGTTATTTGCTTCAAGAATTCCAATCACAGACTTCAATCTCTCTAGCTTTGGTATTTCATTTGCAGCTTCTCCTGCTGTCATTCCTTTCGAGCTCTTTGATTCATGTAACTTTGTCCCAGTTTCGAGTGGTGCACTCAATGATTAGAATGAAACAAGAAACGAATGATATGGATTCAGACACGTCTCACAGCGTTTTGCATGTTTCCTTGCACACTTCACATGCCGCTTGTCATTTTTCCTACCACTCAGTTCCGTTTTTCCTTTTTTTCTCTTTCTTTTTTTCTTCCTTTTTGCTGCTGTTTGCCTTAGAAAATTACACACTCATTTCAAAATGTTTACTTTTGACTAGGAGTGTGCACACTACAGAAGTGTTCCGTGTCCCGTAGAAGCCTGTATCCCGTTTCCTGTTTGCATTCGCCTCTCACTCTTCCTTCCTCTCCCTCCCTCTCCCTCCCTCTCTCTCTGTTGCACAAAATGGAGTAGGTGTTTGCCTGGAGAGGGAGAGGGCATTGTAGTACATATATATATAGTATGGCATGGTGTGACAAGTGAAAGGATCTGTGAGTTCTGCTTTATTTCATGCTGCCAGTCAACGTCCAAGGATGCCAAGGATGCCGCAGTGAGAAGGTCCTCGAGAGAACTGTGAAAGTTATTGACATAGGTTCACACACTGAAGTCGAGAGTTGGTTGAATATGTTTTGTATAAACTAACTAATTAGCCAGTGTGTGCTTAACTTCTGTATATGTATTTATTATATAATATATATATATTATTCTGTATATGTATTTGCCAGCAAGTATCTCATGCACTTGCTGCAATATGAAGATACTTATTTTCTATATTAAAAACTGATTGATTAGCCAGTGTGTATGCTTTAGTTTTTTCCCATTAAATCTTTGAGATATTCTGCAAGATATTCTATATTTTTGCCAGCAAGTATCTCATGCACTTGCTACAATATAAATATATACATATTTTCTATATTTAAAACTGATTAATTAGCCAGTATGTATGCCTAAGTTTTTCTATCAAATCTGTAAGATACTCTGCACTATATTTGCAATATAAATATATATATTTTTTCTAGATTTTAAAATAAATTATAAGGCATAAAATCTTTGAGATACACTGCAAGATACTCTATCTATGATCCAGCAAGTATCTCATGCACTCGCTGCAATATAAAGATACTTATTCTTTAGATTCTTCAACTGATGCTCTCTCCCTCGCTTCCTCTCATCATTCTTGTAAGATAGACAATCTGTTGAGCCCCACGTAATCCCAGCTTGACCCTAAAGTATGATAAGTACAGCATGCGCTGTGCTGCATGCCACAACTTGAAAATAGATCACTAGACACAGAGAGAGAGAGAGAGGAAGAGAGAGACAGAGAGAGAGAGAGATCACTCTCTGGTACATAGATCTCTTGGTCTGTAAATACTTGAGATCTTTTCCACTGCACGCATGCGCACCATAACTCAAACACATGAACCCAATGTAGACTTTTATTTTTTTTTCTCTTGTTTTTCAATTTTCACTCGGCTGCACTTGGAAATGTGACCCCTCCGACAGAGACGCATGCCTCAGTGCCTCAGCGTGTGCGTGTGTGTGCGTGGTGTGTGCGTGTGTGTGTATTTCTATTTTTTATGCCTTCCTCTTTACCTAATTTATGAAATCTAGAAATCTAGAGTTTTGTAGTTGAAGCACGTTCCACGCACGAAACACTCGAGAGTCGAGACTGAAGGCACAGAAATGGGCATAGAAATTCCATTAAAAAAAAAAATGACCAAAGAGTTATTGACCAAGGTGAATAGAGCCTACACTGTAGATACTCTGTATCTATTGGATACGCCGGCTTTTTCGATACGCTTAAGATGGCAAATTAAAAGACGACGCAGCGTTAAATACCGAAACCCAAAGCAGGCAACAGGAACTGGCACTCAGACGCATCATTTGGCAGCCACGCCCCCTCCCAGAGCAGAGCAGAGCAGGGGCGTAAAGGACGTGCCAATTGACAATATGCAAATGTTGGTTATATTGAAATGCGCTGTCATCGCAGCAGACATCGCTTTTAGAGCCCTACTCCTTCCCAATAACGTACCCCAGAGCAGCAGGTTTATCCTTGTTGCCACGTCGCCTCGTTTTGCTCATCCTGTCGAGACCTGTTAATCGAGTACAATCTAATGGGAACCTGTTGTACCCCCAGTTCCTGTGGTCCTTGTTGTTGTATCTGTACCTGCAGCCTGACTTGCATGCAAATGCGATGATGATGTACCTGGGGGTAGTTCATTACGAAAGCCAGACGAAACACCCTGTATCAAGGCCAGACATCATAAACAATATCACAGCATGGTACTATATAGTTTCATATGAGAGAGTGAACCACCCTGAAAAGGGGTTAGCTTTTTACGCCCCATTGCATTTCCTCATGTTGTGCAGTCTAAACTAAAGTCAATTGTTTATCAATTCCCCTGAGGTCGCCCCTGAGGTTCTCTATGTTGTGTGGAACGCATTCTGAGGGCAAAAAAAAACATATACAATCCACTTTTATGCCTGCACAGACATGTTCAAGTAACTCTCTACCTGCCCATCAAGGGAACTGGAGCTGAAAGACCTTTTCTTTTTTCTAAATCCCTGAGTCTACCTGAGGCTGTATTTGCCCTGTAACCTTAGCCTGGGAATTGTACGAAACGAAATAGATTAAAAAATCATTAAAATGTTGATAAATTGTACAACTCAAGAAAGGGAGGTGAGAAGAGAAGAGTAGAGAGCAGAAAACGTAAAGGTTCAATCACTTTGGTAGGTGTTGAGCAAATTAAAGAGATCAATTAGAGTGATAGCAGGCTAGGGGGGGATTTCAGAGAGCAAAGATTGAACTCACAGCAGAGTTTTACCATAATTGATGCACAGCAAGTGATAGAACCCCTATATCATTTCATTTCACTCTGATTAGTGGTTATGTCTATATTATACAAAAAGAGAAAACCCCTATAAAAAGTGCTATATATTATAAATTCAGACCTTCCATATCGGGAAGGTTTATTCTAGGGCAACTGCAAGTCCATCATTGCATAATACTCTATTTATTCGCGCGAGTAAATTCCATATCCATTAATGCAATTTAATATCCACAAACCAAAATAATATTTGCTCATGGTTTAGCATACCAGACTCAGTAGTAGAAATACAATATTTGTGTATCTCTGCATTGTTTTTACGATTTTTGGCATGAAAATAAAACGCCAGTCCCTAACCCCCTTCCATCTTCGTAAGAGAGAGAGAGAGAGAGAGAGAGAGAGAGAGAGAGAGGAAAGATAAATAAGGCAAAATTCTACTACGTTTCACAAAAACAATCCAGACAGTCGCGCTAAAGTCACCATTGTTGGCATAATACCAGGCATCCACTTGGTATTTGTATAGGAAATGACATCGACATCGTCGACATCGAACCAAACCAAAGTGGAGTCGTTTACATTTTACAGAAAAAAATGCTGAAGAAAGAAAATTTTGGCAAGCCGAAGTACTTATACGCTTTTTGTACTAGTTTAAAGTAATTGGATTTGGTTGAAATTTTGACATTAAGTAGATAAGACTGAGTCTTGTGACGATGTCTTAAAGAATAACCCAAATAAACTAAAAAATTAGAAGAAATCAGGATCATAGAATGTTTCAAACAGACTCATAGACGTACAGCTTTATAGATCTGTGCATTATTTGAAGCTGCACAAGAATATATGTATATCGTTATATCAAGTAAAATCGAAGCTACACTAGAATAGATATCGATATACAATTTAAAATCGTACCTGTGTACGAATATGTATCGATATATATATATCTATTTAAAATCGAATCTACAGAAGAATATATATCAATATAACATTTAAGTCCTAGCTGCACAAGAATATATATCGATATAGAACTTAAAATCGTTGCTGTATGAGGATGTATATCGTTATACCATTCAAAATCAAAGCTGTATGAATATATATCAATATACCTTTTGAAATCGAAGTTGCACTGGAATATATATCGATATAGAATATAAAATCTAAATAAGAGTATTTCAAATCAAAACTGCACAAGAATATTTATCGATATACATTATAAAAACGCAGCTGTATAAGAATATATATCAATTAAACCATTTAGTTTTGTATATACCTTTCAAACTTGTATACAAAATAAATATACCCGTCTGCGCAGGGTGCTGAAAAAAAACCTTCAATATCGTTGATGGAGTGGCTGCATTTAGGAGTGGCAACTGGCAACGGGCAACTGGCAATGGGCAACTGGCAACTGGCGACTGCCTTCACGATTTGCCTTTTGCTTTGCATAAATATGCGCGCTTGTCAGCTGCAGTCGTCGTCGTCGTCGTTGTCGTTCCTCCATTGATGATGTGCTGACGACTGTCAAGCCGAACTATGTAAATGAATATCTCCACACACATACAAACATTTACCATATGTACTATATATGTGTGTGTGTACATACTGTGCATATTCTCACCATGACACTCTTCGAGCTGCATCGTCTTTAATTCATGAAAGTTGTGCATAGTTTGCACAATTTCATTTGCCATATAAAATTCAATTCATGGAATTTTTTCCAACTTCAGAGAAACAGAGAGAAAGAGAGAGGGAGAGAGAGAGCGAGATAGAGAGAGACAACTGTGTTGCAATGGAGAGATCTCTTTGCTTGTCACTTTAAACGTTTAATAAGCATTCACTTGATTGAATTGAATTAATATGTCAAGCTGTTGTTGCCATTGTTCGTTCGGTTCACCCATAGATCCGTAGATCACTTGACGAGGCTGAAGGGTTTGCCGCCTTTAATTGAATTGAAGTTTTCGCCTCTCAAGTTGTGAACTTTTCAACTCTGTAAACTCGATCTCAAGTGCAATCTCAGATGCAGTTCAAATGCAGTCAAAGAGTTGAGGGATGTGTAGTTAGATATATCACAAAATATAGAACATATATCTAATTTTTTTAAATTTTGCCTTGTCTTTCTTTCATATTTTACTTTCAAATACATTTTTATTTATTTTTCTTTGTCTTTCTTTCATATTTCAGTCTCTGATGAAATAGTTTATCCCATAAACAGGTTTCCTTTATTCTTACTAAATTCCTTGAAAATATTATATTCTTAAAAATTCATTCCACAAGTGGAAATGTAATCTTTTCAAATATAAGATACTTTATAAATTTTTTTTTAAATTATTCAGTATATTTTAAAAAATCAATCAGTATCTTTTGGCTGCATTTCACTCTCTGATGAAATAGTTTATCCCCAAAACTTGTTTCCTCTACTCATGCTTAATTCCTTTAGAGTTTCTAGTACTAAAGATACAATCCACACTTACATATTAGCAAATAGTCAAGTTCTAATCAAGTGTAGCTTGCTATATGTATGTATCTTTTTAAACTTATACATTATCTTTTGGCTGCATTTCACTCTCTGATGAAATTACTCCATCCCGAAAACTGGTTTCTTGCAGTACATTCCTTTAATATTTCATATTCTTTTAGTTGCATTCCACAAGCAGAATGTCAAGTTTTCAACAAGTATCTTTATCTTTATATAAGAACATATCTAATTTCCTGTAGATTACTGCATATCTTACACACTCTCTGCCATAGTTTATCCTAACTTAACCTACGAAATTCCTTTGCTTCGTTTCCACATACAAAACATGCTGGTACCATAGATACGTTCCACACACACAGGCAGCGAATAGCTTCCACACGACTGAAAATCTCTTTTATGCGCACTTTTATCAAATATTGCTATTTACTTTCGTTTCGTTTCGGTTTGTTTACATTTTTACTTCGCCGCTGCCGCCGCTTTCCGGCCGCACACACACACACACACACACACACACACACACACACACACACACACACATAGATAGCCTGACTGCATGCAACTGCAGCCAGATAGGGCTGGCAACCGTCGCTTGCTTTGTCTGCCTTCGCCTTCGCCTTCTTCTTTCATTCGCTTCGTACTTCGTGTGTTTCTCGTTTCGTTTCGTTTCGTTTCGTTGGTTCGCTTGCTCGTTGTTTGTTTTGCGCTATGCCCTCAGCTTCTCCCTCTCTCTCTCTCTCTCTCTCTCCCGAACTGTTCGCTTCTCTCTTCGTTTTTTTGGATCTTGTGACTGCGCTGGCCCGAGCGGCCGCCATCCACAAGTATCGTAAAATAGTTTCCAAGCGTGTTTCAAGCCGTCAACGTCAACGTTTGCCGCGAGCGGACTGCGACGGCGCAAGCGACAACCGACAGCGACGAAAAGTATCTGAAAGATACAAATACCAAATTACCTCGCATCTCGTTGAAATGTAAATGTTAATTACTTGGCCAGCTGCCCAAATACAACTCCACATAGTGTGTTAGTGTGTGTGTGTGTGTGCAAATACTTTGACTAATCGCAAGCCAGAGTGATTACTCAGTCGTGGTGTCGATGTGCAGTGAAGCATTTCACACTTTCGTTGCATCCAGCAGATACAATTCGCAATTGCAGCCAATGGACAAAGCATTAGCTTTATTATAGCACAAAAAAAAACAAAAGATACAAATGTATCTTAAAGTGCGTGCGCTTAGCAATTAGCATGTAAATTCGTGCGTGTGTGTTAATTGAAATTGCCGGAATAAGATTCCCTCTAAGGAGGAGAGAGAAAGAGATAGAGATACACTAAAGTATCTACCGTATGACGCGCTCTCAGATTGATTTTGCCATAAAAATCATATGCAAATTCGCTTTGCCGGTCGCGCCGGTTGTGCCGTCTCGCCATATGTTACTCAAAATTCCAGACTAAAATCTCAGGAAGTTCGAGAGTGAAGCTGCAGCCTAGACGAAACAAGATTTAATACTATTTATAAAGCATTAGCTCATCGCAATAGCTCAAAAGTGCAATTAGTTATTGTTATTTATTGTTGCTTTTACCTGGCAAATAATACAAAAAAAAAGAAACGAAAGTGACATCAGAGTTAACAATTCAAAATCAATTTCAATTTTGAATACGAATTTCTCTCAATATTTATTTATATTTTATCTAGTTCAATTTGCTGTTATCTCTCTTCGCCTACAGTAGCGCGCCTAATTGCGTGTATTCATATCTTTTGCTGATATGCCAAAAGTAAACACAAGTGCAGTGAAATGAATACACAGTAGTGAATACGTGAATATGTCATACAATTGAATTAAATGCCCAAGTTAATTGCCTCAAGTTGTATGAAAAACATTTTCATTTTCTTTGTAAAACCCAACGAGTACGAGACACAACAACAACAACAACGAAAATGAAATTTCCGGATTATGTGCCAAACAATATGCTGGTAAGATGAGAAAAGGAATACGTAGAAGATGGGTAGAATACCATGTAGGAACCCCATGTAGTTTTATTTTATTTTTTTCGAGTAGTTAAACTACCTTAAATGCGCTGTAAATCAAGGTGTTGTCACTTAAATTATGAATAAACCTGATGAGATAACACAACTGTGATAGATCTCAAGAGGTTTTTTTTCAGTTTTCTGAAGGTCGTCTTACATTTAAAGTACCTACTTGGAACGTGTAGAACAAAACAAAAGCGACGAAAATCAGAAAAAGAACTCATGGGAATGAGCTGAAAAAGTGCTTTTAATTTATTTCCTCTCTCACGTTGAGATGTAGATAACAAATCGGATAAGACAGTGTAAATCAAGTAAAACTAAATAAATGTCAGAAATGATTATGGGCAAAATTTATGAAGAGTATAGGAAAGTGTATAGCTAAGTTTAAGTAGTTTGAAGAGCTTACTTCTAGCTAACTTCTTTGAGATTAACTTAATAAATCTAATCTCTGTCTTCTCATTAGAGTTAAGACTCTCTCACACATCATGCATGGCACATGAATAATAAATTGCATACAAAATTGAATGTAAACAAAACTACAAAGAGAGAAAAAAAAAACAGATCTCTCATCTCAGATCTTTCCTCCCTTTTCCTTAAGTTTTCCGCACGCATTCACTTTAAAGCAGATCATTAAACTTCAGACTAATTTCACTTGCAATTAAGTTAATTATAATTTTATCGCCTCCAACCTCCGCCTTCCTGCCTGCTCCAATGGAACTCGGTCACTCGGGGTAGTACCTGCCTGGGGTATACATAAATCTTTGAGATTTCTTTTCATATTCTTTGTTTATCATGCAAGTCGAGCATAACTTTTTAATGCAACAAAATGTTGAAATTAATGAAAAGAGACTAAAGAAAGACGCATACCTTGGCCTATGCTAATTTTAGTCGGGCGGGCAGATCGCACCTGCAAGCCTACTATATATATATATAGTATCTATATAAATATTTATAACACGCCCACATGAACTGCGTGTCAGCCTAACGAATCTTTGTCGTTTCTTCTTGTTTTTGTTTTTAGTTCACAGTTAAAGTTTTTCATTTTATTCAGACAAACGAGTCGCTGACTACCCACATGATATTCGAAACTTTTTTTTTGTTTTTTGTATTTTCTTCTCTTGGAGTTGCAAATGATTTTCGAAATTGGATGCGTCGCGACAGCTTTAGCGCCCACAATACTATAGAGTCCATTCGACATGGAGGGGATTGGCTCAATTCGATTGCAATGAATCAGTGTGAATGAATGTGAATGCAAGCAAGAATTGGCCAAACTAATTCGTGCCTCAATGGGATTTCATTTTTTTAATTGATTTATCTTCATTGAAGTTTATTGGATTCGTTTCGTGTCTGGCAGGTTCAGGCCACCAGCTGTGAGAGGGATGAAAATAAAACAAAACAAAATCCAAAATCGATTAATCTCACTGCTTCTCTGTCATTATAAAGTTGGAAAGTTGTAGAAAATGCTCTCTATATAAGATACTTTAAAAGGGGAATCAAATTGAGAACATACTTGGGCACAATAACTATATTTAAGTCTCGTATATTATATTTAAAGTTTATTTTAGTTATTTCCAATTTCAATGCATATTCAAATATCTCTATAAACCATAAAAATCTGTCGTGCATAAAATTGACTTTTATTTCTGTTGGCAGAAGTGCAGGGAAACATTTTTATTTTTTTTTTCAAACGGAAGTCACATGGGCATTTCCGCTTTGTAACCGCCTGCTGCATGGGCATTGGGCGCCCGCCCATCCTTAACAAATTTCAATTAAAATATATTGAAATAAATTGAAGAAAACAAAACACAAAAAGAAAGAGAGAGATAGATATTACAATACCTTTTCAACTTCCTATTTACAGGGCGATCGCACCACATGGGAGTATCACACAGTTTCGGTGACTCGGGTGCCCGGCTATGGGTTTGGCATTGCCGTTTCCGGTGGTCGTGATAATCCCCACTTTGCCAATGGGGATCCCTCGATTGCAGTCAGTGATGTGCTCAAAGGTGGACCAGCCGAGGATCGTTTGCAGTAAGTATACCTAGCATAAGTAGTATAAATATGTATAGGGAAAGATATTCCCTTCCCTACTCCCGATGACTTGGCAAATGTCTTGGCTTGTGAGCATGAACTTGAGCAGCAGCTGCTGATAATTACACACACACACACGCACACACACACATACAGAGTTATAGTAGCGATTCCATGGTGTCAGCTGTTGTCGCTGTCAGGGCAGGAAATTAATTGTTATGTTTGGAAATGCTTAACATGCTCTCTCAATGGGCCCCCATGAGATGCGACATTAGTTTAAATGGCAACTAGTCTTTTCTTTCTATAAGTACTAAATTTCTTAGCATAGGTAGCCAGTACGCAGCATGCCAAGGCTCTGAAAGTGTAAATAAAGCCAGTTTGTCTGTTTGAACAACGAGATCTCAGCTAGTACTGAAGCTACAGTCATTAAATTTCATATATAAGTTCCTATAGATCATACGCAGCTCAAGCTTATTACAAATTTTGGGTGCCACGCCCACAGCCTCTACAAAAGTGTTATATTTGATTATTAATGCGCGTTTTTGAAGTATTTCAAACACAGGCTGTTCAAGTTAATTCTTTTAATTTATTTTTAAAACTTTGCATATTTTAATTCCTCTACTGCAACATTTCTTCCACATATTGAATACTCTTCCCCTAAAAAAAAACTCATTGTACATGCTTAGCACGCTGCACCCAGCCTGAGTTCATAAGTCTGTTTATTGACAGAGAGCTTTTTGACATCGTTAATCTTCAGTTCAGGAACTTTAAACATTCTTGCCCAAAACGGAAAAAAAAATTAGAAAACCCCAACAAAACGCAGACAATTTACGACTTCAACTCACGTAGAGCACGAGGCTTGAAATAATTACGCTGCAGCTACTCCTCCCCTGACTGTGTGTGTGCAGAGTGTGTGTGCGGAGTGTGTGTGTGTGTGTGTGTGCACATCTCTGTTGATAATAAAAATTCCAAAACGTTTTTTCAATAGACGCGAAGCGACGCGTCGCACAAAGCGACCTCTACTCAATACCATTTGCGCTTCTGCGATTAAAAACTTGTCATAATCTTCTTTCCATAGAAACAAAGACAGAGTATAAATGGTCTCTATCTACCTGACTGGTCTAGTCTACCTGCTCAGCCTTCAGTCTCATACAAGCAGGTGAATTGCAGCGATTTCACTAGGAAAATCCCAAGAATATAAAAGAAAATACTTGTACGAGTAGTAAAGTGTAAATTGGCTACAGAGAGAGAAAGAGAGAGAGGGAGAGAAGAGAAGACTTCTCGAACTTCTCAGATGAAAGCCGAAGTTTCACTGTTATTTCACTTGGAATGTGACTTACAACTTCTTCTACTCTATTCTACTTCTTCTTCTACTTCTCTCCAACTTTGTCGTTTTGCCGCATTTTTGATCAGCTTAATTGCTAAGCTGCTCATCGGGCCTTGTCAACCGAAAGTAAAATGCGGCACAGATCCTCCCCATCTCCCTCCCCCTCTCAATGCTCTTCATGCGCTCTTAGACATGTTAATTGCAACGCTGTAGACTGGCAATTTTCCAGCATTATCATCTATCATTATCATTACTAGACATGTGTAGTCTGAGACAGTCAGTCATTCGTCGTGTGCTATTTACGTTATACGTACTACTTCAATTGAGTTTTTACTTTTCCGCCTTATCCTCTTACCTTCTGTTCTGTTCCGTTCCAAGAACTGTATGAGGTCTTATGGCATATAAAATGCTATAAAATCTGTACAAATATGTTGAGGGTTCTGAAGTTCTATAGAAATGCGGAAGCCGCTTAGAGCTCTCCCGCTCTTTCTTTCTGTCTCTATATTTCTTCTTCGCGTTCTCATTTGCAGCCTTGTCTAGACAATTGTCTATTTATTAGCGTATGACTTCGATCCGTGAACAACCTGATTTCACTATATATAAACAGCATACTACATACTCCTCAAAACAAGTGGCATATTAGATCTCTCATTGTGGAAAACGATTTGGGTCAGAGCTCAGGTGCAATTCAATCTTCTCAGACTTCTCCAACCTCTCCGACTGCTTGGCTACTGTAGATTTCGTTAATTATACTAACCACAAGACTAATGATTCTGTAAAAACTTCCAATTTCGATTGGTTGCGCTCCAACAACAAGGTCGTTGCGCATAATGACCTGCATATAAATACTATACATGTATCTATAGATACTTTGCTGAAATCTAGTCACGATTTTCGGAGTTCTTAATGCTCAAGAAAAAAAAAATACAAAAAAAAAAGATATAATATGCTGCCCGCGGCTTCACAAAGAACTGCATTTATTATCTGAGAACATTACAGAGAGCCATAAAATGTTCTTAAAATAATGGTATTTGCTATGGCACTATTGTTTCTATGATAACTATGAAATAGATAGATAAATTGACTAGATTTAACTGTATTATCTTGAAGAACAATAGCGCGCTTTATGCAAAAGATCTAATTTATTTAGAGCTATCTTTTCTAGGCTAATCTATAATAATATTTATGTAGTTTTACTTAAGTAAAGTGCAAAATATCTTGCTGCCTATTACTACACTGTGTTTAATAGTCGAAACGTACTAAATTGCCGATATATATCGCATAAAATCATTTCGAAATGCATCGAAAATTAGACATGTAATTTTTCGATATTTTAGAAATTTAGATAAGGGTCCCCCCTATGATTTTTCAACAAAATATTTTTTTTGTAAATTTTAAATCGCGAGTTTTTAATTTTAATCTATTGCGGAGGTCTAAATTAGTACTAAACAATTATTTGAATCGATTTTAAGCGATACTTTATTTTGGCCTAAAAATCGTATCAAAATGGACAAAAAATTAGACATGTAACACCCACAGCAGGCCTGGTACCCTCATTTTACACCTATCGTAACTTTCTTAAAAATTAAACGATTTTCACTCGGAATGACATTTTGCTTAGACTTTAACAACCTTAATAATTATACATTTAAAAATATAGCATAATGGGTTTTTGGAAATTTTTCGATATTTTGAAAATTTAGGTAAGGGCCCTATGATTTTCAGCAACAATTTTTTTTTTAAATTTTCTTTGTTTTAATTATAAATGTGATCAGACGTTTGTAAGGGATTTTGGGATTTATGGGAAGGGTATCTTACTGTCGGGCGCGCTTGACTGTAGCCTGATCGACTTGTTCAAATTATTGCAGTCAAACTTAGCAGACAGCATTTATACCATAACTCCTATAATATACCCAACATTTTATCCATATTTTATATACCTTAACTAACTTTTCTTTTTCGTTGCTTGCAGAGTGAACGATCGCATCATCTCGGTGAATGGAGTCTCGCTGGAGAATGTTGAATATGCGACGGCGGTGCAGGTGTTGCGTGATAGTGGAAATACGGTCACACTGGTGGTTAAACGTCGCGTGCCATTGAATGCAGCGACTGCAATACCCGCACAGCATCAACATTCGCATAGCATGAGCTCAGTGGGAATGGGATTAACCAATGGATCCACTGGTATGACCAGTGGCAATCAGTTACCCCCCACGGTGTCGGGCATGTCCAGCATGAGTCAACCGAATTCACTGAACTCATCGCTTGTGCAGAATACCATGAATGGCAGCAGCAATGGCAATGGCGGACAACCCATTAAGGTGACCCTTACCAAGGGTAGCAAGAAGGATGACTATGGCATTGTGCTCGGATGTCGTCTGTTTGTCAAGGAGATCTCCTCGAAGGCAAGGGAACAGCTCACCGCCAATGGTTACTCACTGCAGGAGGGTGACATCATATCACGTATCCATAATACCAACTGTGGTGACACCATGAGCCTCAAGGAGGCCAAGAAGATCATCGATGGCTGCAAGGAACGACTGGGTCTGGTGGTGCTGCGTGACATTACCAATCAGGCGGCTGTGGTCAATGGCAACCAGTTGAATAATTCGGGACATCAACAGATCAATCCGAATCTCTATGCGGCACATCAGGCACAGGTCTCCAGTTGTAGCAATAATCTGGATGATGCGTACTTGCCTGGAGGTGCTAGCTATTCCTCACAGAATCTCTATGTGCAACCACCTACAAGGACATCGAATGGACCCACTCTGAATGGCAACGGGCTCAACGAGGAGAAGAGTAATCTAACGCCACGTGGACGATCACGTGGTCCACTCATGGATGGCGTGTCGCTGCAGCAATTGGACAGGCCCGTCACACCCACGAATGGTGGACGTGGACGTGGTGTGGATGAACCACCACGACCACCACCACCACGTGCCGCTCAAGAGGATTTCTATAGTTCACGTCGTCAGCTTTACGAGGAACGTCAGAGCGCAGAGCCACGTTTCATCTCATTCCAGAAGGAGGGAAGTGTAGGCATACGCCTGACGGGTGGCAACGAGGCGGGAATCTTTGTGACCGCCGTCCAGCCCGGTTCTCCTGCCTCGCTGCAGGGATTGATGCCCGGTGACAAGATACTCAAGGTGAACGACATGGATATGCATGGTGTGACCCGAGAGGAGGCTGTGCTCTTCCTGCTCAGCCTGCAGGATCGTATCGATTTGATTGTGCAGTACTGCAAGGAGGAATACGATGAGGTCGTGACGAATCAACGTGGTGACTCGTTCCACATCAAAACCCATTTCCATTGCGACAATCCCTCAAAGGGTGAGATGGCCTTCAAGGCCGGTGACGTTTTTCGTGTGATCGATACGCTGCACAATGGCGTCGTTGGATCATGGCAGGTGCTAAAGATCGGACGAGGTCATCAGGAGATGCAACGTGGTGTTATACCAAACAAATCTCGAGCGGAGGAGTTGGCCACGGCGCAGTTTAATGCCACCAAAAAGGAAATGAATGCCAACGAATCGCGTGGCAATTTCTTCAGAAGGCGACGGTAAGATCTGATGGGATTTCGATATAGAAATAATCTCCAATAATCTTCTTCTTCTTCCTGCCCTTTTAGCTCCACGCATCGTCGCTCCAAGAGTCTGTCGCGTGAGAACTGGGATGATGTTGTCTTCTCCGATAGCATTTCCAAGTTTCCAGCCTACGAACGTGTCGTGCTGCGTCATCCCGGCTTCGTGCGTCCCCTGGTTCTCTTCGGACCCGTCTCGGATCTGGCCAGGGAGAAGTTAGCCAAAGATTTTCCGGATAAATTCTGTACACCACTGCAGGACGATGACAAGACGACAGCGACAGGCGGCAGCAGCGGCTCGGCAGGTGGCTCGGCCACCGGTGGCAATGGCGGCGGCGCTGGTTCCGGCCCCGGCAGCAGTGGCAAGTGTCGCATTGTGAGATTGTCTCACATCCGCGACATAATGGATCGTGGTAAACACGCCCTGTTGGATATAACACCCAATGCCGTGGATCGTCTCAATTATGCACAATTCTATCCGATTGTCATCTTCCTGAAGACCGACAGCAAGCATGTGATCAAACAGCTGCGTCATGGGCTACCCAAGTCGGCGCACAAGAGCTCCAAGAAACTGTTGGAGCAGTGCCAGAAATTGGAGCGTGTCTGGTCGCACATCTTTAGCACACAGATTGTGTTGAACGATGAGGATTCGTGGTATCGCAAATTGCGAGATTCGATTGATCTGCAGCAGAGCGGCGCCGTCTGGATGTCCGAGTCTAAGGTGAGTTTGGTTGGAATCCTTCTCACACATCTCTTTCTCAATCTCTCGATGTTGTCTAGTGTTTTCTACAAGTAGTCCTAATAGTCCTAAGTATCGTATCTACTAGTTCTCACTCAGTCTTCTTGTCCATGTCGTGATTCTTACTCATTCTATCTATATTTCTATTATATTAATACTGTAACAAGATAACGGAACTATCTACGTTCCTTGGTGAGGGATTTGGCTTAAAGATATAATTATAGCTTGAAGGAAACAAGTCTTAGCTCGAATTTATGGCAATTATTTAGGATAGAATATATGTCTCATAGAATAGGATTTTTCTGCTGAAAAATGACTTGCAAAAAGAATCTAGAAGTACAGTTTAGACTAGTCCGATTTTAATGAAATTTCAAAATGATATAGAGTAATGTTAAAGAGAGATATAGGAATAGTTTCCAAGCCATATAGTGTATAATAAAAGTTATATTATATTAATAGAGAGCCTTTAAAAAAAGTTGATTAGTTATTTCAAAACCGATATTGCTGCTGAACAAGAATATATATATATATAATTTCCTGAAATATCCCATGCACAATAGGTTAAAAACTTTTTTTTATAAGAGTTAAGATTTCAACTTTATATAGTCTAAAATATTTATAGCATATTTTAGATCCCCTTAGTTCCTTTGTTCCTTTCTCACACTTACATATATACACACACACAGCCCCAATTTGATACGTACTCTAACTAATTTAAAATAATTAATATATAATTTAATTAATTGTAATTTATTTTATACTCTACTCTACTGGTTATGGTCGATATATATATATTCTAATTTGATTTTCTAACCTCTTTTTTCCTTCCTCCTCCCCAATTTAAAAAAACTCTCACTCATATCCATATTTATAACTATATATATAACTATATATACTCACTGTACTCACTCGCTCTCGGGATTGTAGCTTCCCGATTCCCCAACCGAAATGCTTTTCCCACCCTATATAGCGCAGCCTTGCAAGTTCGCCTGCTGTCGACCCACATCGATCTCTCTGCCACGCTATAATGCTGCCACAAGGCCAAGACGTAACTCCTTTACCCAATTGCTGCCCCTTAACGATAGCATGCTAACACCTTCTCCTCTGGCGCCGCCACGCCCACCGCCCACCACAGTTGGCTATGAGCCAAGTCAAGTATATATGCCGCAGCAGCAGCAGGCGCAGCAGTCACGCCAGCATCGCCAGTCATTCACCTTGGTGCCCATACTAAAACCCGCCTCCTCCATGCCCGGCAGCAATGGCCATTTGCTTGATGGCGACACTGACATCGATGGCATTGCCATGGACAATGGGGATGCAGTGGCCAGCAGCAGCAGCAGCCAACAGTATCACAGTTCGCAGCCAAATTTGTTGAGCAGCAACAGCAATAGTTATCTCTATCTGCATGGCGGCAATGGGGCGGGAATGCGTGCTGGGGGCGTGGCAAATGGAGTAGGGGGATATCGTGGTGGTGCGTCCGCAGCGGCTACAGGGGCTGCTGCTGCTGCTGGTGCCGCTGGTGCCGCTGGAGGGGGTCGTCGTGCCGTCTCCATTGAGCGACGCACCACACCGTATTACTACCATGAGCTGCTGCAGAAGAATATCTTTGATTCCAGTTTGAATCTGCTACAGCAGGAGAAGGATAAGGAAAAGAATAGTAATCTAAAGCTAGAGGCAGCTGGGCTGAATCATGCTGCTGCTCTGGCCAAGCGGGCAACAGCTTCGCTCGCGAAGCCGCAGCAGCAGCAGCAGCAGCAGCGGCTGCCCAGCAACAGCAGCAGCAGCAGTGCCAAATTGGCCGCTGCCTATGGAAGCTTTGCCTCCACCAGCAGCCTGCTGAGCAATGGCAATGGCAATGGGAATGGGAATGACAACTTGGTCGATGAGGGATCAGCGGAGGAGGAGTTGGCTGTGGAGGCGTTGGCAGGGAACTTGCGAGGTAGCGGGCCGGCTGCGGCTAGTAGATCCTTGAGCTTGGCCTTTAATAATCTGTCCAATCAGATTGCCAATTTAAATAATTTGAGTAGCAACAACAACAACAACAGCAACCACAGCAACAACAACAACAACAACCATGCTGATGCCAACAACAATGTGGGCCAAAACAGCGAATGCATTGCATGAGAATCAGTGTTAATTTAATACTAGCAAGATAAATACCAAAAAAAAGGAAAATATACCCAAAGAAATAAATCAAAAAGCTCGAATTTAAATGTTGCATGTAATTGTTGTTACTGAACTAACTGTAAATATAAGTGTAGCACCCCCCCCCACTCCTAGATGTTGCATGTAGAAGATCATAACTCTCACTCTTTCTCTCTGTTTATCTTAACCCTTTCTCTCTCTCCTCCATTTAGCTGTAAGTCTCGGCAAAACTAGCTCAGTTTTTGCTTATAAACTTTATATATACATATGATATCCAGTTGCTAACTAAATGTTTATCGTTTTCATTTGTTTCTTTTATTTACATACAACCAAATACCAAAAAAAAAAAAAAAAAAATACCAAAAATATACCAACAAACACATCATCATGGTCATTTCCCGCTTAATCATCCCGTAAACCCACTCGATGCATATTAATAAAAAACTATCCCGAAACGATCCTCAACAACAAACGAATAACGTATTTATCGAATATCGTAAAAAACAAAAACAACAATGTCCTCGTCCAAAAACAACAATAATAACCATGTGAAAATATCTTGTGTACGTCCAAACACACACACACACACATACACCCAATCATATACGATGCTTGGCTATCGATATCAATCGATTAATCGAACGATCAATCAAACAATCAATCATGCAATTTGTTATGTTTCATCTGCGTTTCTTGTTGCTGTTTTGCGTTTATTGATAAATCAAAAAAAAAAAATACGTACAAAAATCAAATGTTGCTATTTCCCGTTTACCGATAACCGTTCATCGATAACCGATACAAATTGCTCGCGATTATCGCTAAAACTTGATGAAATTTTCCAAAAACCAAATTAACTCTTTGCCTACGCCGCCCTAATGCAAATACAAATAAAAAAAACACAATAACACAAAATAACCAAACCGAACCCCAGCCCGTCGAATCCCTCTCCGATGATTTCCTATTCCCCATGACCACATCCCGTTTATCGTACGCATCAAGTCCCGAATCAGACTTGGAGCTAAGTCCCGGGCCATCCGCATCATTGTCGCTCGGCAATTTGCCGCAATTGGTTAAAGCGAGCTCAGATCCATCGATTGCCACTAACCAGGATAACTTGGATAGGGATAGAGACATAATTGGTGAAGGACTACCGCCTCCATATACGGTAAGAGGACAACAGACTCAATCATCGTAACCCGTTGATCAATCAATCAATCAATCACAAACAAACAAACAAGAGAGAAGAGCATGCATTCTCTACCCTCTACTGCCCCTAACACTTTAACTGGAAACCTTGGATCTCTGATCCGTTTAATCCTTTCATTATTATACTCACCATGTGCTAATCTATTTCGCTGACCTTCACTTCCCCCCCACGCGCTCTGCACCGCCAACAGGTACCCTACGATCATGGTGTGCAACCGCCACCGAATCGACGACAGACCCTCGACTCCAGCAAGTATAGCATCTATGGCACCAATGTGCCCCAGCAGCAGCAGCATCAGCAGCAGCAGCAACAACAGCTACCGCTTCAGCAATCCGGAGATCTTTCTGGTGGTGCTGGTGGCGCTGCACGGCCCCAATCGCTGTATGGCATCAATGCACCGGATTTACCGCCACGCATCGATCGTCAGTCCAAGCCGGGAGATCTGCCACCTATGAACACCTCGGGTAGCTCGTCTCGTAATGGTAGCTCCGGTGGAACGCTGGGACGCAGCGCACAGGAACGTCTCTTTGGTAAGGCAGTGCTGCAGGATGATGTCCAGGCAGAGTATGTCACCCGCAATGCACTGGTTGGTGCAGGAGTGGGTGCCGGTGGTGTCGGAGGAGCCGATACTATTGAGCGACAGCAGCAGCAGCAGCAGGCATCGCTCGATCGTCAGGCGCGCATCAATGCGGCCATGGGTAGCCCTGCGCAGCACAAGATGAATGGCAATGGGGTAGGAGGACCTGCCTCCACGTACGACAGCGTCTCCAGCTATGACTCGTATAACAATTCGCAACTGGCCATGCAGAATCTGGGCCGACTGGGGCCCAATGCGCCCGATGATCTCAAATCAGTGCCTAATGCTAGGTAAGTTTCGATCAAAATTGTTTTAATACTGCTATAAAAGTGTTATAATCTGCTATAAATCTGCTATAAATATGCTATAAAAGCGCTATAATCTGTAATCATCTGCTATAATTGGCAATAAAACTGCTACAAGTTGATATATTGTAGGTGCTATAATCTGTTATAAGAGTGCAATAATTCACTATAAACGTTCTACAAACTGAAATAAAAGTGCCTTAATCTGTTATAAAAGTGCTATAATCAGTTACAACAGTACTAGAATGTGCTATAATCCGCTATAAAAGTGCTATAAAACTGCTATAAATATTTTAAAACTGTATATCTTGAACTCCATCCCCTCACAGTGGTCGCCCATTGCCTCCAGTCGGTCAATCCCATGACTATGGTCGATCCGCACCCCACGATCATCGCGCTTTTGCCGCTGCCAATGATCTGAATCGCCAAAGCAGTCCCGGCCGCCCAATGTACCACGACATGAATGCGTCTCGTAATATTGGTGAGTTTCTCTAGAAGAAATTCTTAAGCTACAATTATAGCAAATTAAAATATTTTGTTTATTTCCTGCAGATCCACGCAATGGCACGCCGCAACGTCCCTCGAATCTGGGCCTGGACAGCAGTCCACGCAAGCCTCTGGTTGAGACCAAAACCGACTATGGCAAATACAGGTACATTTCCCCAAGCCCGCATGAACTTTGCTATAAAAGAAAACGTTTTCCCGTTAATGCCATAAACAAAATGTCCATCTTTCTCTCTCTCTCTCTTTCTCTATTTCTCCTACAATTTCCAATCAAATATCGCATGCCATTTTCGAATGTTTCGTAAATATATCAACGTTTTTCTTTGCTCTTAACTTGTCCCGTCCGTCTTGTCTCCCGTGTCCAAGTAGACGCTATCATCTACATAATCCCCATGCGCAGCATTTGCATCTGCAACTCACGCATCGCTCCCAGCTGAAAAATGGTCCAAGGCGTCCAGGTGCCATGGATGATGCCAGCGTGATCTGGAGTCGACCCAGTCGACCCATTGCTGCGCCCCGATTGCGATCGATGATGATGCAGTCGTCCATGGTGCCAAGTGTCTCGGCCTACGATACGCTCGTTTAGGGCGCAGATGATAAATATACGAAAAGTTTTCATTTATTTTTTTTAAATATACGAAAAGTTTTTATATTTTTGTCTCTCATTGAAGTGATTGAAGAACTCGTTAGTCATGTCCCACTTGTTTGCTTGTTATTCATATACTCGTATTTTATTCATTCAATCAATCGTGCTGTAACTCCCTATGGGTTGTTCTATGTTCCAAACCCCCCTGGTGCCACACCCATGTGTATTTGTGCAATAAATAAATTGTGTAAAGGAAAAAAATTATTATATTGTTGTTGTTTATTCGAATGTTTGCATTAAGTATTATTCATTGTTATTCATAGTATTCACACATGTCCTTTAATTATATCGAATTGTTTTCTCTCTCTCTCTCGTTCTCTCTCTTGCTTTTGTTATTGCCCACACACATTATCTCTCGTATAACACACGCTCACAACAAATCACTGTGCTACAACTATCCGATATCACAACCACATCGGACATCACAACCACCCACCCGATATCACAACCACACCGCACACAGCCGCAACAATTCCGTCACCCAAGCGGACTACAGCAAGCTGCCAAAGCAGCCGCAGGCAGCGAATATCAACAATGGCGGCGGTCCTGGTCCCATGAACGGCAGTGCCACACCCAGCAGCAATGGCAGCGGACCCTTTAAGCCAGTACCGCCTCCGAAACCGAAGAACTATCGCCCACCTGTGCAGAGTGGCGGCAGCAGTGGCAGCGGTGGCACCACACCCTGGGAGAATGGGGTAAGTTCTGGAGAATATAATAAATAAACGGATATTCCTCTAAAGCATTGTTTTTTGTTCTTTCAGGATTCCGGTTCACCACGTTCGCCCAATGGTTTCTACTATCCGCCAACACCATCGCATCATCATTATGGACAGCAAACGCCGGCGCCGGGTTCACCGCATCAGGGACATGCCGCAACCTATGGCACCAGCAATGGCGGCAACTATGGCCAAGCGCCGCCGCCGCAGCAGCAACCGCAGCAGCAGCCGCAGCCACCATATGCCGCCGCCAATGGTTACAATGGCAACAGTCATCACTATAACGGAGGAAGCGGCACTGGTCCGTATATAGCGCCACATCGTGGCATGCCACCGGCCATAGGTAAAGCGAATATAGGAGATAAATATATCTACATATATAATAAAAAAGAATATAAAATATTAAAAGAATAATATATATAGAATGCAATCACATGAAGTTCATATCGTTTAAATGTTATACAATTTAGAGATTTATATTTTATAGCATTCTGTCTTATACAATATAAGAGATTTCCAACCATATTTGCTACAATTCTCAAAGTCGAAATATCATAATTTAAATCTAAGCAAATAAAAATAAATAAATATATTTCCGATAAGGCAATCTCTATTTATATCTTAATTATTATCAGTTTAAATTCAATTACTAAAACCTTGATTGTTCCGTTTCCTTCATAGGTAATCTACCACCCCATACACCTGAACGTCATGCCCTGGATCTAGCCGGCAGTAGGGAGCAACGTGGATCCGCATTTGAATTGTATCGCAAACCGCAAATAGGCGCCGCTGTGGGGCACCATCACAACATGAGGTAAGTTCCGATCTGTTTACACACACACACACACACAGATACTCCCCAAAGAGGAGTACACTCTGCAGCAGAGCATACATACATACATACATACGTCTGCCATGTGTGAGATCCCTACCTACACACACACACACACATACCTCATGTACTCCTGCTCTGCCCCCAACCCCCACCAGCTGCATATTTGTTGTTAACGAAAAATGTTTTTATTTTTGTTATATGCCATTTTGTCAATCAGTCAATCGCTCAATCACTCGAAAATCAGTCAGTCTATCAATCATATCATGCGGTAACTGGCCATTATCAAGTTATTATACTCTAAAGTAGCTCAAGAAAATAAAAGTTCAGAAAATAAGCAAATGTCCTATCGAGGCAATTTTTCCCGAAACGCACAAAATCGCATAAAAGTTTTGATGTTGGAATACATACAAGTATATAGTATGAATATCGAAGAATTGTTAGATCATTATTGTATTTTGCAATAACCAAAATTATTAACCAAAAAATGCTCTTAACAAGTTTTGCAACTAAATTTTGCAAGAATTCGCGTTCGTTTTGTTTTGTTGAAAATTGAAAAAAAAATAAATAAAAAATCGAATGAGAAAATAAAAAAAAAAAACAAATAACGAAAATAAAACATTTTTCGGGTTAACTTCTTGCATACAGTTTATACAGTTCCAATTTCTCGAAACTCTCTCTCGCTCTCACTCACTCTCTCTCTCTCTCTCAAACTATTTGTAATTCTTATCTGTTTACATTTTAATTGTCATGCCTCGCGCATTTCTTTACTTTATATATACATATATCTGAACTATATATGTTTTTTCTTAATTAGAGTTCAATCGGTTTTGGGACAAGGATAAATACAGTTATAATTTAAGCTTAAAACTAACAATCAAACAAAACAACTAATCGAATTCTTTATAGTATTCCCTCTCTCTCTCTCTCACTCTCTCTGTGTTGCTTGAATTAAATACTTAAAAACCTGGTATATGGTATATGGTATTTTAAATATATATGGTATTTTCTATTATAAATTTGGTTATATATTGCAAAATCTAATAATCGGTATTTGCCAAGTTTTTTTAAAGTTTTTACTATGCGCTTGTGTGTGTTTTTTTTGCGAAAGATTTGCAAAGAGTCGCGAAACAGAAAACCGATACGAAAACGAAAGAATTTGAAATAAATTTTTTGAAAAGAAAAAGAAAGCAAACATATTTAAGAGTTTATACTCTTTTTTTTCTTCTTGATCACAACTCATAGTTTTTTTTTGTTTCTTATGAGGCCCCTAAAACAACTGTCCCTGCCCCTGTCCTCTTCCCCTCCCTTTGATCTCCTCTCGCGTTTTCAAACTTTCTGCTAACCTCCAACTTCAACGTCCTACAAAAAAAAACTCCATTTAAAAATCTCTAGCGAAATGGAGCCATACGATGCGCGCTACGATGATTATTATGCCATGCCACCGCCACTGCAGCATCCGCATCAGCATCCACAGCAGCAGCCACCACCACCATCTCATCCCTATCCGCAACAGATGCAACGTTCCCGCTCCGCCCCGCGTTATCCCAACGAGCGACCACCGCATGTACAGGATCCAAATTATTATACGCACTATGGCACCAATGGACGCGGTGGCCAATATGCACATGGTCATGCAGCAGCTCCTCCCATGGAACAGTATTACGATGAGCATGGCATGGAGTTGGCACCGCCACCGCCATTGCCACCGCACAAAAAGAAGAAGTCGGTGCTAAAGAGTCCGCTGACCGCATTGAAGAATGCGTTGATCAAGTCGACGCGTCCATTGCGTCGCATGAATAGCATGGTGGAACCGGAGCGTAAGCCGAAGGGTCTGCGACGTCAGCAATCGATGCTGGAACGTGGCGTCCAGAGACCCTACTACCCGGATGAGTATCCCAGCTATGCGGCTGGTTTTGAGCAGCAACAGCAACCGCTGCCAGCGCCACCGCCGCCACCACCACCACACTCGGATCCCTATTATCGTGGACATTATGGTCAGGGACAGGACATGATGAACAGCACGTACCAGAATCTGGAGAGTGAGGATATCTATGGTAATATTGGGGCGACAGTGCCGCGCATGCAACGACCACCGGATAATGGATATGGCAACTATGAGCAATACGATCTCTATGCGAATCGTGCCTGCATCGATCTGGAACGACGACAGGCAGAGGCTGCCAATGCGGGTGGACGCAATGGACGACGGATTGTGCGGCGTCACAGTACCACAACAGCAGATCGCAATGGCGGAGTGGGAGCTGGACGTGGACGTGGTCAGGTCAATGGGGGCTACGATCATCACCAGCAGCAGCAGCAGCATCAGCAGCATCTACAACAACATCCGCAGGATATTTATCAGACCCGTCAGGGTGCATACATGATGCCACAGGGTGAACAGCGACGTGCACCCAGCTCGGAGGTGATGACACGTCGACGTTTCTATCCAGGCGCGGCGAATGAGCAGGGCGATGATGGCACGGAGCCCATGTATCAGTCACGTCGTGAAATGCAGCGTGAAATGCAGCGAAGTCATCTGTATCAATCGAAGCGGGAAATGCAGGAGCGGATCATACAGGGCAAGCGGGATATGGAACGTGAGCTGAGCGCGCAGAGCAGTAGCCAATCGGAGCGCAGTGATGATCGTTCCGAACGTTCCTCCGACAGAGCCGATCCCAATTATCAGACACGACGTGAGGCAACACGCACCCAGCTGCGTGATCAAATCTATCAGACACGTCGCGAGGCACTGGACAGCATGGCGGAGCCGATCTATGTATCCAAACGGGATGTGGGTCGACCGGCGCCGATTTACGAGACACGCGAGGAGAGCATCTTGCAATCGCGTGAGAATGAGACGGATGAGAAGAAGGAATGCAAGACGGAGCAGGTGCAGGTGGAGATTAATGCACAGCCAGCGGAGGAGGCACCCGACAGCACACTGAGTCGTTCCGATCTGCAGAGATCATCGGATACGGTGATTGAGAACACCGGAGCACAGCACAGTACAGATCCTCAAGCGGCGCCGCTGGTGCAAAGTGAAATTGCGGATGAGGTGGCCGAGAGTGTATCCCATACGGATGCCGGAGCTGAAAGCTCCTGCGCAGCGGAGGTAACGGAAATGCCAACGGTCATTGAGAATAACATGCACAACGAGGCAATGTTGGCCAACGAGACGCAGGCGCAGAACGTGTCGGATGATGTGTTCGAGGCCACCGATGTGGTTACTCCACTGCCACCATCAGCCATGGAGCATCCGCTCTCGCCGCGTGCCCTGCGAGCGCCCTTTCACATATCCAACATCTTGAAGCGCACCGGACCGCCGCCGAGTTCACCCATTGGCGACAGTTGCACCTCCATTGAGACGCAGTACACCTCGCATGCCAGCCTGCCCGTGGGACCGCCCAATGCGACTAGTACACCCTTCAGCAGCAGCATGTCCCTGCCCATTGCCGGTCCAGTTCCTGCGGCAGCGGCGGCGGCAGCTGCAGCGCCAGGTCCCTTTCCCACGCTGCCCCGCGAGCCAAGCACCACGCGTGGCATCTTCGATTCCCAAGGCGGCACACTGGCCGACAAGCTGTGGCATGTCTCGCTGCAGATACCACCGGGTGCCATTCCGCCAGGTGTGCGGCAGGAGATCTATTTCACTGTGAGCGATCCTCGCATGGGACAGGCTGTTGGTGGACCGCCGCTGGACATGGAAAATGGTTGGTCTAACTAAAGATATTCTACTACTCTCTCACTCTCTCTCTCTCTCTCTCTGTCGTATTGCTCGTATTGTGTTTGTTACTCCCCATATTACCCCACACCCAACCAACACTTGCAACCTTGTCAACTTGCAACCTTACCAAATTTGCAACAACAACTGCAACCAGCAACTAATACTAAAGCAAATTCACCAGTTTCTATATTTTTTTGATTTTTGAATATTTCGTTTGCGACTTTTCCTGAATGCAAATCATTATCTACCTCTTTTTTTTTGCTATATCGTATTTTATAGTTGTTTATACTCACTTCTTACACACATATTACTGCATTATTATAGGGTTGTATTATAGTAGTATTTAAAATAAATTTGTAGTGTATCTAAACTTACTAACTCTATTATGTAATCTAGTAATTATACTATTTTTTAATTTTTACTAACATTTTTTTATATACTAAATTTAACTGCATATTAATTCCTCTTGTTATTCTTAACTATTACATAAATATCTAATAAATATCTATATGCAAAACAGATCTAGACTAATCCAGTGAAACCTGCTCATTTTCTACATACTTTTGCTATTCACACTTCTAGTATTAATTTCGCTCTATTCTAAACACATTATACACGCCAAAAACACAACTGCATCTCTAAGTGATTATATATATCTTATATAGTACTTATATACATATACCGCAATACGAATCTTGTTTCTAATCGATCTTATCTAACGTGTTTCACAGGTGAAACGATGCTTTCACCCCTTGTGATGTGCGGGCCACAGGGCCTTGAGTTTCTGGTGCCGGTAACACTCAACATTCCCCACTGTGCCGGACGTACTGCATCATTGGGTCTCGCTCTCAAGGCCACCGATAGCGAGAAGAATCTGCACACCGAATGGGATAACATCGATTTGCCCAGCAATGCTGCGGCGCATACAGTGTCCGTTAAGGTGGATCATTTCTAGATCATAAAGCATACCCAAACACACACACACACATATATATATATATATAGACACATAAACATAATGTTTTGTAAATAATTTCACGAGATTACTTTAAGCCACAATTCCAGGACAGATAAGAGAGATAATGTTGCTTAGAAAATGAATGAATAATTTAATTTAATATTGTTTGTTAATTGTGCCTTTAAGTGATCGATTTGCTTCTGAATTAGTATATAACCTATATACAGATATATGAATATATATGCTATATATACTACTACTAACATAAATATATAGTAGTATATAGCCGACAAGCGAATATGGATTGAAAATGTGTATAAAAATCATAGCATTTAGTTTGCATATATAAACAAATTGTATATTTTAATGAAATTTATTTACATCTAACCTAATTGTACATGCATCATATACATATGTATTTGATATAACTTTATTCGAATTTTAAATATTTCATTATTGGATTGTTTTGATCTATTTAAAACCCATTCGATTGCATTGCAAATGTTTATACTTTATACATTATAAAATATGCATACATATACCATAAAATATATTACATAAGCACCTATATAGCCAACAAAATGATTATTATATACAAATATATATATACTTTTTGTAATAAAAAATGAAATAAACACTTAGAAAGCTTGGGAATAAATAAAGAAATATGAAAATAATAGGGTGATTTTTGATTTGCGGGAAAAGTCGTAAGTATATCTCATTTTTAACCCTCTCCAAAACAGTGAAAACCCATGAGCTTATAAAATGTAGACAAATTGTGAAATATATTTTAAATACATTCATATAATGATAAATAGTAGCATTTTAGGCGTATATGTATGTATACGTATGTATTTCTCATATAATAATTTGTGGGTTAAGTGCACTGCTTGACAACGAAATGTAACAAAAGCTCGCAAAAGCACTTTAAATCTTATAGATTACATCGAGTGTATGCTTCCAGAGATTGAAGAAGTAAGGATACAATTCTATATATGTATAATATGTATATGTATAACTAAACGCCAGGAAACAATTTAACAGTCTTGAAGCCCTGCGCTTCTCCTACGTGGTAGTGGATGATGATGTTGGTGTACCAGCTGCAGTTGCAATTGTCGTCGGAGTGGCAACTGTTGCCAGGAGCACATCTTGCTCCGGTATAACAGAGACAGCCTCTTTCACATAACCGTAGATGTGTTTGCGTGTATCGTTGACCACATCTCGCACCATGGCCTGAAAGAAGCTGCTATGGAGCGGCGCTTCGGCATAACGTTCATATTGATCCAGCGAGTCTTGCAGTTTCAGCGTCAGGTCATAGTTCTTGCGCACAACATCAAGTATTTGGTCTTCTGTGGGCGTAGACAGACCTTGCTCCGCCAGCCATTCCTTGATCTTGTTTTGGAAGTGTTTTACAATGGCGAGTATATTCACCAATGCATTGAGTAGCTTAATCACATCATCCTTGTACTCGCATTCCGGCATTGTAGTGTAGCGCAGAACTGTGATATAGAAGAGTATCTAAAGATTAAGTCATGTTAGAGAGATAAATGGGATTTCTCAGCTTACCCATGGCATGCAATTCAGTGAAGACCTTTTCCTCACGATTCAGCTCGTAGTAGAGCTCGTCATAGCTATTTGTGGTGGCCAGGAATGTGTCGCCGTACGTGATGAAGAGATTGAAAATGCTCACCACTTGCAACGACAAATGGAATATATTGCACTTTTTGACCAGCGTCTGCTCCTGATTCACCAGGAAGCGTAGCAGTCCAATTAGGGCCGACCAGAGCTCCTTCCATGGGTAATTGAGGCGTACACGACAGCGCTTCTGATAGCAGAGTATTCTATGGATCACCCCAATGCAAAGCAGATACAACTCCATGGGGAACTTCTTCATTAAATGCGAAACAATGAACTCGACCAGCAGATCGAGCAGTGTTGCCGCCAGGGGCTGAGATTTGCCCACGCGATCCACATTCAGTTTGCGATGACGCATCTGGGCACGATGCAGCATCACCTTGAACGTCAGGTTATTGTCATGCATCATTGAATTGGCGTACTGATCCTCCGATATGCAGGTGAGTATGAGGAAACAAAGCTTTAGATTCGCAATGCTCGACTCATTCTTGTTGTCCTGCATGACAATCGAGCTGGAAGAATAGAAGCCCGAGATTAACCAACGGCAGAGCATAAGGTAACCACTTGGCACTCACCAATATTGAAAGACAGCCACCAGCAGGTTGGTGGGATACTGTGTCATGTCAATGATTGGCGCATTGGCCAAATCTGGGGTCGGTTGTGTTAGGCTCAGCGTATTGCTCGGCGATGGCGGCGCACTCGACTCGGCCTGTGTGTGCGCCAGAGTCGTAATGAAGTTGCGATTGAGATGCACTGCCTCGTAGAGAGCCAGCAGCAGGCCATTGTTGGCCTTGATCTGTTGCACACGCTCGCAACCCTCGTCGGAGACGAACATGTTGCCCACCATATTCGAGAGGGATGAGAACCATGACGACGATTGAACATTGTTAAGGCTTTGCATATATTGCCGGCAAAAGTCAATGAGCGACTGCGAGATCATTTGGCCATAACTGAAAAAGGAATGATAAAAATCATATCTAACATTTTTCCTTATCAGCTAGCTATACACATTATGATTCACCACATACCCATTTAATGCCAGCTCATCGGCCAGTATGGAGAGCTGCACAACATACGGGTTGGTCGCCTCGTGCTTGCGGTAGTTTACCAAAATTGTGAGCAGAATGACAATGTCGTGTCCATGCTGGCTACGAAATGTGGGATCACTCAGTAGTCGTACGAATGCGTCGAACAGGCTGTTCATCATTAGGTATTCGAATAGCACATTTTGACTAACATCTGTGCCCGTCACCAGCACCAGCAGCAGTTTCAGGCACATGAAACGCGCATTCTCTGTCACATCGCCGAGCAGGATGCGATTGCAGTACTGCATCAGCAGCTTAAGCCACTCATCCATGGTCTCATGCCCGAAGATCTCGTTGATGATGCTTAAGCTGGAGTCCGTACTGCACTTTCGGAATATGCCATAGAAGAGAGAGCACAAGGTCTGAAGGCTGTTGCACAAACGCTTTGGATGATCCTCTGTTACAGGGAAAGAGAGAGAGAGAGATTGGTTGAGCATAAGATGTGGCATTAAGCGGAGCAGTCCTACCCTTGGAGGTGTCCAGCATTTCGATGCATTTCTGGAAAAGTGTATTCAAGTTGGGCTTCACCACCTGCAGCTGCTCGTTGTTCAGTTTGCTGACTTGGTCCTCCAGTGACTCGAAATTCGGCTGCAGCAGAAAGAATTCGTTCCAGAACTCTGGACTATCCGCGCTGGGATCTTCGCCACGACACAGCAGCTCGTAAATGTAAACAACCTGCAAAGGATTCAGACCAGGTTGAGAACTGAGGAACTGAAAGAGCAACTCCCTCCCAGAGGTGCAATGCAAACCTTTTCCTTGGGGCGTTTTGTGGAGCCGCTGCCGCTACGCTTGCGTGACGTCATTTTATGGCCGTTCAACTGAGACACGAGACACGCTTCAAATTGTAATCAAGTTTTATGGATTTGCTGATACTATCTATACTATCTGAATGGAGAAGTAAGTCGTCGTCAGTCAGTCTTTTGTTGCTATTCTTGTTGGCAGTTTGACATCGGCATACATACAGTCACACACAGGCCAAGCCAATGAATATTGCCCGTTGTCGTAACGTGTAAGCAGCCCTAAAACGTACATTCGTACCATTTTCCAGCACTGCTATCGACGACAGCAGACCAGCTGTTGTGCAATTTGACTACATTTGTGAACTAGTTTTTTTTGTTCAACTTTTTAGGGACACAGGCTAGTTTGCTTTTAGAAAAAGTTCGATCTAAACATTATTAATTCTTTTAACAAACGCATTTGTATCGTCCAAATGTTTGACTAAATCTTAAACGAGTAGACAATTAATTGCATTAGCATTTCGTTCGTGTTGCAAGCATACGCAAAACAGGGTTAATTCTTGGTTTTCTCCCAAACTGCGTGAACTCAGCTTCGGCAACAACTACAACAACTTGGTCAAGAAAAGCTAAAGAAACATGTCCAGTCTGCCACGTCGCATTATCAAGGAGACGCAGCGCCTAATGCAGGAGCCGGTGCCCGGCATCAATGCCATTCCTGATGAGAACAATGCGCGCTATTTCCATGTGGTAGTCGCCGGTCCAAATGACTCGCCATTCGAGGGCGGTGTATTCAAGCTAGAGTTATTCCTTCCCGAGGACTATCCGATGTCGGCGCCCAAGGTGCGATTCATTACAAAGATCTATCATCCGAATATCGATCGCCTCGGTCGCATTTGCTTGGATGTCTTGAAGGATAAATGGAGTCCGGCGCTTCAAATTCGCACAATCCTCTTGTCCATTCAGGCTCTGCTCAGTGCGCCCAATCCCGATGATCCACTGGCCAACGATGTGGCCGAGTTGTGGAAGGTCAACGAGGCGGAGGCAATACGCAATGCACGCGAATGGACCCAGAAGTATGCTGTGGAAGACTGAAGCGTTCGTCGTTGCCTGGGACATCGGTCATGCCGGTTGAACGGGGGACAGCGCGACAGCCAACTTGTTCCGAATGAGCATGTCGCTCTTCATCCCACGTACAAACAACAACAACAGCAACAAAAACATCTGCAGCAGCTATTACGACCCAGCAAGAAGCAGCAACAAACGTGAAAGTAATCTTTTTTTTAATACACTATTTTTTGTATATTTAAAAATGTCGATGTCAAGAGGATATGAAGATGGCGATAATAATAAAGATTTAATGATAATGCTATAATAAAGAAACCAATACTAAATTCTACAATTCAATGGCGCATTTGATTATTGTCTTTTGTATGAGAAAATTTAATTGCTGGAATAATTTTCTAACCATTTTCCATCAAAATATCGTGATATTTCAGTGGACTTTTTCATGACACCGCAGAGACGGATTACATGGTATAATCCCATTACCAAAAGGAAGAAATTTAAATCGATATGCATTTTCTTAATTAGCGGCGCATGTTTATCTATGTATACATAAATACATACATATATATTTATATATACGAAAAATATATGAGAAATTTCGTTTTGTTTATAGCAAAGAACCAGAAGTGAAATGAACGAACAAAGCTTCTCCTTGCGCCGCTCCAATGAACCGGTTCGATAAGTACTGCGCAGTTGGCTGAGCGATAGATTTCATCTTGTCTCTATCGTGTTGTTATTTCACAACAGTTCGTTTTATTCTCAATTGGTTAGCGGCAAATAAAGTTTAGAAGTAAATAATATGTCTGTGCTACGTACATCCTCTAGACTCTTGAGATCTCAGATTCGTCGAGTTCAAAGCGTGCCAGTGGCGTTGTACCATGAGAATGTGAGTTTCAACATCTACTTAGTATTTATATTGATCTTATGCAGAGTTCTTTCGTAATATCTTTTATATACTATATAAAATATATGCATGCACACACATGCTTAGATGAGTGTGTTTATTTACATTGAATATAATGTTCTGTATAAGCGTGACACGCGAATAGATAACAATTACGTGCCAATTCCTTTGATTGCAGGTAGTCGAGCATTACGAGAACCCGCGCAACGTGGGCTCGCTGGACAAGAAAGATGTGACCGTTGGTACTGGCCTGGTGGGAGCACCTGCATGCGGCGATGTCATGAAACTGCAGATCAAAGTGGATGAGAATGGCAAAATCATTGATGCCAAATTCAAAACTTTTGGCTGCGGATCGGCAATTGCGAGCAGCTCGTTGGCCACCGAATGGGTGAAGGGCAAGTCCATCGATGAGGCTGGCAAGCTAAAGAACACAGACATTGCCAAGGAGCTGCGTCTGCCTCCAGTTAAGCTGCATTGCTCCATGCTGGCCGAAGATGCCATCAAGGCAGCCCTGGCCGACTACAAGGTCAAGCAGCAGAAAAAGGAAGCCAACTAAGTGTGGAAGGCAAATACGAAATATATATACGAATATTAGACACAAACAACTAAGATAACAACAATTATTAATCTATAAAAACGTACACATATATACCCATATTTTGTTGATATTGCGCTTGCGGCTTTGTAAGTACCCCTGAGAGAGACCCTAGATTATCACTGAAAATGGAGTCCATCTAATTATTTTTTTTTACACTTTTTCAGATGGAACGTGTGAGATGTGATGTGATTTCTGCCCAGTGCTGCGTGTGTCTGAGAGGAATACCTAGAACTGATGCTATATATGCAACGTGTGAGTGTCTGTGAGTTAATTGCAGGGTGTGTGTGTGTGTGTGTGGGATTAGAGTGAGGGGCTAACAATAACATTGTTAAGCCATTATTTCTGTGAAAGCCATTCAAATTTTAAGTTGTTTGAGGCATCTCTAAGCTTGTAGAATATACTACTATGTATGTGTTATAAATAAACTGTTTCACGATATGAATAAACGATCGTTTTGTTTTATTGCATACACATTGAATTACATTGTCTTGTTCCATTTATAGAGTACTACGTTCATTTTCCACAACTTCGTTTAAGATAGACGCACACTCACACCGCCGCCGCACTCGCCCTTGGCCTTGATCTCGAAGGCTGAAATATGCTTGGGTTAGTTTCAAGGATTCTATATACAGTATATGAGTCGGATTTTAGACTTACGATCATCGGCGTGCTGGCAATTGTAGTTGTTCATAACGCAATTGCTGCCGAAGGTCAGCAGGCGCTCCTTGCTGCTGTTCTTGGCCCGAGCACAGACGGGATCGTAGTCACCGCATGCGGTCACACAGGCGTTGGCGGGTTTCTTGGAATCTTTTGCAGGATTGCCCAGCACAAGAGCCAACAGGCAGAGTGCTTAAAAATACAACAATAAATTATAAATTAATCGCCTTATCGTTATAATGCTTTCCCTCATAGTGATTTTTCTTATCTTGTCAAATTGTTAGAAAGGTCAATTTTATTTTGAACCACAACCATATATGTTAGTCATTTATGTATAAGACCTACACCATGTGCCATATCTCTCTAACGATCAAAATAAACAATTTTTTTTAAGCTGTACGCTTATAATGCTTAAGTTAGTTGTAGTTTAACCAAGGTTCACGTGAGTAGAAAATTACCGAGAATCGTAAACAGTGCAAAACGCATTTTGCAATTAAAATATTCCACAAAACTTGAGGGTAGAAACAAAATAGAGCGCAAACCGGCTTTGGGGCAAGTTAGAATTGAACTGAATTCTAGTCTGAGAGATTTATCACCTTTATATAGAACGGAAGCTCACAACGAAAGCTGCCGAACAATAGCCGGCCCCCACTCAGGCATAGATGATGATGATGATGATGCCGATGATGATGATGGTACATAGTATTGAATTTTGTTTTGTTTCCCTGTGTGAGTGTCCGATTTTAACTACATATATTGTGCTACTGGGAATCGTGCATCCCACATTCAATTTGTCGGGTATTAAGCGTAGAGACAACAAGCCTGCAGTGCATTCGCTTGTATGGGTCGGTGAAATGGCTTTTGGGGGACGATGACAGCGACAGATACTTCTGAATGACACTCTGGGCGGATGATAATTGGACTGGGAATGGGCGTTTGAGAGACACGCGTCGCTTTCGTCGTTTAGTTTGAAGCGGTTTAGCGACTTTTTCCATTTATATATACCCTATATTTATTTAGTAAATTAAACATATAGTTGTTAAATTTTATAATACATTAAAAAAAAACTCTCAATATCTTAATATCATCCCTATTAAGTTGGAAAATATATTATAAATTAGATATTATATTAACAGAAAAAACAGGATTGAACCAACATTTTTAAGAATAATCCATTTAAAGTAACTTGACATTTTTAAGTGGATCAATCCAATTTACACGCATTTGCATTTCCATCATGTGCAATAAACGGGAATATGCTCATCTAATCCAGTTCACGTGATATTATTTACGCCCTCCAATATCTCTTTGTACCATACCTCCGCTCTTATTTAATAGATTTGTTTATAAAAAATGACTGCGATTGTGATTAAAGTCCATTTGAAGTGAGACATGTCACGAGAAAAGTTAAGCCGCGAATAATATAGCAAAAGAATGTAGGTTTAGGCGGTGTAGAGTCCATATTATGCAGTTTTTGACCAAATTATTAGTAATTTAAAATATTTTAAATAAAATAAATTGTAGAAATAACCGGATTTAAACAAACTTATTTACCTATTTATTTTAAACACTACACTATTTATTCGCATGTAGAATAAATAAATTTAACCGTTTCGCTATCGTGTTTTTCATTCGATAGTTGGAGCATGGAAATGTATCGATATTTTTTGCATAGACTTACATCACTAAGGTATCAGGTTTTCGCTGCGTCATTTTCTTTTTCACAAACGTTTGACAATTTCGCCATAGGGAGAACGCAATTTGTAAAATAAATAGTTTTTGTTAATTATTTTCATAAAAAGGTAAAGTACAAGGGTGTAAGAAGAAATAGAGCAAAAATTAGTAAACATTTTACCTGCTTACAAAATTCCAAAATGGAGGAATATCTAAAATTGGTGGCTCAATACCAATGCAATACTAACGTCGATGTAAGCAGTTCGGACAGCGACAGTGACTCAGGCCACATAACCTCGGAACTGTTGGAACAAAGCAAGGCAAACAAAGGAGGAAAGAATGCAGAGGAAGAAGGTGGCAAACGTAAGAGCGGTATGGCGCGCCTGCCGACCAGACGCCCCGATCCCAACGTTTACAATAGAAATGCGCTGCTTGCGCGCGAAAACCGTCGCAAGAAGAAGGCGCACATGGAGGCGGTCGAAAGGGAACTCAATGAGACGCGCAATGCCAACAAATCCCTGCTGAAAGCACTCAAGAAACAGTTTAAGCTAACAAATAAGCTGGAAAAAGAGTGCCAATATCTAAAGAAGAGATTGGGTAGTAATTTCAACAATACTAAAAATAAAAACGCAACAATATATGCGGAGTGTCTATCGCCGAACAATCGGGACAATCGAGCAGTTTCACCTGACGGTTCGCTAATATCAACGTATTCTGGAAGCAGCTATGAACCCCCGATGGAGTCTAGCAACGGACTCTCTGGCCTGCTACAGATCGACAATGGTAGTGTAGCCGCACAGCAAATTACAAATGAGACGCCATCAAGTTCATGGAATGATTTTATTGACGATTTATTAACAGATTACCAACCTACGCCAGAGTACGAGAACGAGGCCTCGACCAGATTACTGGAGCAGACCAGCTTCGAGTTCCAGGAGGAGTGTCAGTCGCCGCTAAATCCCATTGGCGTTATCGACGAGCACAGTTACTTCAATAAGTTTGCCGATCTTGGCGCCAGTCCCAGCTGGGAATGGAGTTCAAGTCGAACGCCACCATCGCAGTTGCTGCAGGATGACGATTTGCTGAACTACTCAAGCGGCGGATGCATTGCAAGTCTCTAGTTTAAAATCTGTGTTTTTTTTTTAGTATATACATAAGTTAAGAAGTAGCAGCTAGATAATATTTAAGTTTCCCGATCGCGGTATTTATTATGTGAATCGATATAATTCTTTCCATATTGCACAGTAAGATCCTAATTTGGTTAGCCCAATGGAGTCTATGATAGAACGCCAGCCCACTGAAGCAGACCTTTGGTTGCGATATTTAAAATTTGTTTCATAATTTCAGGCCTGTTTGGAGGCGCGTTGGATGATTCTTTTCTTTCCAGCACGCAAACCGAATATGAACACCAACTTTAAAGGTGGGTTTCCTCCGGACCGTAAAGTGAAAAATGTTGCAAAGAGATTATTATCATCTTGTTGTCCCACTCTTTCAGTTGCGGCCAACAGCACAGTTTAGACGACTCTCGAAATCTCGATGGGATTTCCAAACTTGTACTTGTATATTGTTTCATGCGGGAGACAGTCCTCATGGAAGGAGATGTGAATGCAGGCGTCGAGAGTGTATCTAATACAAGTTGAGGCGTTGTTTGCATTTATTGTTTTTCGTTTGCATCCCTTATATCTATATATGTATATCTTGAACAAGTGAAAAATCATACTAATTTATTTGGATTCTCTGACATGTTTCAGCGATAATTGAATATCACACATTCGATGTTAAGATTACATCGATTTAGTGGACAGTGAGGCTTCGAACTCCGGTATGTACTTCTATCATAACTCCCAAAAAGGCATTATTTCTTTGTTCTCTGATTATTTAATGATATGTTGGAAAGAATAATCGATACTATCTATTATTATGCATTTGTTATTCAACCCAAATAAATCTTTACACAATATTTGTGACTAAATATGATATACTGGTCTTTAATTTCAAAACCCATCTGAGAACTTCCAATTCTTTATACTCGTATGTACCAATTTTATTCGTACATATAAGAAAACAAATCTCTTAGGCCTTCAGCAGCTTGGCATGGTACTCAATGTGCTCGGCCACAAAGGTGGCTATGTAGAAGTAACTGTGGTCATAGCCCTCGCGCTGCTTGTATATAGTCTGGATGTGATCATTGGGTGCGGCTGCTGCCAGCAGGTTCTCGGGCAGCAGTTGCTTCCCGGTTAGGAAGTTGTCGGAGGAGCCCTGGTCGATGAACAGCTCTTGAGGGGTGCTGGCGTATTTCGAGACCAAGCTGGTGGCATCCCATAGCTGCCAGTCGTCCTTATTGGCTCCTAGGTAACCGGTGAACGCCTTCTGACCCCACGGACATTGCGATGGATTGGCAATGGGTGCAAATGCCGAAACCGATTGATATAGACCGGGATTCTTTAGGGCGCACACCAATGCACCATGTCCACCCATGCTATGGCCGAAAATTCCCTTTTTATCCGCAATCACTGGAAAATTGTCCTTGACAATTGTCGGCAACTCCTGGGTCACATAGCTGTACATGTGGTAGTGCTTGGACCACGGTTCCTCGGTGGCATCCACATAAAAGCCAGCACCGCTGCCAAAATCGTAAGCTTCGTCCTGACCGGGTAAGTCAATTCCACGAGGCGAAGTGTCCGGATTGACAACAATCAGGCCCTGCTTAGCGGCAGTCTCCTGGAAGCCGCTCTTCTGCACAAAGTTCTCGTGCGTGCATGTTAATCCGCTCAGGAAATAGAGCACCGGACATGGCGTCTTATCTTCGATAGCTGCCGGCGGCAGGTAGACACCAAAGGTCATGTCGCAGTCCAATACATCGGAACGATGTTTGTAGACACGCTGTTCGCCCTCGAAGGATTTTGTGGTGGACACCAGTTCCAGCTTCATCTGTGAATGAGAGCGAATATAAATTTAATCAATCAATCAAAAATATTATATGTTTATTATTACATTGCAGAAATGAGTTTGAAATAATATTCTCAACGTATGTGAGTGTGTGTTTATATATTGCGCTAGTTACGGAACTAGTTCACTGGAACGAAATATATTCCTGGCGTAACTGTTTGTCACGAGTCGTGAGTCACGACAAAGGGATGAACCATCGCCGCACTGCGCACAGCTGTTCTGAAAAGAGTGTGCGCATGCAGCCCTGAAATAAGCCAGTGTTGTAAAACATATTCGTTGAGTTCACTTCCAGTTGGTAAATAAACCGGCAAAAATATAATTTTGTTTATCTTATAAAACAAGTTAGTGCGCCCAATAAAATGTCCGAAGAGGCTCCAAGTACTTCGGCCTTCGGCTTTAAGAAGCGCAACATTAACCGCGGTGCCGCCATGCGTCGCAAGAAGGAAAGCAGCAGCAGCAATGACTCAGGTAAAAAAAATAAAACGTTTGGCGCCCAAATTATTTCACGACTGCGATTCTAATTAAGATTTCTAATTTACAGCAAAAAGCAGCGACGAGGAAGCGCAGAGTAAGGCCAGTGCACTAGTTCGTGCTGAAAATCGTCGCAAGCGAACTAATCCCAACTTTCAGAGCACCAAAACGCTTGGCAAGCGTAAAGCCGGTGCTCCCGCTACTCATGTCGACTCAGGATCGGACGCCGATTCGGGCGAAGGCACTAATGATGCGCTGGGCGTGGCATACAAATCAAAACGTGAGGGAATACCCAATGGGCCACAAGATCAGGGCGCAACGGCTGTCAATGAAATGGACACGGAACTGGATCGAGATGCACAGGCGATACATGCGCGATCTGTGAAAATCAACGAGGAACTTGAGGGCAAGGCAGATGATAAAATATACAGGGGCATCAATAACTATGCACAGTACTATAAGAAGAAAGACACGGTGGCGGGCAATGCCAGCTCGGGCATGGTGCGCAGTGGACCCATAAGAGCACCGGCTCATTTGCGTGCCACAGTACGTTGGGATTATCAGCCGGACATATGCAAGGATTACAAGGAGACGGGCTATTGCGGTTTCGGCGACAGTTGTAAGTTCCTGCACGATCGCAGCGATTACAAGGCCGGTTGGCAAATGGAAATGGATCACGAGACGGAACGGCGTGGCGATAACGATTCCGATGGAGATGAGCACAAATATGAGATACACTCGGACGAGGAATCGTTGCCGTTCAAATGTCACATTTGCAGAGAAAGCTTTGTCAATCCCGTGGTGACCAAGTAAGTAAATCGGATATAGCTGGGATATTCTATATAATGCTTGATTGATTCCCTGCAGGTGCAAGCATTACTTCTGCGAGAAGTGTGCGCTGGCGCAGTACAAGAAATCGCAACGTTGCATCATTTGCTCGCAGCAAACGAATGGAATATTCAATCCTGCCAAGGAACTGATAGCACGTCTGAAAACGGCACCAATGGGCGATTCAGATGAAGATGATGATGATGTGGAAGATAGGGCGACTCATCAAGTCGAGGCAAACACTGAGCAAGATGCCCAGGAGATTTCCTCAGATAGTGATAGCAATTAGTTGTATATTGTAATCAGAGGATGCCATTTTCAGCGATGGGAACCCTTTGATAAGGAATTGTTGCTGAAACCATAATCTTTATAAAGTGTTTGTATACAAATAGTTTCATTATAATTATTTAACCTAAACCTTTGCTTGGAATAGTGATAATGTGGAACTATCAAGCCCAGACAATTAAAACATTCCAGGGCAGCAGCGATGGACGCAGTCAACCCTCAAATAATCGGATATGAAGGAGCAAAGTTAGCAGTCAAATTGATGGCAAGCTATCCAGCTTGGCTAAAACCGAATCCGACGACGGCTTCTTCGACTTGTACACACTCAAATGGTCACATCACAAAGTGAAGCGCATTTGATGCTCATAATTCAATTGGCAAAAGTTTCATTTCCGTTTTTGTGAGCACACACACGCACAAATCTATATATTTATGAGGAAGAGAAGCTGAAGCCGGAGTTGCCTGCTGCTGCTGTTACTGTCCGTTCGTTGCGTCTTTGATTGCTTATTTGCTGGCAGGACGAGTGTGCAGCTGGAGAAATTGTGGCTGCAAGAATACGCCAGCCATCCGCAACCCGTTCGATGTGTCTGTGTGTGTGTGTGTGTGTTCTCTTTTAGATGTGTGCAAGAGACGAGCTCATAAGTCTTGGCAACAAAGCCCCATCAAAGTTGGACCATGTGCCGAATGCGCACAAATCGCTGGAATTTGCCCCAGCAAGCAGGACGCCCTAGGGGCGGGGTTGCGGGATGCTCTGACGTCCCGACGTAATGCCAGCGATTTGATAGTTCGATGAATTTGCCTCAAAGTTTGTGGCCTTTTTGCATCTGCTGCATTTGTAATTGCCAAGTCTTGCGGAAGTTTTGACTTGCTAAAAAATCAAAATGAAAGTTTGCTAAGTGCTGCTCTGGGACCTGGAATATGTTTATAATAAAAACAAGCAGATACTGTGGCATCATGTTATATATGTAGCTTTAATCCTTGCAAGAATTCTCTTTTTCGCCAGTTCAATCAGTTTGCTTTGTTTGTAATTAATAAAATTCGAAATCTAAATCTGAAACGACACTCTGGATGGATGCCCACAAAACCCACAAGTCACGTACTCACATTTCTTGACATTCCATCGCTATTTGGTGTCGTCTAATTGAATGAGAAAGTCGTGCACAACGGAAGCGAAAGTAGAAAGTGGAGGCAGCTCCTTCAGATTCATTTACGACACAACGCTGCATATAATTTACGGCAAATCAGTTTTAATTATTTTAATAAACTTCAATGGCACGCACACGTCTTGATGGACATTTTATAGTTTATTTCCCTAGATTCCTTCAATTGCGACGAATCTAGTCCCCCCTCAAATTCGGCATCATTAAACACCTCGTTCACGTAGACGAAATCAAACGCAGCTTTGATTAGCAGAGCGCATTGTCGTTGGGGGTGGGGGACTGAGAAATTAAAGCGTTGCCCAATTAGGAACTAGAGTCTTCTAAGGGACCCCGATCGACACGCCGAGTAATTAAGCGTTAAATTGTTTGACACTAACAGCGCGTCAATCGGAAGGAAGCAAAGCTCACAAGGGTAATAGAAAATAATCAGCGGATGTGGAATAGTATGGCTAACAGCGGCGCAGACTTACTTAACAGTTTTCTGTTATTTAACATTCATCGAAAATGTTTATCGATACGTGCAATGATCACGATTGTTTTTGCTTGTTTTTCTCTTTTTAAAGACGGAAGCTAAGCTCGCAAGGGTAATCGAAAGTAATCAGCGGATGTGGAATTGTATGGCTAACAGCGGCGTGACTTACTTAACAGTTTTCTGTTATTTAACATTGATCGGAAATGCTTATCGATACGTGCAATGTTCTCAATTGTTTTGCTGGTTTTTCTCTATTTAAAGTTATAAATAATACAATCAATCTGATAGTCTACTATAAGACTTATACTATTGTATAAGACTTTGAATAAATTTAAAATAGAATAAATTACTATACAACTTTGTCAACTTTGTTTATGTTACAGAAATTAACCTGTTTCTATTTTCAATATATATTTAAAAGTCATGTGTAAGCTCTGTTTACTCTTCTCTCTAGTTTATCTCTTTGTTTACCATCTACATATAAATTCAGTTAGTTTTTACCTTGAATAGCGTCTCTCGTATTTTAACAGATTCCAACTGGCGTTACAAATTTGCGTCTGTGTTGCGCATACGCCGCGTTGTGCCTGCACGTTTCGCATGCTGTTTGTGCTCATTCTCTTATTTATTGGCTTCTAATGTCACTGGCCATTATCCCCTGGCCAAAGTCCAATGCGAAGCCAGCAGCAGAAGCAGAAGCAGCAGCAACAGCTCGGGCAGCTCAACTTGTCGTTTGTTCTGTCAATTATCATTAATTTCGAAATGCTGCTGTCTTCGCCAAGGTTGTCGCACCTTTTGCACGCCCCCCCCCAGCCTCATTCTACATCCCATTGGCAGGCAATCCCTCCCTAGCAGCCACACGGCACGTACGTCGCAGTTAAAACGTCTCCAGCCATATAAATTGTTATTGCTTGTGCGTATAATTTGCCTGTCTGTTTGGACAATGTCTTAAAGACCGGGACAGATGATGGTATGGGGGCCCATTGCAGTTTTGTCAGTAGTTTGTGAGGCGTGGCCAGTCGAAGGTTCTTTAGTGCGTTTAGTGATTTATTTTCATTGAATTTTAACGTTCTTCTTTGTCTCGCTTAATGGCAGCGTTGCTTCTTCAGCCGAGCAGAAAGTGTAGAATGTTTAATCGAATTAAAATTTAATTGAATTAAAAAAGAACTTTCAGAACTGTCAGAATTAATAATAATACTTACGATTTTTTTAGATCCTACACTTTTAAAAATTTTAAAAATAATGTATAACTATTCCTATTGGTTTTAAAACAATTCCCGTTCCACGGCATTAGAGATCAAACTAAGTTGACCACATTAGAAGTTAGCTGCGGCCTGTCAAGCTGCTCGTTTCTTTAAAGAAAATTTAATGCCTTACTGCGATAATAATCATCAATATGGTTCGACAGGCAACATAATGCCAACGGAGCGGAGTCTTGGCCAACTAAGAAAACAGAGAACCGACCGAACCGAACTGACAAAAGTTTGTGCAAAAATCATAAAGTGCTTGAAAAGTTTGCGAAAGAAGAAAGCCGGCAATGGGAATGGGTTGAGAACGGAACGGAAATTGGCGAACATCAATATGGCAAACGGCATAAAAGTGGCAGCCATTTTTCTGGCCAAGCATCTCTCTCTCTCTCTCTCTCTCTCTCTCTTTATTCTGGGTGCTGCACTGGGTCTTCAGTTTTATCTCTATTTGCATTGTGGCTAACCAAGACAAGATTCTTGCGGCGCGAGCACAGCGCAGTTTGTTTTCCGGCGAAAGTTTTTGGAGACTTGTCGCCTGTCGCTGTCGCCGTCGCTGGCCGAGTGCCAGAAAATATAATGTCAGAGATTTTGTAGGAATGGAAGGGGAGGTTACGTGTTTGCCCTATTCAAGTAAAGCGCATGTTGTGAATGTTACTCTGCGCCAGAAGCTGCGGGCCGCGCCGGGACGAGCTATTGGGAGCGCTTATCGGGCAAATTGTGAAACGCAACTTTTCACACAACTTTGGGCTTACCACGGGGGGATGGGGATGCAGTCGAGGGAGAGAGAGAGACAGCAGCAGCAGAACACCTTATCGCGCTCTTCAGGGCTGTCGGATCAGTATGCGTATGTGGATGGAAGTACTGCGAGAGTGTGTGTGTGGGTGTGTGCACACTCCCAAGGGCACACTTGAAGCTCATTTGTCACACACACACACAGGCACACACGCACACACACACAGTCATTTATTTATAATTTAATTCCTTGTGCTATTTGCTTTTATTTCGCTGTTTAATTTTAGTTTTAATTGGCTGACGGGGCGTATGCGTGTTGCTCTTGCATAATTGTTTGGCCTATTAAGTGCAAGATTAATTCTTTTCGATTGCGGTGGATTAATATTGTTGCTTTTTTTCTGTGTACGCATAGTCCAACCAACATTGGGTTAATTTATAAAATAATTATGCAATTATGCCACCCCTTCCCAACCACGCACCCAAAAGCCCTGACATAAATCCAGTTTTAATTGCCCGATGGAGCGCAGTCTGCTTTAAATACTTATTAGTTAAATTCTTTGAAAAAAAAAAAAATATTTAAACCACTGAAATTTATAACTTTATTATATATTTAATTTCTGTTGTATATTGTACTAGACATGCTCTTTTTTGTACCCTTCGACCACTACGCAGAGTGTTCTCGGTCAGTTCGCAGAACTGACCATTGAAAATGGTCAAAAAATGGTATACTAACTTTATGCAAATGTATGTAAGAGGCAATTTCGATATTTTGGAAATTTAGGTAAGGTCCCTCCCTATGATATTTCAACGAAATTGCGAGTTTTTAGTTTTCATCGTAACTTTCTTAATAATCAAAGGATTTTCACGCGGAATGACATTTTGCTTATGTTTTGAGAACCTGAGTGAATCTACATTAAAACAATAGCATAACAGGCCTTTTTGTATTTTGTCGATATTTTGGAAATTTACGTAAGGTCCCTTCCTATGATATTTCAACGAAATTGCGAGTTTTTAGTTTTCATCGTAACTTTCTTAATAATCAAAGGATTTTCACGCGGAATGACATTTTGCTTATGTTTTGAGAACCTGAGTGAATCTACATTAAAACAATAGCATAACAGGCCTTTTGTATTTTGTCGATATTTTGGAAATTTACGTAAGGTCCCTTCCTATGATATTTCAACGAAATTGCGAGTTTTTAGTTTTCATCGTAACTTTCTTAATAATCAAAGGATTTTCACGCGGAATGACATTTTGCTTATGTTTTGAGAACCTGAGTGAATCTACATTAAAACAATAGCATAACAGGCCTTTTGTATTTTGTCGATATTTTGGAAATTTACGTAAGGTCCCTTCCTATGATATTTCAACGAAATTGCGAGTTTTTAGTTTTCATCGTAACTTTCTTAATAATCAAAGGATTTTCACGCGGAATGACATTTTGCTTATGTTTTGAGAACCTGAGTGAATCTACATTAAAACAATAGCATAACAGGCCTTTTGTAATTTGTCGATATTTTGGAAATTTACGTAAGGTCCCTTCCTATGATATTTCAACGAAATTGCGAGTTTTCAGTTTTCATCGTAACTTTCTTAATAATCAAAGGTTTTTTTTACGCGGAATGACATTTTGCTTATGTTTTGAGAACCTGAGTGAATCTACATTAAAACAATAGCATAATAGGCTTTTTGTGATTTGTCGATATTTTGGAAATTTAGGTAAGGTCCCTTCCTATGATACTTCAACGAAATTGCGAGTTTTTAGTTTTCATCGTAACTTTCTTAATAATCAAAGGATTTTCACGCGGAATGATATTTTGCTTATGTTTTGAGAACCTGCGTGAATCTACATTAAAACAATAGCATAATAGGCCTTTTGTAATTTGTCGATATTTTGGAAATTTACGTAAGGTCCCTCCCTATGATATTTCAACAAAATTGCGAGTTTTTAGTTTTCATCGTAACTTTCTTAATAATCAAAGGATTTTCACGCGGAATGACATTTTGCTTATGTTTTGAGAACCTGAGTGAATCTACATTAAAACAATAGCATAACAGGCCTTTTGTAATTTGTCGATATTTTGGAAATTTACGTAAGGTCCCTTCCTATGATATTTCAACGAAATTGCGAGTTTTTAGTTTTCATCGTAACTTTCTTAATAATCAAAGGATTTTCACGCGGAATGACATTTTGCTTATGTTTTGAGAACCTGAGTGAATCTACATTAAAACAATAGCATAATAGGCTTTTTGTAATTTGTCGATATTTTGGAAATTTACGTAAGGTCCCTTCCTATGATATTTCAACAAAATTGCGAGTTTTTAGTTTTCATCGTAACTTTCTTAATAATCAAAGGATTTTCACGCGGAATGACATTTTGCTTATGTTTTGAGAACCTGAGTGAATCTACATTAAAACAATAGCATAATAGGCTTTTTGTAATTTGTCGATATTTTGGAAATTTACGTAAGGTCCCTTCCTATGATATTTCAACAAAATTGCGAGTTTTTAGTTTTCATCGTAACTTTCTTAATAATCAAAGGATTTTCACGCGGAATGACATTTTGCTTATGTTTTGAGAACCTGAGTGAATCTACATTAAAACAATAGCATAATAGGCTTTTTGTAATTTGTCGATATTTTGGAAATTTACGTAAGGTCCCATCCTATGATATTTCAACAAAATTGCGAGTTTTTAGTTTTCATCGTAACTTTCTTAATAATCAAAGGATTTTCACGCGGAATGACATTTTGCTTATGTTTTGAGAACCTGAGTGAATCTACATTAAAACAATAGCATAACAGGCCTTTTGAATTTTGTCGATATTTTGGAAATTTACGTAAGGTCCCTTCCTATGATATTTCAACGAAATTGCGAGTTTTTAGTTTTCATCGTAACTTTCTTAATAATCAAAGGATTTTCACGCGGAATGACATTTTGCTTATGTTTTGAGAACCTGAGTGAATCTACATTAAAACAATAGCATAACAGGCCTTTTGTAATTTGTCGATATTTTGGAAATTTACGTAAGGTCCCTTCCTATGATATTTCAACGAAATTGCGAGTTTTTAGTTTTCATCGTAACTTTCTTAATAATCAAAGGATTTTCACGCGGAATGACATTTTGCTTATGTTTTGAGAACCTGAGTGAATCTACATTAAAACAATAGCATAACAGGCCTTTTGTATTTTGTCGATATTTTGGAAATTTACGTAAGGTCCCTTCCTATGATATTTCAACGAAATTGCGAGTTTTTAGTTTTCATCGTAACTTTCTTAATAATCAAAGGATTTTCACGTGGAATGACATTTTGCTTATGTTTTGAGAACCTGAGTGAATCTACATTAAAACAATAGCATAACAGGCCTTTTGTAATTTGTCGATATTTTGGAAATTTACGTAAGGTCCCTTCCTATGATATTTCAACGAAATTGCGAGTTTTTAGTTTTCATCGTAACTTTCTTAATAATCAAAGGTTTTTTTTACGCGGAATGACATTTTGCTTATGTTTTGAGAACCTGAGTGAATCTACATTAAAACAATAGCATAACAGGCCTTTTGTAATTTGTCGATATTTTGGAAATTTACGTAAGGTCCCTTCCTATGATATTTCAACGAAATTGCGAGTTTTTAGTTTTCATCGTAACTTTCTTAATAATCAAAGGATTTTCACGCGGAATGACATTTTGCTTATGTTTTGAGAACCTGAGTGAATCTACATTAAAACAATAGCATAATAGGCTTTTTGTAATTTGTCGATATTTTGGAAATTTACGTAAGGTCCCTTCCTATGATATTTCAACAAAATTGCGAGTTTTTAGTTTTCATCGTAACTTTCTTAATAATCAAAGGATTTTCACGCGGAATGACATTTTGCTTATGTTTTGAGAACCTGAGTGAATCTACATTAAAACAATAGCATAATAGGCTTTTTGTGATTTGTCGATATTTTGGAAATTTAGGTAAGGTCCCTTCCTATGATATTTCAACGAAATTGCGAGTTTTTAGTTTTCATCGTAACTTTCTTAATAATCAAAGGATTTTCACGCGGAATGACATTTTGCTTATGTTTTGAGAACCTGAGTGAATCTACATTAAAACAATAGCATAACAGGCTTTTTGTAATTTTTCGATATTTTGGAAATTTACGTAAGGTCCCTTCCTATGATATTTCAACGAAATTGCGAGTTTTTAGTTTTCATCGTAACTTTCTTAATAATCAAAGGATTTTCACGCGGAATGACATTTTGCTTATGTTTTGAGAACCTGAGTGAATCTACATTAAAACAATAGCATAACAGGCCTTTTGTATTTTGTCGATATTTTGGAAATTTACGTAAGGTCCCTTCCTATGATATTTCAACGAAATTGCGAGTTTTTAGTTTTCATCGTAACTTTCTTAATAATCAAAGGATTTTCACGCGGAATGACATTTTGCTTATGTTTTGAGAACCTGAGTGAATCTACATTAAAACAATAGCATAACAGGCCTTTTGTATTTTGTCGATATTTTGGAAATTTACGTAAGGTCCCTTCCTATGATATTTCAACGAAATTGCGAGTTTTTAGTTTTCATCGTAACTTTCTTAATAATCAAAGGATTTTCACGTGGAATGACATTTTGCTTATGTTTTGAGAACCTGAGTGAATCTACATTAAAACAATAGCATAACAGGCCTTTTGTAATTTGTCGATATTTTGGAAATTTACGTAAGGTCCCTTCCTATGATATTTCAACGAAATTGCGAGTTTTTAGTTTTCATCGTAACTTTCTTAATAATCAAAGGTTTTTTTTACGCGGAATGACATTTTGCTTATGTTTTGAGAACCTGAGTGAATCTACATTAAAACAATAGCATAACAGGCCTTTTGTAATTTGTCGATATTTTGGAAATTTACGTAAGGTCCCTTCCTATGATATTTCAACGAAATTGCGAGTTTTTAGTTTTCATCGTAACTTTCTTAATAATCAAAGGATTTTCACGCGGAATGACATTTTGCTTATGTTTTGAGAACCTGAGTGAATCTACATTAAAACAATAGCATAATAGGCTTTTTGTAATTTGTCGATATTTTGGAAATTTACGTAAGGTCCCTTCCTATGATATTTCAACAAAATTGCGAGTTTTTAGTTTTCATCGTAACTTTCTTAATAATCAAAGGATTTTCACGCGGAATGACATTTTGCTTATGTTTTGAGAACCTGAGTGAATCTACATTAAAACAATAGCATAATAGGCTTTTTGTGATTTGTCGATATTTTGGAAATTTAGGTAAGGTCCCTTCCTATGATATTTCAACGAAATTGCGAGTTTTTAGTTTTCATCGTAACTTTCTTAATAATCAAAGGATTTTCACGCGGAATGACATTTTGCTTATGTTTTGAGAACCTGAGTGAATCTACATTAAAACAATAGCATAACAGGCCTTTTGTAATTTGTCGATATTTTGGAAATTTACGTAAGGTCCCTTCCTATGATATTTCAACGAAATTGCGAGTTTTTAGTTTTCATCGTAACTTTCTTAATAATCAAAGGATTTTCACGCGGAATGACATTTTGCTTATGTTTTGAGAACCTGAGTGAATCTACATTAAAACAATAGCATAACAGGCCTTTTGTATTTTGTCGATATTTTGGAAATTTACGTAAGGTCCCTTCCTATGATATTTCAACGAAATTGCGAGTTTTTAGTTTTCATCGTAACTTTCTTAATAATCAAAGGATTTTCACGCGGAATGACATTTTGCTTATGTTTTGAGAACCTGAGTGAATCTACATTAAAACAATAGCATAACAGGCCTTTTGTAATTTGTCGATATTTTGGAAATTTACGTAAGGTCCCTTCCTATGATATTTCAACGAAATTGCGAGTTTTTAGTTTTCATCGTAACTTTCTTAATAATCAAAGGTTTTTTTTACGCGGAATGACATTTTGCTTATGTTTTGAGAACCTGAGTGAATCTACATTAAAACAATAGCATAACAGGCCTTTTGTAATTTGTCGATATTTTGGAAATTTACGTAAGGTCCCTTCCTATGATATTTCAACGAAATTGCGAGTTTTTAGTTTTCATCGTAACTTTCTTAATAATCAAAGGATTTTCACGCGGAATGGCATTTTGCTTATGTTTTGAGAACCTGAGTGAATCTACATTAAAACAATAGCATAATAGGCTTTTTGTGATTTGTCGATATTTTGGAAATTTAGGTAAGGTCCCTTCCTATGATATTTCAACGAAATTGCGAGTTTTTAGTTTTCATCGTAACTTTCTTAATAATCAAAGGGTTTTCACGCGGAATGACATTTTGCTTATGTTTTGAGAACCTGAGTGAATCTACATTAAAATAATAGCATAACAGGCCTTTTGTAATTTGTCGATATTTTGGAAATTTACGTAAGGTCCCTTCCTATGATATTTCAACGAAATTGCGAGTTTTTAGTTTTCATCGTAACTTTCTTAATAATCAAAGGATTTTCACGTGGAATGACATTTTGCTTATGTTTTGAGAACCTGAGTGAATCTACATTAAAACAATAGCATAATAGGCTTTTTGAAATTTGTCGATATTTTGGAAATTTTTCGTAAGGTCCCTTCCTATGATATTTCAACAAAATTGCGAGTTTTTAGTTTGCATCGTAACTTTCTTAATAATCAAAGGATTTTCACGCGGAATGACATTTTGCTTATGTTTTGAGAACCTGAGTGAATCTACATTAAAACAATAGCATAAAAGGCTTTTTGTAATTTTTCGATATTTTGGAAATTTACGTAAGGTCCCTTCCTATGATATTTCAACGAAATTGCGAGTTTTTAGTTTTCATCGTAACTTTCTTAATAATCAAAGGATTTTCACGCGGAATGACATTTTGCTTATGTTTTGAGAACCTGAGTGAATCTACATTAAAACAATAGCATAACAGGCCTTTTGTAATTTGTCGATATTTTGGAAATTTACGTAAGGTCCCTTCCTATGATATTTCAACGAAATTGCGAGTTTTTAGTTTTCATCGTAACTTTCTTAATAATCAAAGGATTTTCACGCGGAATGACATTTTGCTTATGTTTTGAGAACCTGAGTGAATCTACATTAACACAATAGCATAATAGGCTTTTTGTAATTTGTCGATATTTTGGAAATTTACGTAAGGTCCCTTCCTATGATATTTCAACGAAATTGCGAGTTTTTAGTTTTCATCGTAACTTTCTTAATAATCAAAGGATTTTCACGCGGAATGACATTTTGCTTATGTTTTGAGAACCTGAGTGAATCTACATTAAAACAATAGCATAACAGGCCTTTTGTAATTTGTCGATATTTTGGAAATTTACGTAAGGTCCCTTCCTATGATATTTCAACGAAATTGCGAGTTTTTAGTTTTCATCGTAACTTTCTTAATAATCAAAGGATTTTCACGCGGAATGACATTTTGCTTATGTTTTGAGAACCTGAGTGAATCTACATTAAAACAATAGCATAACAGGCCTTCTGTAATTTGTCGATATTTTGGAAATTTACGTAAGGTCCCTTCCCATGATATTTCAACGAAATTGCGAGTTTTTAGTTTTCATCGTAACTTTCTTAATAATCAAAGGATTTTCACGCGGAATGGCATTTTGCTTATGTTTTGAGAACCTGAGTGAATCTACATTAAAACAATAGCATAATAGGCTTTTTGTGATTTGTCGATATTTTGGAAATTTAGGTAAGGTCCCTTCCTATGATATTTCAACGAAATTGCGAGTTTTTAGTTTTCATCGTAACTTTCTTAATAATCAAAGGATTTTCACGCGGAATGACATTTTGCTTATGTTTTGAGAACCTGAGTGAATCTACATTAAAACAATAGCATAAAAGGCTTTTTGTAATTTGTCGATATTTTGGAAATTTACGTAAGGTCCCTTCCTATGATATTTCAACGAAATTGCGAGTTTTTAGTTTTCGTCGTAACTTTCTTAATAATCAAAGGATTTTCACGCGGAATGACATTTTGCTTATGTTTTGAGAACCTGAGTGAATCTACATTAAAACAATAGCATAACAGCCTTTTGTAATTTGTCGATACTTTGGAAATTTACGTAAGGTCCCTTCCTATGATATTTCAACGAAACTTCCTATGATATTTCAACGAAATTGCGACTTTTTAGTTTTCATCGTAACTTTCTTAATAATCAAAGGATTATCACGCGGAATGACATTTTGCTTATGTTTTGAGAACCTGAGTGAATCTACATTAAAACAATAGCATAATAGGCTTTTTGTAATTTGTCGATATTTTGGAAATTTACGTAAGGTCCCTTCCTATGATATTTCAACGAAATTGCGAGTTTTTAGTTTTCATCGTAACTTTCTTAATAATCAAAGGATTTTCACGCGGAATGACATTTTGCTTATGTTTTGAGAACCTGAGTGAATCTACATTAAAACAATAGCATAACAGGCCTTTTGTAATTTGTCGATATTTTGGAAATTTACGTAAGGTCCCTTCCTATGATATTTCAACGAAATTGCGAGTTTTTAGTTTTCATCGTAACTTTCTTAATAATCAAAGGATTTTCACGCGGAATGACATTTTGCTTATGTTTTGAGAACCTGAGTGAATCTACATTAAAACAATAGCATAACAGGCCTTTTGAAATTTGTCGATATTTTGGAAATTTACGTAAGGTCCCTTCCTATGATATTTCAACGAAATTGCGAGTTTTTAGTTTTCATCGTAACTTTCTTAATAATCAAAGGATTTTCACGCGGAATGACATTTTGCTTATGTTTTGAGAACCTGAGTGAATCTACATTAAAACAATAGCATAACAGGCCTTTTGTAATTTGTCGATATTTTGGAAATTTACGTAAGGTCCCTTCCTATGATATTTCAACGAAATTGCGAGTTTTTAGTTTTCATCGTAACTTTCTTAATAATCAAAGGATTTTCACGCGGAATGACATTTTGCTTATGTTTTGAGAACCTGAGTGAATCTACATTAAAACAATAGCATAACAGGCCTTTTGTAATTTGTCGATATTTTGGAAATTTACGTAAGGTCCCTTCCTATGATATTTCAACGAAATTGCGAGTTTTTAGTTTTCATCGTAACTTTCTTAATAATCAAAGGATTTTCACGCGGAATGACATTTTGCTTATGTTTTGAGAACCTGAGTGAATCTACATTAAAACAATAGCATAACAGGCCTTTTGTAATTTGTCGATATTTTGGAAATTTACGTAAGGTCCCTTCCTATGATATTTCAACGAAATTGCGAGATTTTAGTTTTCATCGTAACTTTCTTAATAATCAAAGGATTTTCACGCGGAATGACATTTTGCTTATGTTTTGAGAACCTGAGTGAATCTACATTAAAACAATAGCATAATAGGCTTTTTGAAATTTGTCGATATTTTGGAAATTTACGTAAGGTCCCTTCCTATGATATTTCAACGAAATTGCGAGTTTTTAGTTTTCATCGTAACTTTCTTAATAATCAAAGGATTTTCACGCGGAATGACATTTTGCTTATGTTTTGAGAACCGGAGTGAATCTACATTAAAACAATAGCATAACAGGCCTTTTGTAATTTGTCGATATTTTGGAAATTTACGTAAGGTCCCTTCCTATGATATTTCAACGAAATTGCGACTTTTTAGTTTTCATCGTAACTTTCTTAATAATCAAAGGATTATCACGCGGAATGACATTTTGCTTATGTTTTGAGAACCTGAGTGAATCTACATTAAAACAATAGCATAATAGGCTTTTTGTAATTTGTCGATATTTTGGAAATTTACGTAAGGTCCCTTCCTATGATATTTCAACGAAATTGCGAGTTTTTAGTTTTCATCGTAACTTTCTTAATAATCAAAGGATTTTCACGCGGAATGACATTTTGCTTATGTTTTGAGAACCTGAGTGAATCTACATTAAAACAATAGCATAATAGGCTTTTTGTAATTTGTCGATATTTTGGAAATTTACGTAAGGTCCCTTCCTATGATATTTCAACGAAATTGCGAGTTTTTAGTTTTCATCGTAACTTTCTTAATAATCAAAGGATTTTCACGCGGAATGACATTTTGCTTATGTTTTGAGAACCTGAGTGAATCTACATTAAAACAATAGCATAACAGGCCTTTTGTAATTTGTCGATATTTTGGAAATTTACGTAAGGTCCCTTCCTATGATATTTCAACGAAATTGCGAGTTTTTAGTTTTCATCGTAACTTTCTTAATAATCAAAGGATTTTCACGCGGAATGACATTTTGCTTATGTTTTGAGAACCTGAGTGAATCTACATTAAAACAATAGCATAACAGGCCTTTTGAAATTTGTCGATATTTTGGAAATTTACGTAAGGTCCCTTCCTATGATATTTCAACGAAATTGCGAGTTTTTAGTTTTCATCGTAACTTTCTTAATAATCAAAGGATTTTCACGCGGAATGACATTTTGCTTATGTTTTGAGAACCTGAGTGAATCTACATTAAAACAATAGCATAACAGGCCTTTTGTAATTTGTCGATATTTTGGAAATTTACGTAAGGTCCCTTCCTATGATATTTCAACGAAATTGCGAGTTTTTAGTTTTCATCGTAACTTTCTTAATAATCAAAGGATTTTCACGCGGAATGACATTTTGCTTATGTTTTGAGAACCTGAGTGAATCTACATTAAAACAATAGCATAACAGGCCTTTTGTAATTTGTCGATATTTTGGAAATTTACGTAAGGTCCCTTCCTATGATATTTCAACGAAATTGCGAGTTTTTAGTTTTCATCGTAACTTTCTTAATAATCAAAGGATTTTCACGCGGAATGACATTTTGCTTATGTTTTGAGAACCTGAGTGAATCTACATTAAAACAATAGCATAACAGGCCTTTTGTAATTTGTCGATATTTTGGAAATTTACGTAAGGTCCCTTCCTATGATATTTCAACGAAATTGCGAGATTTTAGTTTTCATCGTAACTTTCTTAATAATCAAAGGATTTTCACGCGGAATGACATTTTGCTTATGTTTTGAGAACCTGAGTGAATCTACATTAAAACAATAGCATAATAGGCTTTTTGAAATTTGTCGATATTTTGGAAATTTACGTAAGGTCCCTTCCTATGATATTTCAACGAAATTGCGAGTTTTTAGTTTTCATCGTAACTTTCTTAATAATCAAAGGATTTTCACGCGGAATGACATTTTGCTTATGTTTTGAGAACCGGAGTGAATCTACATTAAAACAATAGCATAACAGGCCTTTTGTAATTTGTCGATATTTTGGAAATTTACGTAAGGTCCCTTCCTATGATATTTCAACGAAATTGCGAGTTTTTAGTTTTCATCGTAACTTTCTTAATAATCAAAGGATTTTCACGCGGAATGACATTTTGCTTATGTTTTGAGAACCTGAGTGAATCTACATTAAAACAATAGCATAACAGGCCTTTTGTAATTTGTCGATATTTTGGAAATTTACGTAAGGTCCCTTCCTATGATATTTCAACGAAATTGCGAGTTTTTAGTTTTCATCGTAACTTTCTTAATAATCAAAGGATTTTCACGCGGAATGACATTTTGCTTATGTTTTGAGAACCTGAGTGAATCTACATTAAAACAATAGCATAACAGGCCTTTTGTAATTTGTCGATATTTTGGAAATTTACGTAAGGTCCCTTCCTATGATATTTCAACGAAATTGCGAGTTTTTAGTTTTCATCGTAACTTTCTTAATAATCAAAGGATTTTCACGCGGAATGACATTTTGCTTATGTTTTGAGAACCTGAGTGAATCTACATTAACACAATAGCATAATAGGCTTTTTGTAATTTGTCGATATTTTGGAAATTTACGTAAGGTCCCTTCCTATGATATTTCAACGAAATTGCGAGTTTTTAGTTTTCTTCGTAACTTTCTTAATAATCAAAGGATTTTCACGCGGAATGACATTTTGCTTATGTTTTGAGAACCTGAGTGAATCTACATTAAAACAATAGCATAACAGGCCTTTTGTAATTTGTCGATATTTTGGAAATTTACGTAAGGTCCCTTCCTATGATATTTCAACGAAATTGCGAGTTTTTAGTTTTCATCGTAACTTTCTTAATAATCAAAGGATTTTCACGCGGAATGACATTTTGCTTATGTTTTGAGAACCTGAGTGAATCTACATTAAAACAATAGCATAATAGGCTTTTTGTAATTTGTCGATATTTTGGAAATTTACGTAAGGTCCCTTCCTATGATATTTCAACGAAATTGCGAGTTTTTAGTTTTTATCGTAACTTTCTTAATAATCAAAGGATTTTCACGCGGAATGACATTTTGCTTATGTTTTGAGAACCTGAGTGAATCTACATTAAAACAATAGCATAACAGGCCTTTTGTATTTTGTCGATATTTTGGAAATTTACGTAAGGTCCCTTCCTATGATATTTCAACGAAATTGCGAGTTTTTAGTTTTCATCGTAACTTTCTTAATAATCAAAGGATTTTCACGTGGAATGACATTTTGCTTATGTTTTGAGAACCTGAGTGAATCTACATTAAAACAATAGCATAACAGGCCTTTTGTAATTTGTCGATATTTTGGAAATTTACGTAAGGTCCCTTCCTATGATATTTCAACGAAATTGCGAGTTTTTAGTTTTCATCGTAACTTTCTTAATAATCAAAGGTTTTTTTTACGCGGAATGACATTTTGCTTATGTTTTGAGAACCTGAGTGAATCTACATTAAAACAATAGCATAACAGGCCTTTTGTAATTTGTCGATATTTTGGAAATTTACGTAAGGTCCCTTCCTATGATATTTCAACGAAATTGCGAGTTTTTAGTTTTCATCGTAACTTTCTTAATAATCAAAGGATTTTCACGCGGAATGACATTTTGCTTATGTTTTGAGAACCTGAGTGAATCTACATTAAAACAATAGCATAATAGGCTTTTTGTAATTTGTCGATATTTTGGAAATTTACGTAAGGTCCCTTCCTATGATATTTCAACAAAATTGCGAGTTTTTAGTTTTCATCGTAACTTTCTTAATAATCAAAGGATTTTCACGCGGAATGACATTTTGCTTATGTTTTGAGAACCTGAGTGAATCTACATTAAAACAATAGCATAATAGGCTTTTTGTGATTTGTCGATATTTTGGAAATTTAGGTAAGGTCCCTTCCTATGATATTTCAACGAAATTGCGAGTTTTTAGTTTTCATCGTAACTTTCTTAATAATCAAAGGATTTTCACGCGGAATGACATTTTGCTTATGTTTTGAGAACCTGAGTGAATCTACATTAAAACAATAGCATAACAGGCCTTTTGTAATTTGTCGATATTTTGGAAATTTACGTAAGGTCCCTTCCTATGATATTTCAACGAAATTGCGAGTTTTTAGTTTTCATCGTAACTTTCTTAATAATCAAAGGATTTTCACGCGGAATGACATTTTGCTTATGTTTTGAGAACCTGAGTGAATCTACATTAAAACAATAGCATAACAGGCCTTTTGTATTTTGTCGATATTTTGGAAATTTACGTAAGGTCCCTTCCTATGATATTTCAACGAAATTGCGAGTTTTTAGTTTTCATCGTAACTTTCTTAATAATCAAAGGATTTTCACGCGGAATGACATTTTGCTTATGTTTTGAGAACCTGAGTGAATCTACATTAAAACAATAGCATAACAGGCCTTTTGTAATTTGTCGATATTTTGGAAATTTAGGTAAGGTCCCTTCCTATGATATTTCAACGAAATTGCGAGTTTTTAGTTTTCATCGTAACTTTCTTAATAATCAAAGGATTTTCACGTGGAATGACATTTTGCTTATGTTTTGAGAACCTGAGTGAATCTACATTAAAACAATAGCATAATAGGCTTTTTGAAATTTGTCGATATTTTGGAAATTTTTCGTAAGGTCCCTTCCTATGATATTTCAACAAAATTGCGAGTTTTTAGTTTTCATCGTAACTTTCTTAATAATCAAAGGATTTTCACGCGGAATGACATTTTGCTTATGTTTTGAGAACCTGAGTGAATCTACATTAAAACAATAGCATAAAAGGCTTTTTGTAATTTTTCGATATTTTGGAAATTTCCGTAAGGTCCCTTCCTATGATATTTCAACGAAATTGCGAGTTTTTAGTTTTCATCGTAACTTTCTTAATAATCAAAGGATTTTCACGCGGAATGACATTTTGCTTATGTTTTGAGAACCTGAGTGAATCTACATTAAAACAATAGCATAACAGGCCTTTTGTAATTTGTCGATATTTTGGAAATTTACGTAAGGTCCCTTCCTATGATATTTCAACGAAATTGCGAGTTTTTAGTTTTTATCGTAACTTTCTTAATAATCAAAGGATTTTCACGCGGAATGACATTTTGCTTATGTTTTGAGAACCTGAGTGAATCTACATTAACACAATAGCATAATAGGCTTTTTGTAATTTGTCGATATTTTGGAAATTTACGTAAGGTCCCTTCCTATGATATTTCAACGAAATTGCGAGTTTTTAGTTTTCATCGTAACTTTCTTAATAATCAAAGGATTTTCACGCGGAATGACATTTTGCTTATGTTTTGAGAACCTGAGTGAATCTACATTAAAACAATAGCATAACAGGCCTTTTGTAATTTGTCGATATTTTGGAAATTTACGTAAGGTCCCTTCCTATGATATTTCAACGAAATTGCGAGTTTTTAGTTTTCATCGTAACTTTCTTAATAATCAAAGGATTTTCACGCGGAATGACATTTTGCTTATGTTTTGAGAACCTGAGTGAATCTACATTAAAACAATAGCATAACAGGCCTTTTGTAATTTGTCGATATTTTGGAAATTTACGTAAGGTCCCTTCCTATGATATTTCAACGAAATTGCGAGTTTTTAGTTTTCATCGTAACTTTCTTAATAATCAAAGGATTTTCACGCGGAATGACATTTTGCTTATGTTTTGAGAACCTGAGTGAATCTACATTAAAACAATAGCATAACAGGCCTTTTGTAATTTGTCGATATTTTGGAAATTTACGTAAGGTCCCTTCCTATGATATTTCAACGAAATTGCGAGTTTTTAGTTTTCATCGTAACTTTCTTAATAATCAAAGGATTTTCACGCGGAATGACATTTTGCTTATGTTTTGAGAACCTGAGTGAATCTACATTAAAACAATAGCATAACAGGCCTTCTGTAATTTGTCGATATTTTGGAAATTTACGTAAGGTCCCTTCCCATGATATTTCAACGAAATTGCGAGTTTTTAGTTTTCATCGTAACTTTCTTAATAATCAAAGGATTTTCACGCGGAATGGCATTTTGCTTATGTTTTGAGAACCTGAGTGAATCTACATTAAAACAATAGCATAATAGGCTTTTTGTGATTTGTCGATATTTTGGAAATTTAGGTAAGGTCCCTTCCTATGATATTTCAACGAAATTGCGAGTTTTTAGTTTTCATCGTAACTTTCTTAATAATCAAAGGATTTTCACGCGGAATGACATTTTGCTTATGTTTTGAGAACCTGAGTGAATCTACATTAAAACAATAGCATAAAAGGCTTTTTGTAATTTGTCGATATTTTGGAAATTTACGTAAGGTCCCTTCCTATGATATTTCAACGAAATTGCGAGTTTTTAGTTTTCGTCGTAACTTTCTTAATAATCAAAGGATTTTCACGCGGAATGACATTTTGCTTATGTTTTGAGAACCTGAGTGAATCTACATTAAAACAATAGCATAACAGCCTTTTGTAATTTGTCGATACTTTGGAAATTTACGTAAGGTCCCTTCCTATGATATTTCAACGAAACTTCCTATGATATTTCAACGAAATTGCGACTTTTTAGTTTTCATCGTAACTTTCTTAATAATCAAAGGATTATCACGCGGAATGACATTTTGCTTATGTTTTGAGAACCTGAGTGAATCTACATTAAAACAATAGCATAATAGGCTTTTTGTAATTTGTCGATATTTTGGAAATTTACGTAAGGTCCCTTCCTATGATATTTCAACGAAATTGCGAGTTTTTAGTTTTCATCGTAACTTTCTTAATAATCAAAGGATTTTCACGCGGAATGACATTTTGCTTATGTTTTGAGAACCTGAGTGAATCTACATTAAAACAATAGCATAATAGGCTTTTTGTAATTTGTCGATATTTTGGAAATTTACGTAAGGTCCCTTCCTATGATATTTCAACGAAATTGCGAGTTTTTAGTTTTCATCGTAACTTTCTTAATAATCAAAGGATTTTCACGCGGAATGACATTTTGCTTATGTTTTGAGAACCTGAGTGAATCTACATTAAAACAATAGCATAACAGGCCTTTTGTAATTTGTCGATATTTTGGAAATTTACGTAAGGTCCCTTCCTATGATATTTCAACGAAATTGCGAGTTTTTAGTTTTCATCGTAACTTTCTTAATAATCAAAGGATTTTCACGCGGAATGACATTTTGCTTATGTTTTGAGAACCTGAGTGAATCTACATTAAAACAATAGCATAACAGGCCTTTTGAAATTTGTCGATATTTTGGAAATTTACGTAAGGTCCCTTCCTATGATATTTCAACGAAATTGCGAGTTTTTAGTTTTCATCGTAACTTTCTTAATAATCAAAGGATTTTCACGCGGAATGACATTTTGCTTATGTTTTGAGAACCTGAGTGAATCTACATTAAAACAATAGCATAACAGGCCTTTTGTAATTTGTCGATATTTTGGAAATTTACGTAAGGTCCCTTCCTATGATATTTCAACGAAATTGCGAGTTTTTAGTTTTCATCGTAACTTTCTTAATAATCAAAGGATTTTCACGCGGAATGACATTTTGCTTATGTTTTGAGAACCTGAGTGAATCTACATTAAAACAATAGCATAACAGGCCTTTTGTAATTTGTCGATATTTTGGAAATTTACGTAAGGTCCCTTCCTATGATATTTCAACGAAATTGCGAGTTTTTAGTTTTCATCGTAACTTTCTTAATAATCAAAGGATTTTCACGCGGAATGACATTTTGCTTATGTTTTGAGAACCTGAGTGAATCTACATTAAAACAATAGCATAACAGGCCTTTTGTAATTTGTCGATATTTTGGAAATTTACGTAAGGTCCCTTCCTATGATATTTCAACGAAATTGCGAGATTTTAGTTTTCATCGTAACTTTCTTAATAATCAAAGGATTTTCACGCGGAATGACATTTTGCTTATGTTTTGAGAACCTGAGTGAATCTACATTAAAACAATAGCATAATAGGCTTTTTGAAATTTGTCGATATTTTGGAAATTTACGTAAGGTCCCTTCCTATGATATTTCAACGAAATTGCGAGTTTTTAGTTTTCATCGTAACTTTCTTAATAATCAAAGGATTTTCACGCGGAATGACATTTTGCTTATGTTTTGAGAACCTGAGTGAATCTACATTAAAACAATAGCATAACAGGCCTTTTGTAATTTGTCGATATTTTGGAAATTTACGTAAGGTTCCTTTTCTATGATATTTCAACGAAATTGCGAGTTTTTAGTTTTCATCGTAACTTTCTTAATAATCAAAGGATTTTCACGCGGAATGACATTTTGCTTATGTTTTGAGAACCTGAGTGAATCTACATTAAAACAATAGCATAATAGGCTTTTTGAAATTTGTCGATATTTTGGAAATTTACGTAAGGTCCCTTCCTATGATATTTCAACGAAATTGCGAGTTTTTAGTTTTCATCGTAACTTTCTTAATAATCAAAGGATTTTCACGCGGAATGACATTTTGCTTATGTTTTGAGAACCTGAGTGAATCTACATTAAAACAATAGCATAACAGGCCTTTTGTAATTTGTCGATATTTTGGAAATTTACGTAAGGTCCCTTCCTATGATATTTCAACGAAATTGCGAGTTTTTAGTTTTCATCGTAACTTTCTTAATAATCAAAGGATTTTCACGCGGAATGACATTTTGCTTATGTTTTGAGAACCTGAGTGAATCTACATTAAAACAATAGCATAACAGGCCTTTTGTAATTTGTCGATATTTTGGAAATTTACGTAAGGTCCCTTCCTATGATATTTCAACGAAATTGCGAGTTTTTAGTTTTCATCGTAACTTTCTTAATAATCAAAGGATTTTCACGCGGAATGACATTTTGCTTATGTTTTGAGAACCTGAGTGAATCTACATTAAAACAATAGCATAACAGGCCTTTTGTAATTTGTCGATATTTTGGAAATTTACGTAAGGTCCCTTCCTATGATATTTCAACGAAATTGCGAGTTTTTAGTTTTCATCGTAACTTTCTTAATAATCAAAGGATTTTCACGCGGAATGACATTTTGCTTATGTTTTGAGAACCTGAGTGAATATACATTAAAACAATAGCATAATAATTTTGTAATTTGTCGATATTTTGGAAATTTAGGTAAGGTCCCTCCCTATGATTTTTCAACAAAATTGCGAGTTTTTAGTTTTTGATGGATTATTAAAAAAGAATTGGCCGTCGATAAACTTATCGCACGATGCTGTGTAAACCTGCAGTTATCGAACCACCTAAAGTTAACAGTAGCTTAACAGCGGCCAGTTAACATTTAACAGTACGAAAAATGAATACTAAAGTATTTAGTTTTCTATGGAATGATAGGGTAATAGGGGATTAGTTTGGCAACTTATCAAATTATCGTGTTACCTAACTGCCGTGAATATCCTCATAATTGTTTTAACGACTTACAAACTCAGCTTGATTTTCAGTTAAATGTTATATAGTATGTATACGTTATGAGCTCCATTATGCAGGGGCGGAAGGGGGTGTGTACCCGAATGTGGGTGAAGCGTATCTGCGGACTTAACAACTTCCGGTCAAGCACACAAATGAGCTACAAAATACCCACACACACGCACACACACACACACACACTTTGTTTGTATTTGTGCCGAATAAAAACACAGCGAATGCAATAAAGAGAGAGAGAGAGAGAGACAAAACAAACTGAGCGAATTTCTTGCCATTGTTTGACAGCATGGCAGGAACAGAAGGAGGAGAGGAAGGAGTAGGAGGAGTTGGAGGAGTGGCAGAGGGGCCTAGAGGAGGTGGCTGGGTATGCTAAACAAATGGGGTCATTTGCTGGAACACGAGAGGCAAACAAAAGGAGCGCTGCCACTGAAAGTTTCAATAAGGAAATATGTGCAAATAAAATAAATGAAAAGTTGGTTAAAATTTAACTTTAATAAGCTCGAAAGTGTGGAAAACAACAAGATCGAGAGGAGCAGAGCCAAAAAACTGAAAGGGCAGCGTGTGTGTGGAGTTTGTGTGTGTGTGTGTGTGTGTGTTTAGGGTCTTGTAGTTGACAGTTGCGAGTTGAACAACAAGTTGCCATTGCTGCCTTTGCCCCTGCCTGCTTTTCTATTTTCCCTCAAGAAACTAAGCTGAAAATATTTTCATTATAAACTTTACGACAGGTCTGTGTGTGTGTGTGCGGTGGCAAACGGAAACGGAAATGCGCCATTAACTGGCAAGTAAAGCTTATTAGCCACAATAAAAAATAATAAGCTGCAAGTTATGTTGCAATTGTGGCATATTTCCCCAGCTGCTCGACGGCAAATCGCCTGAATCTGGCTGAATCACGGACACCAGCAGAAGTAGCAGGAATGTCAACGGTTTCTCTCTCTCTCTTGCTCTCTCTCTTTCTCTTTCTCTGTGTGTGAGCCACTTTTACTATCCGAGTGTGTTACTTGAGCCTGTGATTCTCGGTGTGTGCGCGTGGAAAAATCTTTACTTTATGCTCGACTTGGCGACGAGCAGGAGAAGATGTTTTCCTGCTCCTGCTGCCTCTGTCTTCCATTGTTCAAAGTGTCCACTTGACTCCGTGTGTGCCTGTCTCTGTGTGTGTGTGTGTGTTGGAGTGTGCAAGGACACCAGACCAAAGTCGCCTCTTTACGCGTCGTGAGATTCCAGTTAATTTTATTTTAAAAATTGCTCTACAATATGTTCGCAGTACTCGCAATGGCCCAGATTATAACTGACGCCTCACTTCGTAGCTGCCTTTGGTATCGAGGGGGGAGGGGAGAGTGGGGAGAGGGGACACTGCGACACTGAGAGCTGCACAAATTGACAATATATGTGTGTGTGTGTGTCCACACACTCTGTGCCAGCGTATTATACATATGTTACAATGGAAGAACTTTTACTCTAGGCTTAGATCGATTTTCAGCTCAAGGAGGTGTGTATGACATAAGTTGGTATGATATTTCTAATCTACTGTCTTTAAAAAGGATTAAACAAAGCGAGCTTAAGTTGAAAAATAATCGATATTTTAAAGGCGAGGCAAAATAAAGACTTTTTCTATTTTATCCCAGATGATAATGTTCATGTTATTGTTAATTATTTTTTAATTTATTATATTATTATTATGATATATAATCATATATTTTATATATTTTGTTTTCGTTTTAAATTTTTACTTTACTATTCGATTTAATTTATCTTTATAATTTATATTTATAAACAAATTAGTCGACTTTGACTTTAATAAATAATAAATAAAAAATAAATAAACAAACTGTTAAGCTGCTGTTATTTCTTAGCCATCAATTTGGCTATCGATAAGCGAAGTTTAAAGATCTACAATGATATCTTTAATTTACAAAGTACATAAAACTGAAGTCGTAAATTATTTCATTACTTTGTAAATCCATTTATTTCAATTTAAATGAAGCTCAACACGCTGCATCGGAAGGACCTATAGGAAGTTTCCAACTGAGACAGCTGTCTGCGCCCCTTTTAACGGTCAATGGCCGGGCAATTCCTTGTGAAGGGGGCGTGGCTGTATTCATAAATAATTTCAATAATGTGCTGCTAATATTAAACACAACAAAAACGAGAACAAAATCAGCGAGAAGGTGCTCGATAAGCAGGCTGTGTGCTTCGCCTGCGGTCAAAACATTTGCTTAGGGCGGCAAGTGGGGGCGTGGCACATCTTTCAATCATCGCAAAGACTTACAGCATTATATATATAGTCTGGGGGTCTGGGTCGCAGTCTCGAAGTTTCCTTTACGTTTACGAGTCTTATGCCGGCTAATGGTCGACTCAAAATACGCTTGTGTATTAAAAAAGTTTCGTTTTCTGTGGTTTGGCAGTGGTGGAAAAAAGGGGGGCGGAGGAGGCGTGGCATCCAACAGGTGGTGTTCCCACCGCGCAGTTTTTTTTTCTCTGTTTTAATTCTGTTTTGGTTTTTCGCTTCAACGTGAAACTTCTCTGGACGCTTTAAGTAAATGAAGTTTGCAACTTGACTTCCCAGCGCGGTCTTTTCGCCTTTCACCCTGGGAACTTGCCCCATTTTACACTCATTCCCCCCTCCCGCGCCCTGTGCCTGTCGACGGTTCAACAACAACTGTTCTTGCGGTTCGACAACTTTGCTCGATATGGTTTTTCCACGCTTCCTCTTCCTTTTGTTTTCACAGGCAAACGCAAGTTGATTTTTCCTTGGACGGAAGTGTTTTTCCGCTCTCATTACGTGGATTCTGTTAGTTGCAGCTTTTCTTTTTTTTTACCACACAGTTAGGTTCCTAAAGATCTTGAGTTAGAGAGTAGAAATTCACTATTTTAAAAAATGTATTATTTTGTTTTTTTTTTTTTACACATTGTTGCAACGTTTTTATTCGCTCAAAATTGAAACAATTTCGATCTGCATGGAAGCTTATCGATAAGCCATGGGATCCGTTAGGGCTGCGGGTGAAATTTCAAATAAATAAAGAACAATCTGTGCCGCTGCCGCTGCCTCTGCCCGGTATAGTTCAGTGTGTGTGGAGTGCACGTAGAATGCATTAAAGATAAAAGCCGCATTTCCAACTTCAAACTAGAAAATATTGTGCACCCAAGGGGCGATCCAAGGGGGGAGGGCAGATGTGGGAGAGTTGGGCCAGCCCGACTGGATGCTACCACTATATGCAGTGAGGCCATAATTCCAAACTGTGGTTTTTATGCTGAATGTGCATTTTACGACTTTTTAAGTGTCAGGGCAAACAAAACTTTTGGCCAAGTCGCTGGCAACTGGCAACAGGGAACGGCCAACACACACACACACAGCTGCCGCAGCAGCTCAGCTTGTTGTTATTATTATTGTTTTGCTTCTGTTGTTGTTTCTGTTGTTGTTGTTGTTGCAGCACCTATACACAAGTCAAAGCTGCTTTCAACGAAGAAAGCAGAAGAAACTGCTTTTTGCAATATTTTGCACGCAAAACTTAATTTTATTCTTAAAGAGAGCGGGAGAGGGAGAGCGGAAGAGTGGGAGGCAGGCTGACAAAGGGAATAAGGGAACGCACACAATGCGCATAACTATAGCTTCTACACCGGAGTAGCACTTCCGTTTCCGCCCCTCGCTCTCTCTCTCTCTCTCTCGCGCTAAGTTATCGTCCTTATTGTTTGTCACATACATGACCTCACAATGCTCGCCTGCCGCTCTTCCTCCTCCTCCCTGCCTGCCTGCGGCATTGTGCCGCATCTGGTGTGCTCAGCTCAGGTCGTCGGAAACGGAAATGGCATAAGTTGTTGTCGCCTGCTAGTTCACACGTAAGTCCGTTCAATGAACAATAAAATGGCGGAGCTTCTGCGCTGCGATTGCGAGTGCACTCAGTGCACTCAGAAGCTGGAAAACGTGTAAGAAACAGTTAGCTGAAGCTTAAAAATTATGCTCAGCTGCGGAAATTGTGAGTGTGTATTTCAATTTGGCAACTTGAACTTATATGCAGTAGCTACCTATATTATATATAGTAAGCTGTATAGAAATAAAGTTAACTCACTTACTGATTTAATATATCAATCGCGCTTTAGCTGTATGACAGTATAACAGCATAAGATTTCCATTTCCCTCACAAAAGACTCTTCCAATTCCTTCCACGATTGAGATGCTTATAGGCAGCTAATTTTGGGCTGCACAACGCGGCGTATGCGTAACCTGCTGCATTATGGCGGCAGCAGCAGCAGCAGCGATAGAAAGCGATGCGAATGCATCTGTCTGCTGCCACTCCAAGTTGAATGGAAAATTGCAGCGGAAAATTCATGCTATTCACTCTGCTCGCTCCGCGTATTCAAAGTTATTGTGCCACTGTAGGGAAAATTTTCCTTTTTTTTTTCGCCATCACCTTTTGGCAATGGCCGAGCTGAAATCCAATAATGGATGTGCCGCTCTCTCTCTCTCTCTCTCTCTCGCGCTCTCTCTCTCTGTGGCAGATTTACGTACGCACACACACACACACACACTCACACACACACACACTCGCATCTAACTGCATTGCTTTCAAATACTAATCTAAGCGCCATAATTGAAAACCTAACGGTTTTTGTAACGAGTTTTTCGTTCGCTTTTCCACTGCAAGTGCTCGTATTTTTCGTCTTCACTGCAGGCATCTCTACTGTGTGTGTGTATGGGTGTGTGTGTGTGTATTTGTCATACTTTCTCTTTCTATCTCGCACGAGAAGTTTCCTTTTCTTTTTTTTTTCTTTTTGTTCGCTTTCCAACTGGCCCCATAAAGCGCAACAAGCGTTTTTTCTTCAACAAACACGCGCTCATATTTTTGCTGACTTTTCTGCGAGTTTCCGAAATGCTATCAGCATACCCTACGCCAGTTTGCATGGGCTATGCCAACCCAAGAACAACTCAGTAAATATTACAAATATTTATTTAAAATATGCTGTAATTTTTAAATAAATATTTTATGCATATTAAGAGAATATTTATTTTAATTGGATTTAATTGGATAAGCTTTCTCTCTCTCGCTCTCTTAACTCTTATGCAGCATCTCTTCTTTGTAGACCATATCGTACCACGTGAACTCGTTCATTTTGGGCATTTTTCAATGTAAGCGAAAGCAAAATTGTACGCAAAAAATCAGCATGAAATTGAAAAAATATGATGACACCTTCATTGCCAGTGAAACAATAACAATGGCTCGCATCCAGTTCCGTGCACCCCATGGACCACGGACTGCCGGCCTGGCACTTGGATAGTTCCGTAGTGTGGCTGACTGGTAGGAGATGTCTGTGTGGGTGTGTGTGTGTGTGTGTGTAGAGAGAGGGGGGTGTCTATCAAAAAGCGTTGGCTTTTGTGTGCACGCGGACTTCGGACAATTTTGTTGGTCACTTTTTTTTTTTTGGGCAGATTTCTCGCAACGGAAGCCATAAAAACGATAATTTCGAAATTCGTTTGAAAAAGTCCTTGTCTTCGTGGGAAACGTTGCGTTGAGATTTTTACTATATACCCTATTTAATGCGTATCTGAAGTGTATATATGTTTTGTTTAAATTGATACTTAACATTTTTAAATTAGCTAATATTTTCTTACAGTAACATTGTTAGATTTTAATATATTTATTTAATCAATATTCGAAAATCGAAATATACATTGATTAATCGAGCTAGCTCTGTTAAGTTACTGTTAATGTTGTGAGCGCTGTAAAATAAATGTTATGTTTAACATGTTGATCGATAGACTGCTGTTGCTGTTGAATAAAGCATTTATCGATATGTTTGCTCGTCAGCTAAAATAAATAGCTGGAATATTGATATGAAACAAAATATTGATATAGATAGATATTTTATTAAATTTTATTTTATTGCATAAAAAAAACACTGTTTATTTATTTTTTATATTTATATTTAATTATATTTTTATATACTATATATATATTTTTTTACAGATACAACTTTTTCTTTAATTTAATTTTAGTGTAGGTAGCAACAAGTCGGTCTAGGTCACTTGACACTTTTTATAGGAAAACAAAAACGAAATGGCTTACTGGCTGCACACAGTTACACACAAATTCACACACACACACACACGTGGTCTGGGAGATTTAGGGTTTTTTGTCACGATCTAAGCCGCGGTTTCTGTTGATTGCTCGCATTGTGCCGAGCATGAATATTGGCATTCTTGGCTTTTCGATTTGAGCTGCGTCTCTGTTCTGCGTTTTTATTTGAACTGAATTGGTCGAGGAATGAAGGAGAGTTTTCTGCGAGTGTAGCCAGTGCTCATAGCTCAAATTACCTGGCCAAGTGGCGGGCATTAAATTAAATACCTTTTGTCTGTGGCCATTAAATGAAACGACTGCTCGTTGGGGGAGGGGGCAGAGGGTTGATGGGGGGGAAAACCAACATTGCCTGGTTGTATATCTTCCTTTTTTCGGTCTACAGGGTGGGCTTGGTGGAAGGGACAAACGCTGCGGCTCCTTTCCGGCCCGAAACAAAATGGCGTCAAAAGAAATTCAATCAATTCGCACGTGACATGATTATTTTATGCTTTTATTTATTTATTGTATATGCATTTTATTATTTTATTCGTTCTCTGTCGCTGCTCTTTAAAAAGGCTTCCAACGTAACGTGTCGCCCGACGAATGTCCGTGATCAAGTGCGATGCGGTACCGTAGGCCATAGACGAATAGGCCCAATACCCTGTAAAATAAATCAATTAAAAAGTTAAGTAAATTTGGGCTGATTTAACTATTGAAATATTGCCTTCTCATCGGTTTCTTAAATACAATTTTAAAGAGAAATCTTACTTTAATGTTGCCACCCATCACGACTGCTGAGTAGCCCCAGGCAATATGCCTCTCAATATTTTCAGTGTGGCATGCGGCAATGTTGAAGATGGGAAAGGAAAACAAACAATAAGCGACAACAACATCAAGAAATGTGCGATAACGTCGTCGCCCGAAAGAATGGAAACTTGTTAGTTACACTTAACGAGCCAAAAACCGTATTTAAGTCAAATGGATGGAGCCTTCGAGCCTTCTCGATCCGATGTGGTGGATGTTGTTGTTGTGTTGTTGTTGCTGGTGTCAAAGTAAATACAATCAATTTGATTGCGCCGCTGCTGCTGCTGCTGCCCTTTTCCGGGAGGGTCAGACCTCTCTACTACATAGATTGATAATTTAATTCAATCGCTGCTGTCATTAAAATTGGCTGTCGATGAGGGGCGATCTGGGATAGGAATAGGGATAGGGATGGGAGGGGGACTGGGAAATGTTAATTCGAAATAATGTTAACGAACAGGCACGTCTCCATTACCATTTCCGGTTCCTTCCTTTTCTGCTTTCACTTCACCATTTTCACTGTTGGGGAAAACATATGCAACGTTTCAGTTTTTTCTTGACAGCTTCGAAAGCATTTTTCCTGGAACCATTTGTGCCATTTGATTGATTACTCATATACATAATTCTTGTTATCACAATGCGCTCTAAACTTGGCTTTTGCGTGATTATATTTGAGCACGTTTTGCAGATATACAGCCTGGATTTCGGGGAAATATCAAGTGTTTGTAATGACAATAAACGTAAATAGAATTTAAGCTTTGTTTTAAAGTAATTATTATACATTAAAATACAAAGTTAAAGCTATCAGTTATTTTTTCTAATTTTTTAAGTAATTATTATATCAAAAAAATATATATAAAATGGAAGCTGTTGGATATTTTTGCTAATTTTTTAAGCAATTATTATCCAAAAAAATACAAAATTAAATCTAACAGGTAATTGTTTCGCTAATTTTTTAAGTAATTATTATACAAAAAAAAAAACAAAATTGAAGCTATAAGTTATGTTTCTAATTTGCAATTTGGCTTATCTCAAACCCATCAAATAGACTGAAATTTATTTTGCAATTTATGCTAAACATCCCGCACTGGGGTCCCCTTCGATTCGTATTATGCATTCCGAGACGGTCTTAATGTTTATAATTTCGAAATCACAGCTCGGCGATAAACAATGACCTCAAACTGTGCTGGTTAAGTACAAATTGTTCTGTTTTGCCAGGCAGAGAAGGACAAACAATACGAGACCTGGAGACGAGTCCAGGGAAGAGAAGGAGCAGGAGCGAGAAAAAGTACGGCAAAAGATTCAATTTGCATGAGATACGTTAACAATAAATTTTTCGGGCTCTTGGCTGGGCAACGTTTTGGCCGGAACACCCGAAATGGGTTACGGACAATTCAAGGACTAGGCACGTTCGCGTTCACGTTCACGTTCGTGTCTGTGTGATTTGCATTTGCATGGAGGGAGGAAGGGAACGGATGCGGGGTGCAGGGGGCCGGGAGGAGATAAGGGGAACACTTCGATTGTTATCCTCTTGTTCCCTTTTCTGCGGTCGCATTGACAGGCTGCTGTGTGGCTGCTGGAAGCGGAAGCGAAGCGAAGCGTCTTCTATGGCGCCAACATTTGCTGATATGTCAAGGCAGTCGATGGGGCTGCACATGGAGGCGCCTACGTTATCGGCAGACATGTTGCACCACATGGCAGCTGGCGGAGAGAGAGCAGAGGGAGGGGAGTCACCAAATCGCGTGCTCCGCTTGTGCGCTTTTTGTGGCCGTTGTCAAATGGCTTTATCATTTCAATGACAGCAGATCCGTTTAGAAGACTTGCTGCCAGGCTGACTTATGGCCAAGGCAAAGCCCCACTCAAGTGGCCGACATGGACTAAGCCCATGTTACCAACGGGATAGTTATTGAAAGCATTTAAATGCGAAATAAACCAACAGCCGCAAATCCCCGACCCAAGGCGGGCAACAGATGGCCAGCGCGATATGCCCTGCACAGTGGTACAAGCTGTATGATAATTATAACAATAAATAAATGCAGAAATAATCGAATGAAATCGATTAAATGCGATGAAACTATTTAAATTAATTTCGAGGGAATTTTTACTCGTAAATCTCAAAGCTCAAATGGGACTAGGTCGCAGGCAGCGCCTGCTGTCACGTTTTGCTGTCGACGAGGCGACGCCTGCATCTGTCACTGACTTCGCCAGCGACTCCGCTTCCCGGCCAGACAGAGAGACAGAATCACAGCCAGCATCAGGATTGCAGGCCTGTCAGTCTGCCAGATCCCTCTCGCTCTCTCTCTCTCTCTCTCTCTCTCACTGCGATTTGCCTCCACTCACTATGTAAATTTTAATTTTTGCACATAAAAATAAATTGTTTTTGCTAGACGTTGGCAACACTTTCCAGCATATGCAGCGTGTCTGGCAGCTCTTTTTCTTCTCTCTCTGTGTGTGTGTGTGTGTGTGTGTGTGTGTGTGCGTCTACTTGTCATGCAGGCATTGCATCTGTAGTCTTTGAATTTCCCAGAGCTTTCGGCTTTTCCCTGTCGTTTATCGTCTTACTGCAGAAATTACCTCGCCTTCAATGCAATGCAGCATATTGATTTTTTGCTTTCTATTCCTGCATCTCTATACCCTATGCTAAGCTCGTAAATCTCAGCCATAACATAGAGAGAGATAGAAAGAGAGAGAGATAGATAGAGAGAGGGAGAGAGAGAGTTAGTTCAGTATATAACTTAAGAAACTTTAGCTGTCTTGATTATCTTTAAATGTTTAATATAAATGTCTAAAATTATTACAGGGTATTTCCTTATTGTGTTTCCTTTATATTTCTTAGCTGCATTTGTTTTACAGATTATTGTAAAATATGCAAGGAATATAAGTATATAAGTTGATTGTCTGTCTCCCCCTGCAACGCTATTTATCCTTACAACATACGCATCTCCCATGTGTCCCATCTCTGCAGAAAGAACAATTGAGAAAAAAATATATGAAAAACGATTTTTAGCCAGATAGTAACATAGTTTGTATTTGTTATGAAAATATTATTTTGCAGCAGAGCTTATTCTATTCAGACTAATCGCTTTCATAGAGACTTTAAGGCAGAGAAAATTTTGTGAGCAAATAAAATAAAATAAGTAAAATAAATAATAAAATATAATGCATATTTTATACTTAAAGTAATACCCGTACTTCCATAAGTATTACAAACATAGTGTAGTTATCTTTTTTTTTTTTAAGAGAGCTAAAAGCGAATTGAAACTTTTGTAAGCCTTGAAATGCAGTCAATGGGTCGACTAGAAATTCCATTAAAATATTGACAGTTTGCAAAGAGAGACAGCGAAACAAAGAGAAGAAGAAAGAGAGAGAGGGAGAGAGAGATAGAGAGAGAGCGAAAGCGAAAGCCTTTGCCGACTTTGGTTTTAAGCCGCCTGGGGTAAAGTTTTTGGCATAACAAATCAATTTCATATTAGCCCCGCTTTCCATTCATATTCCATATTGCCGTATACCCTACCCCCCACCCCCCATTCCCCTATACCGTATTCCCCTGGTCCACTGTGTGCAGAGGCAACGAAGCAGCACACAAAGGCAAATTCCCCAATAAGCTTGCCAGAGAAAATAACTTTTGCGTTGTGGATTTGAGTGCAAACTATAACAAGACGCTTAAAATATCAAACAAATAAAAATAAAATAAAAAAAAAGAAATTTCTAAAAAATTGCAACGTACAGAAAATTGAAAAGTGCTCGGGGCCAAAGAAAACCAAATGCCAAAAAGAGAACACAAACACATAGAAAGAGAGAGAGAGAGAAAAAAGCAATAAAACTTTGTGAAGCTCTGAGCTTAAAATACTTATAACAACTTGAACTTGAAATCAAAATAGGAATCAAAATAAAAATCGGAATCAAAATAAAAATCAAAATGGAAATCAAAATGTAAATCGACAATGGAATCCACCTGCAGTCGCAATGCAAAAGTTGCTCCTCATCTGCCAGGCCAAGGCGGGAGGAGGGGTGTCGGGCGGAGTGTTTGCCTAATGCTGGAGCTGAAGCCGAAGCTGGAGATGCTGTCGACATTGTCAACTCAAACTGAGGATTGCAACTCCAGCGGTGGAAACTGCTAACAAGCAGCAAATGGCAGCTACTACAACTTGGGCTCGTAAAACTGCCGCCCCAAGGACAACTTTTAACAACGTCACGCCCCCAAGCCACCACGCCCCCTACGCCACCTCCCACGCACCGCACTCTACTCAGTGTGTGCCTAACGAGAGTGAGGGGAGGGAGGGGGAAGGCCATTTGATTTTTTACGACCACTGCTAACGAGTTTCACTTGCAGTTGAGCAGCCATTGAGAAGGAGCAGGCAGGCAGGAGGAGGAGAAGGAGCAGGCGAAGGCGGAGGCAGAGCATCAAATAAATACAACGTGGCGTATGAGCGATATGTCTAAAGAGGCAATCAGCCTACACAGTCGGCAAACTGCAACCTGAAAGCGGTAAGTGCATTTTAAGTCCTCATCGAATCATCAAAACTTTGACTCTACGTTTGGTGAGAACTTTGTAAATTAGAAATAAAACTTAGAAAACTTGTAGGAATCAGGAATCAGAATTTCATGTCAGGCTCATAATGATGGGGAGAGAGAATAAACCCAACTTTGATGAAGATCAATGTTAAGCGAAAATAAATAAAACTACTGAGGATAATTAATGAGATGACATCATAAAATTTAGTTAGATATTTTCAAATTAATTAATAATGGTATAGCACATTTCTATGCTAATAACAGACCAGCTACATAGGAATTCTTAGACTCAGGGTCGTAGCTAGAGCTTTGAGGGGCCTCATACAGGAACCTTTTTCACAATATATATTTAAAAGTAAAACTGACGCCCTTCGGCCCTGACTAGGGGCGCTGTAGGGGTACTTTAATCGAGCCAGGGAAGGTCAAAATTTTTCAAAACCTTAAATTCATTCATGTAATAATCAAGCTAGAGGCCAAACATTTTATAAAATGTCAACCTCAAGGAAAACTTATTATTTTGAATAAAATGGATTGCAACTGATAATTATAATGACTAAGTTTTCTTTTAAATATAATAAAACTTAAGTTAAACCTGATTTTTCTCTGCATTCGCCTTTTCTCCTTTTACAGGGTATTTAATATTTTTCATACCTTGAACGCAGCACCTAAAACTCACCTGGGCACACTGTAAAATTCAAGTGCACTTCGAACTTTTACCACATGCACAAAAGTTGAAGTGTTTGGTGCAAAATTTGTATCATTTTAATTAAATATATAAAAAAAAAGTGCAATTCAAACAAATATAGACGCCATTTTGAGACGCCACTTTAAGCGAGAGAAAGAGAGGGAGATAGTGTGTTTGTGTGAGAGAGAGAGATGCTAATTTTCTGGTAAATTTATTTTAGATCGAAAGTTTTGCGTGTTCGTGTTGAAGAACACTCAGAGCAGTTGCCAAGCGAGTCAATTAGGCACATGGCATAAATTAGAGAGAAGTTGCCTGGGCGAAGGAGGAGGAGGAGGAGGAGCAGCTAATGCGATTTAAGACAACGTGTAGAAGAAGTTTCTTCCACAAGCACTTTAAATCTAAAATTTACTTACTTTGGGCAGGTTTTCTTTTCTTTTTCGCCCCACTACGATTTGACTCAGTTGGCAGTGGCAGAAAAAGGGAAAATGAATGTGTTTATGTACGTTCGTTTGGCCAAAAGCCAAGCGAGTGCTTCAGACGGGTCTAACACTTTTGGGCCATTGTGAAGTTGACACACTCACACAGATACACACACACACACACAGGCAGGCCAGTAACAAGACATACAAATACTCAGGCAAATAGTTTTTGACGCGCCGCCGCCGTTCCGCAATGCAGTCGATGTCACTTTGAGCACAGCAGGAAGTCGCGCACTGCTTGGGAATAGCAGCAGCTCCCCTGCTACTCCTCCTTCTTCCATCTTCTCCTGCAATTATTTGCATGCGGGCGACTACCAGGGATAACTCAATCCCGACTCAAAAACATTTGGGCCTAATTGTCCATTAAGTGTGCTTGAACTCTTCATAAATTTGTAGCCGGAAAAGTTGCAAGCCAAGCACAAAAGGAAACTAAGTGAGTGCCAGAGCGAAAGAGAGAGGATAGACAAAGAGAGAGAGAGAGAAAGAGAGAGAGTGAGAGGCAGAGAGATAGAGAGAGGGAGAGTTCCAATGAGGAGTAGAAAGATAGATAGAGGAAATTTTAGATTAAAATCTAACTAAATAATTATAATATAAAACATTATTTATTATTATGTTGCACAGTTTAATAATTTTGTTAAATGAATTAAAGTTTTTTAACACTTGCGTGCATAATATATAATAATAATAATTTTTTTTAATATTTAAAAAATAATGTTCTTTACAGTCTTTTAAATTTCTACTTTAAATCGCTTCTTCCTGGCTCTGCCAACCTCAAGCGATGCTTTCTCTTTTCAGCCTGCCAACCTGCTCATTTCCATTTTGTGTGAATGTCTTTTTGCCATTCACACAGACACTGCACAGACTGCAGGCTGCACTGCAATTTCGATCGCTCGCCGAGATGTTTATTAAACTTTGCCGCTGCACTTGTGTCTTGCCTCATAAAAATGTCAGCTAAATTAGTGATAAATCAGCAGGTCTCGCTCGCAGCTCGCAGCGCAACTTTGTGAGCTAAAATGAAGTCATAAATTATACGAACTAATAATTATATGCCATCAAATTGTTGTAAGCACAGGGCAAGCTCCAGCCAAGGCAGAGACAGGCCAAGGCAAAGCAGAGCCAGGCCAGAACAGGCCAGGCGAGTCCAAGTTGAGCCGCGCCAAGTTGAGCGGAGTTAAGCCAAGCTGGCGAGTTTAACGGCCAACATAAATTATAGACATTTAAAAGGGGGACAGAAAAGGGGAGCAGGAGCGGAGCAGGAGGCAGCACTGCGTAGAATATGCGATTTTTATCACAGTTTATGCACTGCACACAAAGTTAACATAATAAGGTCAACACGCACAGCAACCGCAGGGATAGCAGGGGGCGGGGGATGAGAGGGGGAGAGAGAGAGAGCAGGGTGGAAGGGTAGCTGGAGTCCCGGCAGCTGCGATACTACGTGGTGGAGGCGACGCTTTAATTAAACGGCAAACGCGCACGATGCTGCTCCTCCTGCACTGGCACTCGCACTCGCAACGCGTCAGAGAGCAAAGTTCGAGGTCAGGCGGCAAAGGGGAGGGAGGGAGCGAAGCCAGTGGGAGCCTGCAAGGGGCCGCCAAACACGGCAATTTCGTTGCGCTGCTTTTCACAGTCGAGCAATTTGCAACAAAATTAGCCCGAAACGCTGCTTGCCAACCGAGCCTGGCCATCATCATCATCCTGCTCATTGAGTGTTAGCCAGCCAGCCAGCGAGACAAAAGATTGGGTTAAGCTGCTCGCAGGGCAGGGGAGTAGAGTAAGGCGTAGGGGGAACACACACACACGTCAGACTGCGGTCTGCGGCATGCCAAGTGACCTATGACCTGTGAGCATATGACAAATGCAGCGCTGCCTGCGCCGCTGCTGGCTGCCCTGTCTCCCGCTCGCACAGAGTAACAAGAGCAACGCAATAGGAGATAAGACCGAAAAAAATGACGTTTAAATTTTGTAATTTAAATGCAAATTGACAGGCAAAAATGACAAACATTGCAATTAACTGGGGACTAGCGGGCGTATGCGTAATGTGCGTATACAGCCTGGTCACACTGGCCACAAATTGACTAATGCTGTAAAGGGCATTAGGCCTTGCAATGTGCTCAAGTAGGGGAGGGAGAGGGACAGCAACAGAGAGTAGAGGAGAAGCAAAGAGAGAGAGAGAGAGGCAGAGAAAATGTCGCCATTAAAAGACGCAAAGTAATTTAGCAAACTTGCTTATTTTTTTTGTGATAAATTGCCTGAGAACATTACAATTTTCTAGTTGAAAATTTTTCTAAATGCATTTTAAAAGAAATTCTCCATTTTTAAAAATATATTAAACATACGTGTGTTTGTCAGGCACACACATACATAAAGAACGAAAATGGGAAGACTGTTTTTATTTAATTAATAATAATGTTGAGACGAGTGAATTTAAAAGAAACAAATCACCCGCACATGCCTGATAATGTGGGGAATGAAATCAATAATTTCGAGAACATGTCTAATATATGTTCAAAGACTTGTTTCAATAAATTCAAAAAATAAATGCATATTATATAGGGTTGTGGGAAAATATAAAATATGTGGAACTGCTTTAAGTGAAGCAACAGAATCCGTACATCTTAATATTGTATCTTAACATCACAGGGTGGAGAAATAATCTTAAAAATTACCAAACACAATATCAAAATGTGTGGAGCTGCTAAACGACATTTTCCTTGAGTATTAATTAAATTCAATAATAAATATTCCATATATTCCATGAGGATTAATTAAGAACTTGTTTTTTTTTTTATAAATTAATTAATAAATGTTTTTTTTTTGTGTAGGGTATTGTAAGAAAATATAAACTAAGAGAAATTTATTGCGTGATATTTTTGGGAAATTTCTTTATAAATACTCTATAAATATATATACACAGAAATAATTAAGAAACTCAGCTCAGTGTGAGCACACGCAAGCCAAGCCATAGTGTAGCTGCCTGTTTGTGCGTAGGGAAAGACTTGTAGGGGGTGGCAGTGGGCCAGGGGCGTGTGAGGTAAAGTAGGGTGTAGCGTAGGGCAGGTAAGCTCACTCATTAAAGGCATCAAGTGCCCACGCAAGCAGTGCAAATTGTAGATCCCAAGTAATATTACGTATACGTCGAGCACTTCGAACTGTCACTGAATGCTGTCGCTGTCGCTGTCGCCATCACTGTCGCTGTCGCAGTCGGCGTCGCCGTCGTCCTTCGTCGTCCTGGGCCCACTCCATTTTGGCCATGTTTCGTTTGTTGCACGTTGTTGAACTTTGAAGGCGTCGAAAGGGCCTAATTATCTTAATTAATGAGTGCGAAAGTGAAATTCGTGGAAGACAAATGTGCCAGCTCGGTTGCTCTCGCCGCTGCCTGAGCTCAGTCGGCGCTCAGTCGGCGCTCAGTTGGCGTGCACCGCAAGGACGTTTGTGGCTGCCATTTTAATTGTCTTTCTTTGCGTGTGTGTATGTGTGTGCCACTGTGTGTGTGTGCGTGGGTGATTTTCATTAATACTGCTTCGTTTTTGCGCCGTTGCCAGTGTCGGTGGCTGCGGACGATTTTGGTTTATGTGCCGCGTCTCCCACCTGCGCCACTCCGCCTCCCGTTGCTGCTGCTGTGGCTTGGGGTCTGCCACAAAGCGAGGCAGGAAGGTGCTGCCAGCCTGCCGCCAGGCAATCACTGGCCAGCGTGGCCGGGGCGAGCAGCAGCAGCAGCAGCAACAACAACAACAACAACAACAATAATAATGAGGCGCCGCACAAACAGACGGCGCAACACTTTGGCGAACAACAACGCTAAAATGGCCAGTTGTGTGGATGCTGTGTGGATGCTGTGGATGTTGTGGACGTATGGAGTGCGAGTGCAGGGAAGAGGCAGGGGGGGAGGCAGCATAAATCTAGGTGTCTGCTAGCGAGGGCGGCACAAACAGTAACAATAAAATAAACGTGGGCGTGTGTGCGAGTGTGTGTGTGTGTGAGAGCGTGTGTGTGAGCGTGTGTGTGTGTGTGTGTGTGCGTGTGTGCGTGGATTGTTTGTGGAACCCAAGAGCAGCGCATATAATTTAAGCGCAAAGAGAAACGTCATCTAGCGTGACTGAGTAAATAGTGTGGAACGCATGTGGAACGTGTGTGTAAAGTTCAGATTTTTTGTTGTACCCCTCATGCATTAAATATGATAGAGTCGCCGCTTATCAGTCTCTGTGGATGCCAAGTTGTGATTGAATCGCACAGCATCAGCTGCCCCGCTCTCTCCCCCCTTCTCCTGCACTTTGCGGCTTCTGCATTGCGTTCCACACACAGAGACTGTTCCATTGCCAAAGTGTTTCGCTTACAATCCACACACTCTGCGCACTCACTGCGCACACGCATTCCAGTGCGAAGCTTTGCTCTCGCGAGCGAGCTTTGCTGTGGAACGTGTGTGCGCGTGTGGAACGCATTTAGCATTGTTGCGCTCACAAATGGAAACTAGCACAACATTTTTGACATTCGCGTATTGTATTACGCTCTGCCCCGCCCTCGCCCTTCGCCACCCCCTTTTATCCATCTGACTGACTGACAGACAAGTTGACAGAGAGCGGCGAGGGGGAGGGGGAAGGGCGAGCTTTAATATCACTTTTCTATGGCTTTGCAGAAATACGTTATTCACTTTGTTTTGAATAATGCGAAACGGATCACTGCAAATGATATTCCGGACAGATAAATTCCACAAATATATATATCAGATATATTCCACAAGCCCGTATTAATTATCATACACCTTTCTTTATTATTCTTCATTACTTTTGGTAAATCTCGAAGTTTCCTCTTTTTTATATTGTAAATAATATTCCTGACTGTATATATATATTAGATATATTTCACAAATATAAATCAGATATGTTCCACACGGTATATATATACTTCCAATTCATTATACAACTTCCCTGACATTCCTTGTAGTACATCTCCAGTTTTACTGGTTGAAGCGAAAGGAATCGCTGCAAATAATTTATCTGTGTATTAATATCTATCAGATATACATATTCCACAAATATATATATCAGATATATTCTACAAACCGCACAAATTATTATACACCTTTGCTGGCATTATTTTTGGCAAATATCGAAGTTTCCTCTTTATATATTGCAACTGATATTCGTGATTTTAAATATATATCAGAAATATTCCACAAATATATATCAGATATATTCCACATGGTATATATCACCTTCCCTTTCCTTTTACTGATTTTTGTTTGTAGTACATTCCGAGTTTTACTGGTGAATGCGAAAGGAATCGCTGCAAATGATTTATCTGTATATAAATATATATCAGATATATTTCACAAACATACACCAGATATATTCCACACTATATATACCCCTACTTACACTCTCCCATTCCATATATATACAACGTCTCAAGTTTTCAATTGCTTGCAGAAATACGCTATTTATTTTGTTAAGGTTATGCGAAACGAAATCGCTGCAAATAATAATTATAAACTCAGTATATATATCAGATATGTTCCACATACATATACCCTCTCTCACACTCAATCCACAAATTTGTTATTATCAATTATTTTCCTGGCATTATTCTTATTACATCTCGTTTGCTGTGTGTCGTCATCGGTTTGGGGAATTGGCAGAGCGACTGCATCTACGCCGCCGTCGTCGTCTGCTGCTGCTCCTGCTGCGTCGCTGTGGATGCCACCGAGGTGGAATCGGGATTTTTCTCGCTTATGGCCAGCCAGGGGCATCGCTTCTGCAGTTCCATGCGGTATCTGGGATGGCTAATGGCATAGACAAATGGATCAATGCAGGCAACCATCTTGCAGGTGCAGGCCGGGATCATGGTGGCCCCGGGTGTGAGTAGGGTCTTGTCCCCGAAGGCGCCAATTAGCGACATGACGCCATACGGTGTCCACGACACAAAGAACAGGAAACAGATTGTGATGGCCGCCTTGGCAATCCGAATCTCTGCCGTCTCCTTGTTCTTGTCCACATTCGAGCGCAACGATTCCACGTTCATCTTCTTGGCCTGCTCCCGCAGTGCCTTCTCGTGACTGAAAACATGTCCCACAATCTGGCTATAATAGTACAGGATCATTGTGGTGGGACACACGAAGCTGAAGAAGAAGATGACGCCGACAAACATGCGGGTATCGAAGTTATCCGTGAGATAATCAAATGTGCAGGAGGTCAGATAACCCTCGGGCACAAAGCGTCCCCAGGTCTCGGTGTAGCAGGCGACAACAAAGGGCGTGGCATACATGTAGATGAAGATGATCATGGCGATCGCTTTGCCATGCGTCATCTTGCCCTCCATGGGGCGTGTAATGACATTGTATCTATCGTAGGCTATGAAGGCATTCGTAGCTCCCGCTCCGATGCCCGTGTAGGATCCAATCACCCCATAGATCTGACAACCCAGATTTCCCAGCGCATAACCCTGATTGAAACTGTTGTAGATAAAGATGGGCGTCTTGCTCATCATCAGGAAGTCACAGATGGCCAGATTGATCACCAGCACATTCGAGGGAGTACGCAGTGACTTGGCCGCAGAGAAGACCCAAATGACCAGGCCGTTGCCTATCAGCGACATCAGGGTGAAGAAGATATACAGGGTGCCCAGCAGATAGTTCATCGATTCCGGCGGCTCGGGATATGTCAACCAATGTTCGGGTATGTGACGCAGCTCCTCTGGCGGCACATTCCAACCCAGCAGTCTCGACTCCGACGCCGCCAGACGCGCCTCCGGTCGCAGCGCCGTCGATACGTTGCCCAAGCTACTCACATTGTACCATTGTGCCATGACCACAGTCGAATCCAGCCTGAGCCCCGAGCGAACACTTTGCTGGCCCGGTGCTTGCCCAAGACAAAATCAGTGTAGGCAATGTGCTGGGTTTATATACCAGATTCACTTGCTCGGAATTGGATTACCTACGCTATATATCTGCATCAGCAGCATTGTGGATTACGCCGTGGATTGTCTGACTAATCCCTCTCGGGCTAAATTCGCTGAACTCGCTGCTTTGCATTGATTTTCACGGATCGCGAACCGGTCGAGGTCATCAATTGTTGCCGCATTTCAATCTGCAATCAGTTTGACCAGCTCGGCACAGCCCTGCCCTGCTCTGGCTGCCCACTGGGGACCGTCTAGCGAACGTAAATATCTTAAGTCTTTTAATTAATAGTCGTAGGTCCCTGAGTATAGAAGACTTGCAGTAGGATTCCTATACGATTCATTAGCAGATTAAGCAGTTGCATATCTTGCGCGCGGAGTGTACTAAGATAAAAGTGAATATACATGATATATACATATATCTATTATAAGCAAGTAGAAATATTATTTCATTATTAATTTTATTTATTATTTTATTGTAATTAAAAAAGATTTTACTCTGTTAATGTAAACAACAGCAAAGCTGAGCTAGAAATATTGATTTTGCAGAACTGATATAATATTGAGAAATATCTGAAAGTTTTAAAAATATAAATTAAGTAAAATTTAAATTTAATAATAATTAAAAATAACTTGTAGTACATTTTTAAGGCAAATATGTTAGTATATAAATTTATTTCAAAGAAACTTAGAAACTTAGAAACTATAATCATATATCAATTGCATAATATTTTCTTAAATTGTTTGCGAGCGGAATAGAATTTTAACATTACTAAGAATATATACATTTTTATAAGTATATATTTACCTATATATATGCTAAAGGCGCAGCTTGTAAGGTGTCGCAATCCTGCCGTCTGCCACGCCTTCTTATTAACTCGTAAAAACAAAGTATTCAAAAAAGTGTAGCATACTTTTTTGCGCTTCCAAGGCGCGCTCAAGCAAACACAAGCACACACACACGCACGCAACCGCAGTCGTCTGCGTGTGTGTGTCTATGTATCTGTGTGTGAGTAATTATGTGACGCTGCTATGTGCACCTACAATTTGGGTCATAAATCATATGGAAAAAGTCCACAAAGGCATGCAAATATTCCCTAATACCCACGTCACACACACCCACAAATACATAATTCCCGCGTCATGTGTGCGTGTCTGCGTGTGTGTGTGTGTGTGCACATATGCCTACCAATATATGCTGAAAGTACATACTATACAAAGATTGATTTCCCTTTGTTTGCCTTTTAGCGCTCGCTGCGATATGGGTTCACCTCAATTCGCTGTGCGCCTATGCGGAGCTTCACGCTCGACGCCTTCTCCAGGGACCAACAGGAACTCCAGCCCAGAGTTCCCAATCTCTCATGCTGTGCAGCTCTGGGTGGTAATATTAAACGAGTAAGTATATTGTAAGCGCGATTCCGCTGCGTTTTTTTGTTGCTTTTTTGGAGGCGCTGTCGACGAGGTGAATGACACACGTAGAAGTCCCATGTGGAGCCAGGGAGCGAGGGAGCAGGGATGGGGATAGGGCTGGAGCTGTAGCTGGTTGTGGTGCCGCTCACTTGGATTTCCAAGTAATTAAGTACAGCTGTTGCCACGTGGCACGTGATTCCCCAGTGACGTCCAGAGACAGTGGCAACTTGATTGGAGATTGCATAAATGGAACATGTGTCAAACCTGTCCCCTCTCTCTCTCTCTCTCTCTCTCTCTCTCACTCGTTTCTACCTTCTCTCTTCTCTCTCTACTCCACACTATTCCCGCCTGCATTCGCTTTGCTAATTGTCGTCAGGGGGGTGGGGGGTGGGCGCAGCTCAGCTCACTGATTAAAGGATTTCATTAGACGATTGCGGAAATACCAAGTGCGAGCGACAATTGATGGCGACCGGAAATTGCAGGCGTGTTAAGTGTGTCACGAATGTTATCGCAATCAATTCAATATCTTTACTCTGTTATTTAGTCTTTTTGAAATGCCAAAGTGTTTATTATTGTTTCGAAACTCAAATAAATAAATTATAAATAATTAAATTATATATTATAATATGTGTGCAGCTTGAAAAGTTTCAACTTCCGTACAGTTGAAAGAGTTGTGTATAAATCTTTATATAAACAATAGAAACAATCAGAAAAATGTACAAATATTTCTATTTAAAATTATATACAATTTTCTAATTTTATTGTTGAGAGAAATCACAATTAAAATTTTCTATGCTCTGCTCGAATCTCGAGCGTGCTGTAAAAATCATATTTAGATCAACTTTCGGGCACGTCTTTTGCGCAGTTTGTGGTGCGAGCAGCTGCTGCTGCTGTTGGCCAATGCTTTTTTGGTTATTGCATTCATTAACATTATTGTTGTTGCCACTGTTGTTGTTATTACAGCAGCAGCAGCAGTAGAAACAAGCAACAAATGTTGCTGCAAGTTTGCATCGCTGCGTTTTACTGTAGTAAAGGCAGCAGCAGCAGCAGCAGCAACAGCAACAGCAGCAGCTACTAGAGCAACAACAACAGCAGCAGCAACATGGCCAACAACAACAGCAGCAGCAACATGGCCAACAACAACAACAACAACAACAGCGGAGGCAACAACAACAACCAAGCCGCCTCTAAGGTATAATTTCAATTTCAACACTTTACAAACACGCCACAGTTGCGTCATTAACTGTAAAGTTTGCATGCGCAACGCGTCTGCAACTGCAGCGTTGTTCAGCTGTCTGCAGTGCTGTATATGTGTGTGTGTGTATGTATGTGTGTGTTTGTGTGAGTCTGTCTGTATTCGCCTGTGTCGCTTGCTCTGGCACTTAGTGCTCGCACGCTGACGGAAATGGCCGGCAGCAACAAGCGCGCCATAGTCGGAGATGAGTTCAACGCAACGTCAGGTGCAGCAGCAGCAGCAACAACAGCAGCAGCAACAACAGCAGCAACAACAACAGCAGCAACAACAACAACAACAACAACCTTAACAATAGAAACAACACTGCAACGGGACTGGTTACCCTTCTGTTTGTTGTTCCATAAAACTTTATTGTTGCTTGTTTGCTGTTTGTGCTATCGCAGGCAGCAACGCTCCAAGCCAGGCATCAAATCATTTCCCCAGCTCCCTGCTCCTCCTCCTGCTCCTCCTCCTGCTTCTCCTTGTGCTTCAGTGTCCATAAGAAACGTTGACTGAGCGCGAACAACAACACAATTGCAACAATTACAGTTTGCGAATCATACAAAGCGCGCGCGTTGAACAAGTTTTTCTCTCTCTTCTCTGAATCATTTAAGCATTACTTCTATTTCTATTTCCTGAGCTAGCACAAGCAGCCTCGTTATATCCTAAGAAATTTCAGAGAGAAGGAAACATTTCTAGTAACAGTTTTTGATTAGTTTAATGTAGATATTGCTTGCATAGAGATGCGAACTATGTGTATATTGATTTTTACCAGCTGAGGATGTGTCAGCTATGATATGATTTAATTTTAATTTGCGTATGGTATTAGGGTATCCCTAGACCAAATTTAAGGTCTCTAGCGCAATTAGTTACTGAGATCGGCGTGTTCAAACATACAAATATCAATTTTAAAGAGTTATGGACGTGGCAGCGAACATATCATAAAAGCATTAGTTGCGCATGGTATTAGAGCATCTTCATGCCAAATTTGATAACTCTAGCTCTTCTAGTTCCAGAGATCTGCGCGTTCGAACAGACAAGAAACTTTACAAAACTAATAGAACACACTTTGTAAAGCCTACCATGCTGCCTTGCAATTCGTGCGCATATGTAAACAAAGTTACACACAAGTACCACGCGCTGATAAGAATAATTTAATGTTTTGCCATCGATAAAGTTAATAATGCTAATACGCTTGCAAAAGGAAATTGATATATACATTTTACATATATACAATATATATATAATATGTGTATTGCTTAGATAACTGTTATTGCAGCACACTCACACGCCCGACACGCTTTCCCCTTTGTCATATTGTGCTTTCTCATTTCTCATATTTTATTCTATTCTTTGCTCTACACATGTTACTACAATTTACATATAAGAATAGAAAGGGGAAGGGGGAGAGGGCAGGGCAGTGGGAAGCAAGACTCTGGGACTCAGAGACAGCTTTTTCTACGGCAGCTTATTGAATTCCAAGACAACCGCATCCAGCTGAAATGCAGCTATCAGTGAGTGGGGGAATCCCTCGTCTCTGTGTGTGTGTGTGCCGCTTTTTACCTGCATTTTGTGTGTGTGTGCGTGTGTGTGTGTGTGTTGTCCTTTGCCTCGTGCTGTTTGCCATGTGCTGCCAGGGTAAACGTGCTGCATATGCAGCGTGGGCAAAGTCAGCCGCAAAGTGGATTCCGTTACCGTTATCGGGCGCCGCCATCTTTGTTCGTTCTTTCGCTCGCACTTGTTTTGGGGCCAATCTCGATGCGGATATATTAAACTTATTTTTACGCTGCTCTCTTTGGCGTTGCTCTCTTTGCCCGCTCATTACTGTCACTGTGTGTGTGTGTGTGTGTGTGTGTGTGTGTGTGTGTGTGTGTGTGCGACTGTGTGTGTGTGCCTTGACTTGAGCTTGTTCTTGCTGCGACTTGGCTGGGGCATCACTTCCGGCCCGTGCCGCAGATTTAGTAAGAGCGATAAACTTGCCACCCCGGGGCGCTTTTCAACACTGCCAGTCAGACAGAGAGCGAGAGAGAGGGAGCATGGGGGAGAAATAGAGAGAGAGAGAGGGAGCTGCAGGCATGTTCAGTCTGCGAACTGAAATGGATGTAAGCTTAATATTTCTCAACTTGAGGCGCTTGCCACTTCCGCACATGCTCTATAAGAAAACACACACGTGCTTACACACACACACACGCCCACACACACACACACGCACACACACACAGAGAGAGACACGCACAAACATTGAAGTTTTTCGTTTTATTGCTCAGCATTTTATTGCACAAATTTTAATATTTATTTTAGCTGTTGGTTTATTTTTCACTTTGCCTGCTGGCAATGCCAGCCAGCCTGAGTGTTTGTTTTTGCCCCTGTGCACACACACGCATACACACACACACACACACACACACATCCGCACACACACACACACACATACACGCAGACAGACGGCTTTCGGGTTGTCTGGCTGCGTTTAGTTAGCATTTTTCAACTACTCCTGCAGCCGCATTTTAATGTTTAACAAACTGAACGAATGAAGCCGTCGCTGGCGAACCCAAACAAACAAATAGAAGAAGAAGAAGAAGGAGAGAAAGAAAGAACAGAGAGTAACAGCTGCGAAAGAGATGCAAGATGTTAGCACGTAGATTCATTATCATTCTCGTTTCTTTTATATTTAACTGTGCTGGCTAAAAGTTTTGTTGAAATTATTTTAGATTGTGCCTGAGAGTTTTTTCGTCTGCATTCTCTCTACAGAAACTAAAACATGAGAATGATATAATACTACTAGAATATACCTGCATTCAACTCAGCGTAAAAGCAAATACGAAGCTTGTTCTCTTCTGAAAAAAAGGAAAACATTTTTTCAAGCTGTTTCTCCATATTTTCCATATTTGCAAAATTAATATTTTCCCATTTTTATACTCTTCAGGAAGGTATATGGATACAGATGGAATTTCTTAGATTTTTATAAAATATCATATCATCTACTGTAGGATTGTATACTATTATATCTTCTTTAATATTTCAACTGTATACACTTAACTTTTATACTATCCATCCCAGCCCATATCTATAATAATCTCTATAATTGCTGAAGCGTATACAAACTTCGGCCAGGCAAAGTTAAGAGTATCTTTTTTATTTTTTCTTTATTTTTTTTTTGAGATTTGTTTTTACCAACTTTTTGGTCTGGCCAACTTGTTCGAGCAGGGCCAATTGAACGGCAATTGAACTGAGCCAACCCGTCGGCGCCTCCACTCGCGCATTTAATTAGCGCATTATTAATTGGCAAGCGGAGGGCCCAAAGCTGTCCGGCTTTCATTCTGTTTGCAGCCATGGCAACCTCATTACCACCTTCGCTATTTCCCCTCATCCCTCTCTCTCTTTTCCTCATAATTTGCGGGCTTATACACGCCTTTTTTGCGCACTTAGCGTATGCTGAATTTATGAATAAATCATACGCCCAGTTGGACGTGCAGCGTGGGAGATGGAATGTGTGGAAAGCGAGAGAAAGAGAGAGAGAGGAAGAGAGAAGGAGGGGAGGGAATGCAATTTTGAGAGCTGAATATATCAAAATTCAGGTACTGCCCAACTGACATCGAGCCTGATGTTGCGTTTTAATTAATCGAGAACTCGTAAAAGTGTTAAATAAGTATAAAAAGGCATATGGCAAACACGGAGATCTGATGAGAGCAGCGGCAACTCGAATGCATAAATAATAAGCAAAAATTACAAATGCAGCAGCAAGTCGACTATAGAATGCCCTGTAAAAGAATTATATAAAATAAGTCTACTTTTTAATATAATATAATAATAAATATTTAATTTAATATTTTTATTATGCACAGGAAGTAATTCCAGCTACCTCATAGCTGTACCCCTTTTGGAGACTTCATTTTCAATTTCGTTTATTTTAATATGTGCAGAGCATTGTGACGCCCCCTAATGGGACTACACGACACGAATTACCTGTAAAAAAGCACGCTCTTTGTCAGTTGTCAAATTAATTTCGCTTTTAATCACTCGAATTATTTCCTTCTGCTGAGTAATTCTCTCTTCACGCATTTTAAATTTCTTCTGGCTATTAAAAATAATTAATATTCACATTTTCTTTATCAATTATTGAAATGCGTCGGTATGTACTCTCAGGGAGATATCTGTCTGATATACGGTTATAGTCACTTGAAAACAAACAAACAAGAGATAAGTGATATATGTATTGGAAAAATGCAATTCGCTTACTATATCAGTCAAGAGGAGAGATATATTTCGATATAATAAAGAAAAGTTGTTTCCTACTATTGCAAATATTTCGATTCCCTTTTATAAAATGCATTTTATCGATATTTTTTATCGCATCGTTGACAGTTCTACTGACTGCAGACAGAAATCATTATTATTTCTTCTCATTTTAGATTTTCAAAGAAGGAAATCAAGATGCAGCGTGAAACTGGAAGTCAAAGGGCTGCAAAAGGTAAAAGTATTTAATAAATAATATAAAAATAAATATAATTAAATATATTCTCCTTTTAGATTCGGCTAAGCCAAAACTCTTGCCGGCTGCAGAAAATCGGTATGGATTGAACAATATATTTAAAACATAAAATATGTTTAAAAGATAAACCTTTTCATAGGCAGGATAGTCTAGCAGCTGGAGGAGCAGCCCATCGCAGGGTCAAGAAGAAATGCAGCAGAAGCGACAGCAGCAGCAGCAGTGGTAGCGAAAGCGATAGCAGAAGCACCGACATGGACAGTGGAAGCAGTTCCTCAGGCGAGTCCAAGTTGGCTGAGGAAACTGAACTGGAATTGGCAAAGGCAGCAACTAATAAGCCCGACGAAAGCGAAGAGGCGTGCAAAATGGATGAGTACTTCCGGGACAAGCTGAGAAACAAATTAATTGTCGAGTTCAAGGCGGAGCTGCCCGTCATAGAGACGGGACTAAGGGATAACAATCCAAATCTGCTACGCATACCCAGCTTCATGGGTGTCGAACTGCAGCCCTACGAGGCAGATACCTATGCCAGCAGTATTGAGCATGATGAACCCAACAATGATCCCAAGATGGCTGCGGCATTCCTTACCCGCCTGAAGACCACGTTGCGCTGGCGCCTCACTCTGGATGCCTCGACGGGCGTTTTGTTCAAGGAATCGAATGCACGCTTTGTGCGCTGGTCCGATGGATCACAAACCATTCATGTGGGCGCTGAAGCCTTCGATGTGGTGCAGCATCCTGTTTCAGGGAATCAGCATCAGCTATACATACGCCTGGGCAACTACTATCTGCCCCAGTGTGCCATCAAGGAGAAACTGACACTGCGTCCCAAGCTGGAGTCCAATTTTGGTCTGAGTCACATGCAGGGATTGCGTCGATGCGACACTTCGCGCCCACTGAGCAGCTGTGTCAAGGTACTCATAGAACCCACAACGAATCCCATGCTGGAACGCAATCGTAGGGTCAGGCAGGAGCGTAATCAGAAGCGCAAGAAGTGTCAATTGAATCCACTGAAGCCTTGTGTGACTCCAATGCGTCACTGCACCGCAGATGATTCCGATGAGGAGATTCACTACCAGGAAACCTCAACTGCCAACCAGCATGAGGCCAAGCGATGTGTTGTGGGAGGAATACGCACAAATCGCAATACGAACATTAAGTTTCCCAAGTACGAGAGGGTCAGCGATTCCGAGGATGAATTCATTGTGGACGAAAAGGCACGATTGGCAGAAGAAATCTAAATGGAAAACTAATGAGAATCGAGGGAATTACTATATATGCGGAATGAAATAAATCTCAGCGTCGAGTCGTATTAATTAAAATGCAATTTGTATCTCCGGTAAATTCACATTACTCTCACCTGAGATGATCCGAAATTTGCAGATAATTAATTAACCTCGGAAGCATCTGCCATCGTCGCCTTCGGTTTCAATTGCGCAATGCCTTTGGCCGACTGACTTGGTCAGCACCCCCAATCCTCCTTGTCCTCCTCCTTTCTTGACCACACAACGGGAATGCTTTGTATCAAACGGAGTCGAGTGTCAAATAATTGACATTTCAAGCCGTAGGGCGATTAGCGACTCAATTGCAGCTCAAGATGATCAAATATTTGGGAATTAGGAGATGGAGTTGATTGTGCAGAGGGACGATGAGGTAGGAGGAGCAGATAAGGCAGACAAAGAGGTAGAGCATGGCTGAGATATAGCTTAGGATTTAACAGTTAGCAGATTAAATATTCAGGCATAATTTAAGGTAATTAAAAATTAATTTTAGAGGATTTTTTTTTAATTTTGTGGGCGTGGCCAAATTATTTTTGATTATACAATACATATAAGGGTTCTCACAAAATTTGGCGGCTCTAGCTCGTAGAGACACTGAGATCTGGACAATTGTAGTGAGGGACAGACAGGCAGGCAGACATGCAGACAAAGAGGCAGGCAGATAGATAGAGAGACTGACCTATATACACCCGGATTAGCAGACAAGTAGGCAGACTTTCAGACCTACAGACAGATCTATAGACAGACCTATAGAGAGACCTATAGAGAAACCTACAGACAGACCTACAGACAGACCTATACCGGCAGACAGACAGACCAACAGACGAGCAGATAGAAAGGGAGACAGATAGATAGACGGATCAGCAAACAAGCCAGGCGAGGGGAGCGACATACCAACAGACAGACTTACAGATAGACCCAAAGAAAAACCGGCAGACAGACAGACCCGCAGACAGGCAGACAAGCAGATAGGCAGACAAACAGATAAGGAGATAGTCAGGCAAAAAGACAGGCAGGAAGACAGACAGACAGGAAGACAGACAGACAGGCAGACAGGCAGACAGACAGACCGACAGACAGACAGACCGACAGACAGACAGACAGACAGACTGACTGGCAGATATACAGACAGATAGGCAGACAGACAGACAGAGATCCCCAGAAAAGAGATGGAATCGAGAGAGGGAGAAAGAAGTATTACCCAATCAAATTATTTAAACATAGCTGGGCTTAAATTGTTCCTATTTCACGAGCTTCTAATAGGCTTATCGGTTATATTCGGTTAATGCGCTTAAGCATTTGTTGCATACTCACTCTAAATGCATACGCACACCTATACATATGTAGATTGTGGCATAATGTGTGTGTAATATGTATAATATGTATATGTATATGTTTATGCAGTTGTCACTCCTTAATTGCCCCATTCATTTGCTCACTTCAAGGTACACGGGCTTATTACAATGGCGCAGCTTGTTGTTGCTTTTCTTGTTGTTGTTGTTGTTGTAGTCTTTATTGTAGCCATTGTTGCTGATGTTGTTGTTGTATTACGCCTTAACTTGTTACGGACTATAAACTAAACTGTCACCGATTTGGGACCGATTCTGCTGGACAGAAGCAGAAGAAGAAGAAGGGGTAGCATAGGATTTGTGTTTGCCAACAAGTTTGTGCATTGTGTGTGCCTGTGTGTGTGAGTGTCTGTAGGTGTGTGTAGGTGTGTGTGTGTGGTTTGTCCATTGTGCTAATGCAATTTGGCCCTCGTGCAGCAAATGAAGCTTGATTATGTGTTTATTAGACACCAATTTGCGCCTCTGCAGCAACTGCAACTGGTTGGCAAATGTCCTCAGTTATTGCCACGCCCCCTCAGCTTATTGCGCCCGCATTGTGCGAGTATTGCATCACGTATGCATCATTTTTGGCTCAACGCACCTGGACATGGCAGACCTGAGCTGAGCTGCGCTGTCTGTGGTCTAATTAGCTCAGACAATGAGCAGATGAGTCAGTTGAGTGTACTGATCGGATCAGGCATAACTATATATCGCTTATGGCCTGTACTTCAATTGTTGATGGTTAGTTCTAAGATTTAAAAGGCTCTAGCTGATAAGTGACGTATTAATATATGTGTACTCAAATTTAACTCAGATATGCTCTGTATATCGAGAGATATGCCCATTTTTCGAACACTTAAGGTCTGTACTTCGATTGTTGATGGTCTTTTCTTTGATTTGATAGGCTATAGCTGTTGAGTAACGTATTCATAAAGATATACTGAAATTTGATTCAGATATGTCCTGCATATCCTGAGATATACCCATTAATCGAACACATATGGCCTGTATTTCAATTGTCTTTGCTCTGTTCTCCGATTTGATAGGCTGTAACTGATAAGTAACGTATGCATAAATATATACTCAAATTTAATATAGATACTCTCCATATGTCCTGAGATATACCCATTTATAGAACCGTTATGGCCTGTATTTCGATTGTTGATAGTCTTTTCTTCGATTTAATATGCTCTAGCTGTTAAGTGACCTATGCATAAAAACATACTCAAATTTGACTCAGATATACCCTGCATATCCCGAGATATTCCCATTTATCGCACACTTATAGCCTGTATTTCGGTTATTGATGGTCTATTCTTCGCTTCGATAGGCTGTGGCTGATAAGTGACGTATTCATAGATATATACTCAAATTTAACTCAGATATTCCCCACATGTCCTGAGCTACACTCATTAATCCGACACTTGTGCACTCTGCATACGATAGATACGCTGTGCCTGCCTGCCAAGACAAACACAATTAGAGTCAAGCACTCAAATTTATTTACAGGCCATAAGCCAAACACCCATTCGACCCGACACAGTATCTATACATACTATATATATATAGTATAGTATGGTACATACCTTACAGGCATTAATTATTTATGAACCGACGGGCAAGTAATAAAATTACAAGCAAAACTGCCGCAAACCGAACCGAATCGTCTCTGCCTGGCAAAATTACATTAAACTTGCAGGCAAGTGGTCAAGTAATTAAAGGCCATAATAAAGCTAAACTTGCCAGGAGGATCAGGAGAATATACATATATTTATGGGACGATATTCGGCAAGGAGAGGAAGACTTAAGGACAAACCACGTGTCAGTTGTCAACGCTGCAATTCGACGCAGAGACCGAAGTAGGAACCGCAAAACGAGCCTGCCACACACACACACTCTCACACACATACACTCTCACACATACTAGTGTGTGCCCTTGTTAACCACGCCCCTTCCCCGGGGCTATCTGTCTCTCTCTCTGTCTGTCTGTCTGTCTGTCCAGAACATTTTGACTTTGTACATTTTATGTCTTGCGGCATGCATTATAAAATTAGTGACATGACAGTCACAAAATCGCCTAATTGCCCTGGCGGGCCAATCGGGCCCAGGGCGTACTCTCCCCCTCTCTCTCTCTCTCTCTCTCTCTCGCTCTCTCTCTCTTCTGACAGCACGTAACATTGCCATCTTTGTCTGCCTTGTTGTCTGTTTATGACAGTTTTCACGTCCTCACATTAACAGTTAACAATTTCTGTCAGCAGCGTGTGATGTGTGTGTGTGAGTGTGTGCCTGAGTGTGTGTGAGTGTGTGCCTGAGTGTGTGCCTGAGTGTGCATGGGTATTTAGCTAATATTTGTTTAAATCAATGGTGCTTAGCCCGCAAATTTTGGGCTGCAATTTTATTATAAGTGCTGCAGAGACGTTTCAATGTGTTTTAATGAGGCACAACCGTAAAACTGAATCTGCTAAAAGTAGCGAGGGCTGCACAAGAAGATCTAGTATATTACTAGCATATATATGCCTATATATAAAGTTAATGTTAATGATTTTTTAATTTATTATATTTATGTACATATATATTTTTTTTATTTTACATTTTTTCTTTACTCTTCTTCTTAATTAATCTTTAAATTCATTTATAAGCCAATCGACTGGCCATAGTTGACTTCAATAAATAAATAAATAATATAGTAATAAAATTATGAAAATATAATAATAAAATGGTTTTAATATTATAATATAATATATAACAATAATGGTTATATATTTCCCCAATGCACTGCATATTTTCGAGCGAGTCAAAAAACAACGCATTAATTTCCTAATTTGGCAATTCCATTTGCCAGGCAACTCTTTGATCAACCCTCTGGGGCGAGTGCGTTTTAGTGTCATTACTTGAATATTCATTAACAAACACGCAAGCATTTTCCACTCGAATGTACTACATAGTGCAAATAATACACACACGCAATAATAATCCAAAACCTAAACAAAGAAACCGCCTAGTTGCAGCATAACCCATTGATCCAACCCATTGACAAACCATCACATTGATAAACCCATCCACAATTCAATCGTCTGGCAATTTAACTTTTAAGTGGGTTTCTTGCTTCATATTTCTACATCCCCTGCCGCCTCCCTCCTGATTATTAGGCATATCTGTATAATTATTTCTTGCAGCAATTTTGATATAGATTGTTTGATATTGAGTTGCTTAAATAATTTGATTTATCGATGAATTAATCAAATCGTAACTTAAATGTGGCAAATAAAGTTGATTTAAGTTAGTTAAGGACAAGATATTTGGTAAGTTTTAAGTGGAAAAGTCTTAGGCAATTATGGTTAGGGTATTTGAAGCGGCTTGAGAGGCAGAGGCTGTACTACATTTTAGAGGAGAGACTAGACACAGGGAAAGTTAGGTATGAGCTGAGCTTGTGCTAAACTCTGAAATTAGAAAATAAATTAATAGAAATAGGTTATTATGACTTAAATCGATTAAAAAAATATATAGTGAATTTTATTTATTTATTTATTTATTTTTTTATTTATTTAACGTCAACTAAGCCAGTCGACTTGAAATTAAAGTTTGATTTTAAATTAAAATTAAATAAAATTAAGATTAAAAATCTAAAAATTGAATTGAGTAAATTGAAAAAAAAAAATAGAAAAATATATTTAAAATTATTTAAAATTATAAATGTTTAAATTAAGGCTGGGAAATATAAAATAAGAATTAAAAATTAAGAATTTTGGCTAAAACGAGAAATCGCAGCACCCAAAAGCAGCTTAAAAGGTGCAGACCCTCTCCTCGACTCTTGGCCAAACTCGTGTGTTTAACCTGCCGACCTGTTCAGTTACAGCAGGCATTGCCCTTGTTGCTGTTGCTGTTGGCCCTCACAGTTTCAGTTGCAGTTGCTGTTGCAGTTTCCAGTTGCAGTTTCCAGTTTGCACAGTTCCAGTTGGCCTGGCTGAGTTCGGGCAAAACGTGAAAGGCATTTGGCCATTTTGCTGTTGACATTTTCGAATGCAGTGCGAGCAAATTAAAGGATGCAGGCCAACAAGCACGACACCAGGCACCCTCAGCCGTTCCTGCTGCTGCCGTTCCTGCTGCTGATGATGATGGTCAACTGTCAGGGGTTGGGGGGCAGGTCCATGTCACTGCGTGTGTGTGTGTGTGTGTGTGTGTGTGTGGGTGGGTGTGTGTGTACGTGTGCAACGATTCAGTTCGTTTGTTTAGCGCCAGCATAAACAGTTGTAACAGTTGGCAGTACAAGTCCGGAGAGTGGCCAGGGATGTGTCTACACCCCCACACACACCCTCCCACACACACAACAGCAGTAATTACATAACAAAAGTGCATGGAAACAAATAGGAAAAAGCAGGCCAACAGACAGACAGACAGACAGAGAGACAGAAAGAGAAACGCACAACTGGCCAACTGGCCAACTGGCTGGCTAAATGAGTTATACAAATAATTACGCTCTGATTATGCTGGCCACGTGCCTGATGCCAACATGCCAACATGTTGGTAACATTGCATACTTTGTGGGCCAAGAAAATCAGCTTAAAACTTGCTAAACGAAACAGTAGAGGCAAAATCAATCAGCAGGCAAAAAAGACTGGAAAGGGGAAAATGCTTCATTTTTATGCACAATTGCGAAACGGAATCAAGCAGGCATATTTGCATGCTGCTTGGATATGCGATGATATATGTATTCTTGCTGATTGCAGGCTATAAAAACAGAGAGGCAACAATGTGTGGCACGTGAGAAAAAACAATGGAATGCATAGAAAACCTGCAATAGAAAAACTTCAACTAAACTAGGGAAACTAACTAGACAAAAGATAAAAGTAAGATAAGGCCTATAAACTTAAAGAATATAACAAAATATAAGAAAATATTCTTAATAATCTTAGATCCTATATGCTTGGCTTAGGGTTCTATGCATAATCCCAGGCATAATCTAACGAATCTTCCACTGTTTATTACGCATACGCATTAGATTACGCATACGCACTGTGGGCGCAGCTCAAAGCCGCAATTGTTTGCTGATAAATATATACAGTTATTTCAACACAAACACACATGCATATACTATCTACACACACACACACAAACACAGACACAGGCACATAGCGTGCTCCGTAGTAGTTGCGGTCCATGCCGTAGGGGCAAAATCGTGTGATTTATAACTAATTGATGAACACAATCTCATGCAATGTCGGCCAGACATGGGCGTGGCAAGTGCTCTGTGAAGGGGGGCAACGTTAAGCAACGAGTTGAGTACAGTTGCGCACACAAGGTCACCCGACGCTCGTCGACGTCGACGCCGGCGGCGGCGCTGCTGTCAAATTGATTCATTCAAGCGTTTCCCTTGAATAATTTGCGACATAACCGAATTTATTATGCCCCCAGCGATTGTGGCATAACCTTAACTTGGCCAACTGGCTGACTGCGCACAATGTATAAAGGATATAGAATAAAGGATAAAGGGGAACGAAAGGGAAGTGAAAAGGAAATTGGTATGGCGTTCATGGCGCTTACGCATTTCCGTTTCCGCTCGTAATCAATTTAAGTTCAGCTCGTTTTTTTTTGTTTCGATGTAGCTTTGTTTTAGCCTTTGTTTTTAATTGATGAATAAATTTAATTGAATTTAATGGATTTTGTTTGGATGTAAGTGTGTGTGTGTGTGTGTGTGAGGGGGGAGTGGGAAAAGCCATTAGGCCAAAAAAACACACAGCCACAACCCACGCAAAACATTCGCACGTTCATTTAACCCGCTCCGCTAAAAAGGCAACCTATCGCCATTTCTATTTGCCAGCTACCCACAACAACAACAACAACAACAACATGGGGTGGGAAAACAACAACAACAACAGCAACAACAACTCTGCAACAACTGGCATCGCATTTTAATTGAATTTCAATTGATTGCAAAAATGTTTCGCCCTCTCGATACCGCAGCCAAAATTTCATTTTAATTAATTAGAATTGATAACAATAACGCGCCCCAGCTAAATAATAGATGCTTTAATAGCTTCTAGCATTTGTTTCGACCCATTTCAATAAATTTTGCTTTGAACTCTGCTAGAGCTACAACTCTTTCAAATAACTAACATGGGAGCGAGGCTTTATTGGAAAACTTTTTAAGTGCTGCTTAATCATTGTATGTGGGGGAAATAAATTAAAAGAAAGTATTTAACATACATATATTATTTAAATAGAATAAATAATTTTAGAAATAATTTTTAAACCTCTTAAGTTACAGGAAAACTTATCGATATTCACAATTGGCCTGCAAAAAATCTCACACACAATCAAAGCAACATACCGCAAATTTTACACATTTTTGCACATTAAAAATATGTTTGCTACTTGACTAAAAGGTTTGCCAAAAAATGCTCAGCTAAAAGTTATGGCAAAGTGGCAGAGCGAGAGGGAGAGAGACAGGGAGAGAGAGAAAGGGAGAAGGAGAGAGGAAGGCAGCTTGGCAGCCGCCATGCGAGGGCACTACGTATAGCTCTGTGTGTGTGTGTGTGTGTGAAACATGCAGAATTGCTCTGTGGCCAACGCTGCGGCAGCGTCGGCAAATGCAGCGCGGAATTTGATAATCAATTACCCAGCCGGGAGCCGGCAGTAGGGTGCAGGGAGCAGGGAGCAGGGAGCAGGGAGCAGGGATCGGGGAGCAGGGAGCAGGGAGTGCATAGAGAGGAGAGATTTCGTGTCTGGGCCACATATGCGGCACATTTACTGCAGTCAACTGCATAAAAGGCAATGGCAAAGGCCACAGGGAAAGAGCATAGAGAATACAGACTCACACACACGCACACACACACACATACACATAGGTTGTGCCACAAATACATTGACACTTTGCTGGCAAATACACAAATAGAAAGCAGAGAAAGAAATACACTTGACTTTACACAATGTCACGTATGAGTTATGTTTGGGCAGGTGTGTGTGTGTGTAGAGGGTGTGCCTGTGTGTGTGTGTGTGTGTACGTGTGTTATTGTGCTCTGTGTGAGCTGCTGTGCAGGTGGCATTGCATATAAATATCAAATGCTCTTACATTTGTTGACATTTTTCATAACAGATTGCAAATTGGTTGTCTGCTTTGTGCAGCTGCTGTTTGCCTCTGTATCTGTGTGAGTATCTCTGTATCTGTGTGTGTGTAGATACAGATGTATCTGTAACTGTGCCTGTAACTCCAGCTTTGTCTTTATCGCCCTGTTAGGGGAAACCAATTAATAAATTGAATATAACAGCAATCCTAAATGGGGCAGACCCACAAATAATATTCATGCTCACATGTGTGGCTGGGCAAGGATCTAGATTTATGGAACTGATTGAAACAATGCCAATTCCACATTTGCGAATAATAACAATATTTGGGCTTATCTCAATCTGTGTAAGAACAAAAGCTGCCTTTGTTTTTTGAGTAAACCCAATTTACTCAAGTATTTTATTTATATTCATATCATGCTGAGAAAGAAATTCTAAAAGTAACTTTAGCTGCATTTATTGTAAAATATTTATACCCTCCGAATGGTCAAAAAAGGGTATACAAGCTTTGTGGAAATATATGTAACAGGCATAAGGAGGCGTGGCAGATCCCATAAAGTCCCACCTGACTGTAGCCATACCCATACTTGTTTTACACTTTAATCATAATGATATTATGCAGTAAAATATTTATATTATTTAATTTCGAATTGTATTCGTACCGTGGTCAGTTTGATCCCTGCCCTGGCAGTTGTTAATCAAAATTGGGGGGAAAGGGGAATTTCTACTTGGCATAGGGAACATTGTTCGATGAAAGTTGAAAACATTTAATTAATTTCAGCAGAATGTACTCGTACTTTATTCAGCACGACTTTACTCGCATTCCACTTGCCCACACCGGTTGCCACGCCCCCCGCTAGGATTATTCGCATTGAGCGAAGCATTTAAGCGCACTAATACCGATTTACGAACGCCCCAGTTTGCCACGCCCCGGCTATAAACAGCAACGCCCCCTTCGGCTGCTGCACAGTGGGTTCATTTCCATTTGTTGGTGCCAATAAACAGAAATAAAATAAAACTAGTCGGAAAGGCTACAGTCACGAGGTGACTGTAAGAGGCCATGGATTTTCAGTTTACGTTTATATACCATAAAATATATATAAATCTATATTTATATAAATTTTAATATAATGCAACAAAAACAAGTGCGTAAGGCTACAGACGGGCGCGCTCGACAGACAGATACCCTTTAACATCCGTACCAAACATGTAAACACACTCATGACTTCTGACAGAGAATTCTTCCAAACTTATTTTAATACATATGGCTTACTCGCTCACACACACACATACACGCACGTAAATAGTAAAGCGACACGACGCAACGTCGACGTCGACGTCAACTACTCAAAGCAGCGCGCCGGCTGCTGCTCGTACCGAAGATTTGTACTGAAAACGTTAACTTGAATAACTTGTGTGATATAACTCCGATCGGATTGTAATTTAGAGGATATGTTCATATTGTATTCAGCTTTACGTATACCGAAGCAGAACGTTATGAACTTAACACTTTGCTTAATAATCACAAATTACTGATTTATGGGGGCGGTGGGCGTGGTACCCGAAATTTAAAAACGACGTTTACTGCCTAGGATATACAATAATCTTCATGCCAAATTTGGAGTCTCTAGCTTTCTTAATAGCTGAGAATCAGACGCTCATACAGACGGACAGACGGACAGACAGACAGACGGACAGACGGACAGACGGACAGACAGACATGGCTAGATCGACTCGGCTGGTGATCCTGAGTAAGAATATATATACTTTATGGGGTCGCAGATATCTCCTTCTGCCTGTTACGCACATTCCGACAAACCTAATAGACCATGTATTTTTTTAAAATCCATGGCCTAAACAAAAAAGGGAGAGAGAGGGAGAAGCGGAAAAATGCAACACTTAAAAAAGTCTGTAGGTTTTTTATTTTTATATTTATTATCTCTCTTACTTCTTCTCTCTCTCACTTATACTTTTTACTCTCTCTACTTTTCCATATTCCTCTCTTCTGGCGACACTTGTAACCAAGCGACCGTTGATAATGCCCGGCCACATCATTATCAACGGTCGAGGAAGTGGCAAAGTTGGCATTTCTGATGAACCGCAGCCGGAAAACAATGCTGAACGACCTACCCGAGTTAATCAAATTAAGTTTCGCTCGTCTTTGTGAAACTGAAGGAAACTCCGGGGAAAAACTCAAGGAAACTGCGCAAACAAAGCCACCGGAATGGGGACACTCTGATGAGGATGAGGATGAGAATGAGGCTGGAGATGGAGATGAGAAAGACGAAGACGAATGGACAAATGGTCGCGTAAATTAATCATCTTTTCTTTTATTGTTGTTGGGATGTTTTTGTTTTTTTTTTTCTTTTTGTAGCTGAAGTTTGGTCAAGCTTTGGCTTTGGGTTCCTGTGGCTTTGTCGTTATTTTCCTGGACTTATCCCAGCTCGAGCATAGCAGGGTTTTGAGAGTTAAGATCTGCTGTACAACATTTTAAATGCCAAAGGGTAACTGCTGTAGCTGAAAAATAATTCCTTATAATCCCGAAATTCGATAAAGAAATCTTTGTGTTTTCTCCTACATCCTTATATAAATACGTATATATGGTGTTTACGTTCCGAAAGCTTCTTTGGCATAATCTCTGGTCAGTCCTACGTTTCTACGTTTTTCACGCATCCAACTCGTAACTCTCGCTGGATTTTCCTTGTTTGTATTTGGATTGCACTGAAGTTTCCGCTCTCAGCTTTTTTTTTTTTAATCCTCTTCTTACGTTATTTATGCTCCTGCGGTTTGTGTTTTTTGTTCTCGCTTTCTTTGCTTTCTTCTTTCTTTCTCTGTGTTTTTTATATATCCTTGGTCATCCTTTGCCGGCCGAGCCAAAACTTATTACGGAACTTATTAACAAAGTCAACACGCTTTTGGCTTCTACACTGAGCGCAAAAAGTTTATTATGCCGCGCAGCGTTTTCCATTAGCAGCCGCCCTGGATACTCTATCCTTCCCCCGCTCCAGCTCCTGCTCCTGCTCCTACTCCTGCCTAGTTACCACTTTTGGGGGCAGGGGGTCGGCGCATTGTAATGCCGTCGTCGCCACTTTTTGGACCCTTTGACGGGAAATGTTGTGCATTATGGGAAAACTTGCTCAGATTTCCGTCGCTTCCGGTGTGACATTTATTCATTATGATTTGCTCATTTTGCTCAGCGTTTTTTTTTCTATTTTTTTTTTGCCGTCTTCCGGCGGTGGCAGTCGCGTTAATTGGAAGAGTTTTCGGTTCCTTTATTTACAAATAATTAAAAACTCTAGAGCAGGTCGAAAGGGTAATAGAGAGAGGGGGGCAGCTTGATAAACGCGAGTTGTTAATTTATTTATTGACCCAACTCACACTTTGCGCATAATTTCATTGCTGTAAATACATAGGAGAAACTTTTGGTTACCCCCCGCCCACAAGTCTCGACCAATTTCAATGGGTTCCCGCTGCTGTCCAGCCATCCACATTGATTTGAGTGACCCGCATTGGGATTGCCAGTTCCATTCGCATTCGCATTCGTATTGAATCAGCATTTTCCCCAGCTGATTTGGGTACGGCTTGGGTTATGCCGGGCGGGGGCTACGCTTGGTTAATTAAGCGGGACGTTTTCCGTTTGGTAATTTGATAAAAGGAAATGCTTCAATGCGTTGGTAAATAGACTATCCTACCCTATTCTATAACCAACTATATTCGTAAATGCGAATTGCTTGCTTTAATGTCGATTTAGGTAAATTTGCCCAAATAAGTATGCTATGATTTTTTTAATTTCATAATGAACGAGCAATTTGGCCTACGCATCGCATCAATTTCATATGTATTAATCGCATATAAGCTGCGCCGCAAGGAATTGTATTGAATTTCTAGAGAACTGCACTTAAATTTGCTTGGGAACCCTCTTTTTCCCTTCTACCCCTGCCCCGCGCTCTATAAGTTTGCCCTCAATTTGGCCCGAACTCAAATATCTAATAAATATTTATGGCAAAAAAATAATAGCCAGAGCGATAAAATTGTTTGGTCGGGCAACGCACACACACATACACACACACAGTTCATGTATATAATTGCATATGCCATACACACCCATTCACAACAACACTCATACACTCACACACTCACTCGCATAAGAGTATTGTAGTTATTTGGCTGGTTTCCATTGCACTTTGCGGGCAGCCCACTCACTGTGTGTGTGTGTGTCTGTGTGTGTTTGCCAGGATTGTTGAGTTTTTACTCGGTCTTCGTTTGCCCTTGCCTCTCCCTACCTATCCACTCCATTTGTTTGCCACACAGTCCCTGCTTTATTCAACATGAGGCAGATATGTAGTTTCATTCACTCTCAGGGCACATAACGCTCGTAGATTGACTTGTTGGCCGAACATTTTGTCAAATATTTGTATTATTTTTTGGTTTATGCCATAAACCTGTTGATTCTCCCAACTGATTTACAGAAAAGGATCTAGGAGAGTGGATAAATTAGTACTAATTCCAAAATGAATTGCAAACATTAGCAAAACATTCAGATTTTGCTGATTCAAGTTGACAGAGAATATATATTTAAAATCCTACAAATCTCTGCAGAATATAATTTTAACTGCAATTGATGGAAAGATAAACAATAATTATATATGGCGCGTATTTTACCCAAATTTATTGAAGCTTTATTCACAAGAAAAAAAGCTCTGATTTATCTAGAATTTACAATTTCACCTAATAAGCCAAGCTATTCCCTTGCTATTATTTTAAAAATTAAAGCTTATTTTTATTAATAAACTCTTGTCTGAGTCTCATTAAATATTAATAAGATATTTCAATAATTTGCTATGCTCATGTTAAATTTTTTTTGGATATTAAAACAAAGTGTATACGCTCTTTGAAATTATTGTATGCTCAGGCTGAAGTTAAATACAAATTTTTGCAACATTTTTCGTTTGGCTCTTAAAAATTCTTGGTAAGCACAGACATAATCTTGTTTTTTGCCTATTAAATGAAATTGGACATTTAATTAAAAGCGAAAAACAGAAACATGCGGGAATATTAAAAAGAATTCGCAGATTGAGGCAAAAGAAAATCACTTGAAATTCATGACATGACGGGCTGCTCAAGATGTCAGGAGGCCTAACACTTAAGTGTACTCACATTGTGTGCCAGAGTGTAAGTGTGAGTGCGAGTGTGAGTGCGAGTGGGAGTGCGAGTGTGAGTGCGAGTGTGAGTGGCAGTGTGAGTACCAGTGTGAATGTCAGTGCGAGTATCTTGTATTTTGATCATAAATTAGCACTACGCGCCACTCTCGGGCAAAGGCTTTTTGAACACAGAGAGAAACCTCGGTCTTTTATTTATGCGGAACCGGCTCTCAGGATTGCCACATGAGTGTAGAAAATATTCTCTTCTGTGTGTGTGTGTGTGTGTGTGTAATAAACGAGGCCTGGCAGCCAACGACTTGTAAATGTATATCTGCTGCTGCCTCTGCTGTTGCTGCTGCTGCCACTTCTCCATTTCCGGCCTGGCTTGGCTCGCTCCACTTCTCTGCGCTTTTACGGCCTGCGCGTTTCTTACAGCTTCGCTTTATGCTCCAATTATAAGCAGACAGCGCTCAAGCGTATCCTGTTCAAACAAGTGCCAGAGTACATGCAACTCCCTCTTTCTCTCTCTCTCTCTCTCTCTCTTCATCTATATTTCTCTCCCTCTCTCTCTCAGTCGTATTGGAGTCCAACTTCAGTTCGCTTCAGCCCTTTTGTTTGCGGTTTACTGTTACTTTGTTGATTTTGTTTGCTTATTTCCGCTAAATTAATGGCGTCCACTGCTGACACTTCCGTTACACATACACACACACACACACACACACGAGCGTACAGGGCACACTACGTTGTGGCTCCATAACTGGCAAGTGGCTGCGTTTAATGAAGTTGTGGTCTCTCTCTCGCAACTCTCTTGACTCGGCACCACCCGCTGCTTTGCCCACAGCAAACTCCACTCCCTGCCTGCCTGCCTGCCTGCTTTCCCTCCTCCTCCCCCCCTCCCCTGCACACGTTTGGCTACCCATGTTGTTAATCAGCATTTTGCCATTATCCTTCTACACGCGCCTCTGATTATGAACATCATTAGTTACTGCTCGCTGATTCTGGGCTGCTGCCTGCTGCCTGGCGCATTGAAGATTTATGACTGTGCAACAAGCTCACTTCCGTCTCCTCTATCTCTGCCATTTTCTCTCTCTCCTCTCTCTCTCTCTCTCTCCACTCTCCCTGCCTTCCTTTACAAGCTGTAGTTACACCTAATTTGACATGCATAATTGTGGGTGCGGCTAATACTTAGTGTGTCGTTACAGTAAACTTTGTGTCTTCGCCAGTTTCTTCCCATCTCTTCTCTTCTCTTGCTTGTTTGTTTCTACTCTCTACTCTCGAGCTGGCCAAAAGGGAGAGAACACACGTGGCGATAAGCACCGCGCCAACAGGTTGTAATGACAGCAGAATTAGGCGATAAAATATGTGGCAGAAGTAGTTAACATTCTGCACTTAAGTAGTTTGACACCGTAAAATGGGCGCAATCACAGCAGAGCAGAGCACAGCGAGTGGAGTTGGCTCTTAAGCTCGTATTGTTTAATTGTGGCCAAGAAGTGGCCAAAAAGTTGCAGAGTAGTTTGGTAGTGGTAAACAGATACAGGGTATAAGACTACGTAGAAGAAAAAAAGATTAGAGATGCGTTTAAATGCATATCTTAAAACTAAGTTGAATAAGGTAAATTAAAAGCTATAATATTCATTTTCAATTCGTACGAAATTAATTAAAAACCAAATGATCTCTGCAAATTATAATATAATTACTTAATAATTTAATTAGTTATAATTAGTTAATAAACATGAAAGTTATTTGACTTTAAGCTCTAGTGTGCACTTTGTGCACCTGCACCGCAAAGTATGCAACACAAATAAATAAATAAACAAGTTATTTGTCTGTGTAAATTTAAATAAAATTCAATATATAGAAAATTAAAGTAAAAGTATCTCTTAAATAAAAAAAAATAAGCTATGTGTCTCTGTAAATTAAAATAAAATTAAATATCTACATTAAAGTATAAATTTTCTTCTGAATATTAAAAATACATGTCCATGTGTTTTTTTCTGCAGAAACTCCTCTTCAATTCTGAGAATTTGCTGTTTGAAAAACAAGTCTTGATCCATATGAATGTGGGCACTATTTTGGGCCTTGTATCCAGGGTAGATACACAGATTTTCCTAATGCCAACAGCGAATATAACGAGCGGCAATTTGTCGAGCAATAACTTTGTATCGTTTTATATCCTTGAGGCCTATTCTAGACCAGATTGCAAGTTGTTATTGCGCTTCGCCATTCACTTCAGTTGACCCCATTGCGGGGGTCACTTTCGCCTTTAGGTTTCCTAGTTTCCAGCCTGTCCCCTTCAGGGTCATTCCATTTGCTGCTCGACTCAGGCGATTCAGGCCAACTGTGCCTGGGCTACGCAACGTGTCGCTTAATTGATAACGACGTCAACAAAATTGACGCCATGAACGCAATTCGAACGAATATGGGAACAACAACAGCAGCATCCAGCAGGAAGAGGAACAGGGGCGCAGACAGAGCAAGAGCAAGGGGGGGCTAAAGGGCCGTAAAAGCGAACAAACAAAAAACAGTTTTCAAGTAGAGAGGCCACTTGACATCAAAAACATGCACATGTCCAAAACAATATGGCGACCGAGCATGCCTATACATATGCTTGTGAGTGTAAGTGAGAGAGTGCCACTGTGTGTGTGTGCTGTGTCCGGCTCGATGAATGGCTGTGAAACCGGAAGTAGCCAAACACGAAAGCGAAAGAGAGAGGGAGAGAGCTGGTTATGTCTCCCATGAGAATGTTCCGATGTTTTTTTAAGAGCCACAATTTTCCAAACAATTATTACAATTTGTATGGCCAATGCTTCGATTTGTGTCCGTCTGCTGTCCCTCTCCATGTGTGTGTGTGTGTGTGCCCTTTTGACCGTATGTGCCTGCAGAATGGCTCTTTAATTGGTGCTGCAGTCAAAGGTTAACAACCAACTTTTTTGATTGCCACAATTTTTGTACTACTTTCATTTTTGTACAGTTCGTTTTGCACTGTATGTGGGTCTATTTTCCAGGAAAAATGTTGTTGTTCGATTATACCAAGGGTTGTTAGAAATGGAGCTGAGCGATAGATGTGGTAAACGAATTATGAAATACCCTACACTGATTTATTTGTTCCTTCCGCTATTATTTCTTTTCCACTGCACAATTATATTAGCCAGAAATATATTTATTTTCAACCTATTAAATATAAAATACATAAAGAGAAAAGGTTTACATTTAAATAAAATTGGAAAATAAAGGAATATATTGAATATACCCAGTAAATATCCAAAAAAAAGGAAGCAAGAAAAAAACAAAATATCTAACTTAGTAAATAAAATCATATACTGCAAAACTGTCTTCAATCTCACTATGAAACAGTCTCACTTCTAAAGCACTTTCCAGGGTATCTGCCTTTCGATTCCCGCTTAAACCACACATGTTTATCTTTTTACGCGTTCTGGCGTGAAATTGTTATAAATTTTGAGAGAAAAAAATTATTTCATGCGAAATGGAAATGAGAAAGAGAAATGCAAACAAAAATATTCATACCACACCTACTCCTCCTCCTACTACCCCTGATGTTCCATAAAAAAAAAGAAAGAGACGAACTTGTTGATGTATTTGAACGATATTGTACCGCAGGCTCTGGAAATTTATGATTTTAATTGGTTTGGTCAAGCGGAAAAATTCAAAAAGCGATGGTAATACTTCTGGTCCTGTTCCTGGTCCAGCCCAGTCTCTTTGGGCTTTTGTAATAACCCTCGATTTCCTTTTTTGTTGGCCGGATTATTCAATATTGTATTTTACTTGCGTTTTAATAATTTATCATATTGATTGTGCCGTCCCAGCGCCCGAGTCCTTCCCCGTTTCCCCTCTTAGAACGTAGCAAAGCCTTATGACATGAACTCGGCTTTAGTTTTTTCCAGTTTTCAGGAATGTTTGCATTAAAAATGCATTGGCGAGAAAAAAAAATTATACGATATTTACATATAAAATTGCACGTGAGTTTTGACTGACAATCAATTTGATTTGCTTCTCAATTATTTGCAAATATTCAGTTTTTGCCTTGACTATCGACTCGTTTTTATTCACCCCGATCATGGGTTGAAGAAGTGCAAAGCTAATTGAATAATTTTTGCGTTTTTCATAAGCCTTCGGCGATTGCAGTTTTATTCGGACGTGAAATTGCGAAGTTGTTGAATCAAATTACATTTAATTGGCAAAAATTAAATTATCAATTTGTATTATCGAAATAGTTGAAGCTTTATGAAATTAATAAATCAAATTGTTCAAGTCGAAAAAAACGTATTCTAACTAATTTAATAATACACTTCCCTTGCCATACAATGGGAATAATTTACGACATTATTATTATGAATAGAATTGTAATTGTAACCATAAAGATGCTAACAAATAAATATATAATTTATTGAAGTGTTATTGATGTGGTTAGCCTGTGATAGGTCAATTAAGATCAGCTTTGGCTCCTTCCTTGGGCCAATATAAAAGTCATAGCTGCACATTACGTATACGCAGTGTGTGCTAATGCCTTTTCATGAATCTTATTCTGCACTTTTGGGTTTTTATTACAAAAGCGCATGACGGTTCCCAATGACTATGAAAAGTGTTATTCGACATGAATGAGTGCGGGTGAGTGTGTGTGTGTGTGTGTGCATAAGTGTGAGAAGACAAAGCTGTAAAACAACAATGACGAGGACAAAGCGCACGGACACGAGCCCATAAATGCGTGATGACAAAGGCATAAAGTGTTAACAAATACATATACAGACAGCATGCGGAAACCCATACACATAAATACAGACACACACACACACAACCCTGTGCAATCGAACGGCAAACAAAGCAGAATGTTGTCTGCACATTAACAATTTCGCATTTACAGCTGCATTTTCTGCTGATAGAAATGTAAAAGCAGCAGTAGGAGCGAAAAAGAGAGAGATAGAGAGAGGAAGAAAGGAAGAAGTAGAAAGAGGAAGCCAGGGGAAATGAGTTGCACAATGAATCGGATGAAAGCCTAGGGACTTGGGATTACGAAGCGTGTCTAGCCTGTAAATGTGTCTAAAAAGTTCAAAAAGGAATGCTTTTAAAATGCCTAAAGTGCGGAAAGGGAGTATAGGTACAGGTATATACTCTAGACTAAATGTGAAATTGGGCAAAAGGCAGAGAAAAACAAAAGAAGTCTTATTAGAGTTCCCTGCATTTTAGTCTGAATTTAATATGAATACTATTTCCGTATTGTTATACAGATATATCATTTCTCAGACTGTTTTCTAAGTTTATTGATTTGTTTTTTCACTCGCACTTGCATTAAATTATTGTTTTAATTCGTTGTGTGATTGTGTGATTTGCACATTGTTGTTCCGCCTGCCGTGCGACCTTTGTCGGCCATTTTGTTTTATTTATTTACCCAACCCATTTGGGCTGCACTGCGCGGGCAATTGTCGAACGCGAATGCGATTGCGAATGAGGGAAACAAGAAAAAAAAAAGAAGGAAAACAGCAGCAAACAAATAAAAATATTAAAACAACAAGAACAATAAAAGTCCCGCTGCGGCAAGTGGGGCGGGGGCGTGCAGAGCAATCGAAAATCGACAGTGTATATATATATATATGTTTTTTCTTCTCGAAGGGGGAAACGGCTGGGAATGGCCTTTTATTTTTCAGGCATTTTCTGGCATTTCCCGGCATTTTTCAAGGCATTAAAGATTTTATATGCGCATTTTATAGTCTTACCGTGGGTGTGCGACGGGTGTGTGTGTGTGTGTGTGTGTGTGAGTGTGAATGTGTGTCTGGTACTTCAAAAGCGCTTTAATGCGCATTGACTTGTTAGCGCCCACGCCTCACTGTGCTCTCCTCGCTCTCTCTGGATGGCCAACAACTTGGCGAACATCAGAAGGCATTGAGTACTTGCCGCGTGGGTGTTGCTGCCCCCCAGTTGCTGGTTGGAAAAATTTCTTAAATTTAATTTAACCTCTTGGACAGAAATAAAACTACACACAAGCACGTTCGGGGCACATGTGCTGCCTTGTCCTGCCCAGCCCAGCTCTTCCCTCCTGCCCTGCTCTGTGCCTGGAAAGGCAATCGAATCGAAACGCAGCAAGCTTGGGAACCAGATCAATTGTCATTTGATTGAGCAGCGAGGCGACATCCAAGTGGCAGGACACTCGAAAGCGAAGCGAATTAGTCACTGAAACGGAATAGTTCAATGGCATCTTAAAACGGTTTAATTCCCAATTCAGTTCGCGTATAGTAATCTTTTTTTTTCTCTTTCTTTTTCTCTTACTACAGAAGTGTAACTTGGAAATGCTTTTTACACTACATTATTGTTTGAGGCCACTTCTGCTGATTGTTTGTTTTTGCATGATAGAAAAAGAGGAGACTTTAAAGATTGTTCATTCTACACTCATTTATATGCCAATCATGACTGGTTATCCTCAAAAAACTTTTTTGTTTTCCTACACAGAAAGTTATTATAAAGTTGTATATTTTGAATTTAACGAGCACCAAAGTATGCCAACCCACTGAGATTGTTTGACCATTTTCTAAAGGTCGCATATTGTACCAGTTCTGGTAATTCGGGTTATTTTTAAATTCACTTTAATTTATGCAAGCTTGAAAAAGCGAAGGCATATGCGATTATTTGCAGAATTAGCAGCTGCTGTTATATTAAAAAAATTTATTAAAATATTTCAGATTTAGAAAATTTATTTAAGGTTTTCAATTAAATTTCAAATTAAATGAATTCAAAGGTGAAACACAATTTTATTTATTTATTTATTAAATTTGACACTAATGCCATATTGTCTTGAGTCTAAATAATCTCTCCTGACCTTACGAGCGCTTATGATGCCATAGCTCTTATCAGAATCATAAGAATCATATACATACAATCAGCTTTGTTTTATATATAATATATTTATTTGAATTTCGGAAATTTCCAGATTACTTTAAAGCTAAAATCGTGTCAAAAACTAAATCTCTCGAAGCAGTTTCTCGCCAGCGATCATTTCGTAAAGCTGGCGTGATTTTTAGCTTATCAAATTTCAATATTAAGATTCTAGGAATTCCCCCTACTACGCTTATCAAACAAAAAATACAATAAGTACATATGCCACACCTTATATATATTTTGAAATTAATCACATTTAAAGATTGCCAATTGTATTCAGCTTTGATTTAATATGGTAATAACCCATCGAGAGCCTGCTCTATGATATTTAAAGTGTTTGACCATGTCCAGAGTGAATGTGTCTTCTAAATAACATTTATACTCTCTCTCTCTCTCTCTCTCTCTCTCTCTCTATCTCTCTCTCTCTCTCTCTCTCTCTCGTCTATTGTCTGCTGGAAGTGCTGAGTCATTAATTGCATGCACAACAAGTCGGGCTGACAAATGAAATACAATCGGGTCGAGAATTCAAGTTTGGGCATTCGAGAGCAGAGAGGAGAGACTGGAGGGGAGACAGGGGGTATAATATCGCTCATGAAAGTGCCATCGTCATCGTGGCTTAACGATGTGCGTAAATGCAACGCTATCGGTGTCGATGTCGACGTCGATGTGGATGTCGATGTGGATGTCGATGTGGATGTGGATGGGATGTGCCTGTGGATGGGATGTGGATGTCAGCAGCTGCCGAGGGGGCTACGAGCACGCCATTTGCCAATAGACGGACTGATTGATGGTGTGGCAGCGAGTCATATATCAAATCAACATGTAAATGCGCAGACGCTGTCCGACAGACAGACAGAGAGGGGCAGAGCATGCCAGAACGAGAGAGAGACTGCCAGACAGTTGGCCGCACGCAAGCAATTTAAAAAGCCATTTGTCTGCATAATGTGCGAAGATCCCACCAAGGAGGCGACGACCAGCCACCTGACGCCCAAGATAGCCGTGTGTGTGTGGCCATCGTTGGCTTCAAACAAAAAAAAGAACATGGCCTACAACACGCCACACAACAAGATGGCGAATGATCCTGCCTTGCCCCCCCCACTCCTCCCCTGCTTGCTGCGTGCGAAATAACTTCATTTCCGCTTGACCCGCCCAGGACACAGGACTCTGTTCACATGCGTGTAACTATGCATGTCTGTGGGCTGCCCTCGGCCTCGTCCTCTGCTCCTGCTCCTCCTGCTGCTGCTGCTCAGCGGCGCGTTAAAAATTCAATTTACACAATTTTGAACGCAATTAACTTGGAGCTGCGCCGGTTTGCCAGTGTGCCTGCGCGCCCATCCACGCCTTTTCCTAACAGTTCAAGGGGCACGCAACACTTTCCCCCTTACACACACACACTCCGTGCTCCTCCCCGCTGGAAGCGCGTCATATGTGGCCGCCCCGTCTTGGTTTCGGTTTTATGTTCATATTTTATGCATTAAGTACTCTATTAAATTTTTGTTGCTACTCTTCTTGGTCTAAAGGCTTTCCGGCCAAACCAACATGGCCATTGTAGAGCAAACTACTTGAGCACACACACACGCACACACACACGCACACGCATACGAGAGTTAACCGGTTTGCTGGATGACCCTCAGAGATTGTGGCTGAGCCTGTTTATGGTACTCAAATTTATAGGATACTTGGCATGCGGTCTTTATCGCCAAAGCAGCGAAACTGCGATATTTATTGCATTCTGATGATGCTCTACACAAGATGAGCTTGATGAGCTCAGGCTTTGATATGCATGAAAGTAGATTCATTATGCTGTATTTAGCAGAAATTCACCATGAAAAAAGTTAAATTCATTCTTTATATTCTCTGAAAAAGCATAGTCAATATTCCTGCACTAGATCAGCAGTTTTGTCTGTATGAACGCACAGATCTCAGTTATTCGAGCAGCTAGAGATACCAAATTTGGCCTGCAGCTTTCTATATATCATCCAGCTCTGGAATTTATTTTAAACTTAGGCTGCCACGCCCAACGCCTACGAAAAATTGTATTTTTCTACTATTAAGCAAATAATTATTCAAGTATTTATTCTCTGCTTCAATGTAGGCATGATAGAACACTTTTTTTTATCAGTTTACTACTCCTTAATATTACTTTTACAGGGTATTAGAGACTTCATTCTCAACTCCCTACTTTCTCCTCTTATTTTCACTCATTGATGACCTCATGTGACAAACAAACTGACAAGAAGATGTTAGGAGAATCGGCTTAAAGTTGTTTTCCCCTGCACAATCAACTTTCACACACACACACACTCGCAGTCACGCACACACACACACACACACATAGTCACGCAATGTTCTCACAACGTGTGCGTGATTTATGGTCTCCCAGAGAGAGAGAGACGCGTACACCTTCTGAAGGCGATGCAAGCGACTTATGCAACTAATGCAACTGAGAGTCGCGAGAAAAACCGTTATTTACGACACGCTGCGGGACAGGCTGCGCAGTAGAGAGGGCGGCAGGCGAAGGCGGGGGAGAGAAAGAGAGACAGAGAAAGAGAGAGAGAGAGTGAGAGCGAAACATTGTTGTTTTCATGCCTACCTGGCTGCAGTTTTTAAATCATTTTCGGTATGCAAGCGCTCTCTCTCCCGCTCTTTCTCTCTCTCTGCCATGCTCGGCCATTTTGTGCCCTCCGCCATTTTGCATTGTGCAACGGTCGACAATGGCGTCCGCGATATTCGCAAATTATGTTACTTTGGTTAACTCGAATAAATTTCTCGCAAAGTGCTCGCGCTGCTGCTGCTGCTGCTTTTGGATTCCCCTTCCCCCCTATCTACCCACGCTCTCCCTCCTGCCCACTGCCCGCCCACAAATCACAGGCAAATAAGGTGCGGGGCAGCAAACTTGTTGAGCAAGCAAGCAAGTTGCCCACGTCCCTGTCCAAAACTTGCTCGCTAATGAGTAAATGTGGCAAAAGTTTAAATTAATTTTTTGCCTGAAATGTATTGCCAGTTCCAGTTCCTTGGCAGTTCCAATTTCCCCTGTTATGGCCCAGCTCAGCTCGTGGTGCTCCTCTCTAATTATGCTTTCGACACTTGCCGAACCCTGGTCTGGAGTCTCCAGGGCCATTTGCCCAGGCCATCCATCTTGTCACATACGCCATGTACGAGAAAAGTTTGCACCTTCTCTGCATCCCTTCGCTCCTTTGCTCTTGGCCAGGTCAAAGGTGACCGATGAGCTGCAAAATTCACAATGCAGCCGGAAGGCAACAACGTAGCCGGGCATAGAATCAATGTAATCATCGAGGTCATCATCATCATCAGCAGCAGCCACAACAACGAGTCAGCCAGCATGGTTGGGGTCAGCTATCGCTGGGATCTGTCATAAAAGGTCATAAAAAAATACACAGAAATTTCCTTGCAGCAAAAACCGACAAAGATGCTTAACCTTAATGGTATCTGCTTTCCCCCTCCCATTCCTCTCTCGCTCTCTCTCTCTTGTGTGCTATTTTTTTTTTTTTTTTTTGCTTTTTTTTTATTATTTATTGAATCTTCCCTTTGAGTTAAGAGACTAACAATAAGTGTTCAAATCTTAATCTAACTTAATTAACTTTCACTTAGTGATAGTTTTTTCATTAATGCCCTAATAAGTTTATTGCTGGGCTGGGAGGTCGTTGCGGTGCAGCCGGCTTTGACTGCATACTCGGATTAGTTTTCTTGCGAGGGGATTTGTATGGGTGGTCAGCTTTTCTTTATATTTAATTTTTTTCTCAGCTATTACTTCGATTACTAATTTGATTTTTAGGTCTCTGTGTATGTCTTCGTTCCGAAGGTACCACGGCGCTCCAGTGATAGTTCTCAGAATTCTTGACTGTGCTCGCTGAATAATGTCTATGTTACTTCTGGATGCGTTGCCCCACAGCTCGCAGCCATAAGTCCAGATAGGTTTTAAGACGGAGTTGTATAGAAGAGCTTTGAACTCCAGACTAAGTGGAGAGCGAGCATTTATGAGCCAGTGGAGGTTCCTTGCTTTAAGTTTAAGATGTATCGATTTGGCTTCTATATGTTTGCGCCAAGTGAGCCGCCTGTCCAGATGAACACCCAGATATGTTACCTCGTCGGCTTGTGGAATGCATATGTTATTCAAGACCAGTGGTGGGCATGTTTGTTTGTTTAAGGTAAAGGTAACCTGCTTGCATTTTTGAACATTTATTGAAATTCTCCAGTCGGCAAGCCATCGTTCTACAGATGTTAAGTGTCGGGATAGGAGTGCCGTGGCTTTTGTTGGGCATTTGGAGCGACTGAGTATCGCGGTATCATCAGCGAACGTGGAGGTTGTTAGATTGTAGTCTGTGGGGAAATCCGCCGTATACAGGGTGTATAAGATTGGACCCAGTACACTGCCTTGCGGCACTCCAGCTTCGATTGCGCAATCGCGTGAGGTGCTTGTATCGCATCTTATTGCAAACACTCTGTTATATAGGTATGACTTCAGTAGCTTATGTGTGTTTTGGGGCAACAGCTTGATTATTTTAAACAAAAGTCCATCGAGCCACACTCTGTCAAATGCCTGCGCGACGTCTAGAAAAATGGCTGTGCAGTATTCTCGATGTTCAAAAGCAGTACGAATTTCTGACGTGATTCGATTGACCTGTTCGATGGTTCCATGTTTTTCTCTGAAGCCAAATTGATGTGTTGGAAGTGTGTTGTTTATTCTAAGATGAGGGCTAATCCGTAGGAGTAGCATTTTTTCAAACAGCTTTGAGAGACATGTTAGTAAGCTTATCGGTCTATATGATGATGGCTGCGTTTTATCTTTTCCTGGCTTTGGAATCATTACTATGGTCGACTTTTTCCATTTTTGAGGGAAGTATCCAAGCTTGGCTATTGCGTTGAACAACAAGCAGATGTGAAGAATAGCACACTTTGGGAGTTCAATGAGCATTCTTGGAGTTATTAGGTCGTAGCCAGGCGATTTTCTTGGGTTTATTTGCTCTTTGATAACCTTTGCTAATTCACATGGTCGGAATTCAATGGGTTCTTGAGGATCTAGGTTGGCTGCTATTAAAGGAGGGAGAATAAATGTGTTGGTAGAGGGATTTGGTCGGAATACATTTTGTAAATGGTCAGCGAAAGCACTGGCTCTTTCCTCATCACTTCGAAACCAGGTGCCAGAGGGACTTCGTAGTGGCGTAATTGGCGCTATTGGAGTCTTTAGGTTTCTGTGAGCTCTCCACAGAGGGTACTTAGTGCTGGTGGGAGAGAGTTGCTCGATATATGAACGTTGGCTGATTTTTTTCCTCTTGTTTAAGAGCATTGGTAAGCCTGCGTGTGGCTATTTTAAGCATGTGCTTTGTAGTTGGTGATCTATTAGACTGCCAATCCCTTCGTAGGCGTCGTTTATCTAATACCAGCCGCTCGATTTCGCGATTAGTTTTGATGTAGTTTGGTTTTGCATACGTCACTGGCGGGGTTGAAGCCTTTGCAGCCGAAACTAAAATATTTCCAAGAGTTTCCGTTGACTTTTCTATATCCTCCTTTGTAGATAATGCCGTCGTTAGTTCTATGTGTGAACAGACATACTTTTGATACCTTGGCCAGTTTGTTCTAAAATTTGTGAGTCTATACGGTGGGTCGACGAAGTGGGGGCGAGTTAGCATATTTAGAAAAACAGGTGAGTGATCTGATGATAAATCTGCTAGTGCTTCGGCGGTGACCATGTTGCGGGGGACATGTTTAGTAATTGCAAAATCGATCAGGTCTGGGATTTTTCTTGGGTCTGCTGGCCAGTATGTAGGCTTACCCGGGGATACATAGTCTAGCTTGTTTTCTGGCTTCGTAAGCGCATTGTACAATTGCTTACCCTTTGGCGTCACAAGTCGAGATCCCCAATGGGTGTGCTTGGCGTTATAGTCACCCGCTGCGATGAACCTGTCACCTAGTGTGTTAAAGAATTCCATGAATTGATCCTCAGAGATTGGAAAGCGCGGTGGGCAGTACACTGCGGCTAGAGTCGTTGAACCATTGTTGAGTTGTAAGGCTATGGACGTAGATTGTAAGTAGTTTTTGTCAAAATTGTTTAAGTGGTGGTGTTTTATGCGATTTCTGATGAGTATTCCAGTGCCTCCATGAGCTTTACCATCTGGATGATTTGTACCATAGAACAAGTATCCTGGTATATGAAAATTGTTTTTATTTGTGAGGTGCGTTTCTGATAGTAGCATTACGTCGATGTTTTTTTCGTAAATGAACTGTGTGAGCTCTTGTGTATGCCGTGAAACGCCATTTGCGTTCCACAGAGATATCCGTAGGGAAGCCATTATGGGGATTTTGAAGATACAAGAAGTTGAATCAGGATATTTTGGTTTTTCATGAGCTCTTGCAAAGTATTTTGCATGAACGTCATAAAGTCTTTCATGCTTTGCTGTAGGGATAGCATCATAGCTTCGATGCCACTTTGTTGTGTTTGTTGGATGTTTGTCGGTGTATGTTCGGAATGAGCAGTTCTTGTCGGTGGGGCGGGCACTTCTAGTCCGGATTTTAGGGCGCTAGCGAAAGAAATTGTTGGAGTAGTGCTTGGGACAGTTAGGGGTGGTTGAAAAATCGGTTGCGGAGAGTAGAAATTGACTTTGTTGTATGTATGTGCTGTGGCAATACGTTTGTTTAGGCGGCTCTTCAACTCTTTGTACACCACACAGCCTCTGTAGTTTGCAGTATGTTTTTCCCCGCAGTTACTGCATTTCTTCACAGACTTATCGTCCTTGTTTTTGGGGCAGTTAATGGTAGTATGAGGTTCGCTACAGACAACACATACGGACTTAAGGGTGCAGTATGCCTTGGTGTGGCCGTATTCTTGGCAATTAGTACATTGAACTGGATTGATACGTTTGTGCGGCTCCTCCACGGTGATCCTCCGATGTAGCAAGTACTGTAAATTGTATATTGGGTGCACTTCGTTTTTCTTTAGTGCCTGGAGCTCTGGTTCGAGTTCTATTTTGAATAGTGGCTGCGGAACTTTGTCTTTGTTTAAAATATTAATAGCTGTTTTTGCAGAAAAGTTTTTGACCTTCAGAGCCTCAATTATCTCAGCTGGTGTCACTGTTGCTTCAATGCCCTTAAGTACTACCTGTAGCCCTTTGCAACTTTTTAATTGGTATGTGTAGTAGTTTTTACCAGCATCATTTAGGTATTTAGTCACTATACGGTGGTCTGCTTCTGTTTGGATCTGTAGTTTTATTTCATGAATATTTCCTTTTTTAAGTGGGATAATGTGGAATTTGCTGTCACCAATCAAAGCAACGAGTTTATTTACAAGTGCATTTGTACTTTGTTCTCGTATGAAAATTGGTGGAGGCCTGGTCTTTTTTGGTTCCCCTACCGTTTTTTCGTTGGGTTGTTCGGTCGCAGAATCAGCCAAGATAGCATATCGGTTTGAATTATTTACTGCAGAGTTTTCATTGCCGTTGTTGGTTCGATTGACTTTGGGTTGATTACCCGCCTTATTGTTTTGAGGGCTGAGTTTTCTCTTGATTTGGATGTAGCGATCCATGCCAGTCTGCACAGTCGAAATCGACTTCTGCTTTTGTTTTGATTCTTCTTTGCGTGCATTATTGTTGTTGCAAACGGTCAGTGCTGCTGAATTATTTACAGCTGGCACAGCGATAATTAGTTGGGCCGCTGACGAAGTTGTTGTTGTGGTAGCAGTGACAGTTGCCAGTGAGGTCACTGCACTCGTTATTGCAGTGTTGCAGTTACCCGGAATGGTCGTTTGGCGCTGCGAGAGGAGCGGGGTAGGAGAGGCGGTCTCTTCGCTCCACGACTTGTGAGCCGAAGCAGGCAGAGAGGGAGAGCAAGAACGCGGTCTGTCGTTCTCTGAGGGCAAAAGTTTCGAGTTAGTTGAAGGTGAGGGTGCTCGATCACCGATTTGCGGTGAGACGAAAGAAAAGTATGCATTGTTGCGTTGTAAAGAGAGCCGGCGCTCGTCTTGTTCACATTGTCGCTGAGAACGTATGTCGTTTTGATTCATTGTTCTAAGTCCACGTATAACAATTACCAGAACAATATGGAATAATTATTTATTTTAGTAAATAATTACTATAGTCAATAATTGTTAGTTGTGCAAACTGCACTTTACACTTTGTGTTTAACTTTCACTATACTGTTGTAGTTTTTAGAACTTGCTATTCGTAGCTTGTGCTATTTTAAGTTTATTTTTATCAGATATGAGATAAAATGGTAAAAATACTTTAATGATAATTAGGGGAATTTACAAGGGCTTGAAAAGCGTTTCTAATTTAATATATAATTATATTATTTTTAAAAAATATGTTCTTGAAGGCAAGCAGAATTTTTCTTCCTTTAAGGTTGCTTGAAATATCGCTAGACTAGTAACTTCTTAAGCTCTCCAATAATGTCAATTCAAATGTATATCAAATACAAATGTATATCGAATTTAATATATAATTATATTATTTTTAAAAATATGTTCTTGAAGGTAAGCAGAATTTTTCTTCCTTTAAGCTTGCTTGAAATATCGCTAGTCTGGTAACTTCTTAAGCTCTTCAATAATGTCAATTCAAATGTATATCAAATACCGCATTAAATTCGATTTATTTGATATTATAATCAGTGACAAATGTCGAGTTGAGATTTGTGAAATTAATTTCCATTAAATGTGCTGCAAAACTAATGAATAGGCAACTACCCCGGCCCTGCCTTAGGGGGGCCGACTGTGCTCACCTGACTCTGAAATATGATAGAAATTGCAGCACAGTGGGGCAGGGGCAATATTGATTGAGTTGAAGAGGCACTGTGCGGACACTTTATGTGACGAAGCTGTTGATAATCTTATTGCGGCATATGGTAATTGAATATTAATTTCTTCGCTTCGATTGCCTTTACGATATAATATATTGAACAATTCAGTTTGTTTATCGAAGGCAGGTTGCTCTAAGCGTGTGTGTGTGTGTGTGTGTTAGGGTTGAGTGGCTTTTGACAGACGCCTCTGGCGTTTCGGTTGATGTAGCCAAATGTCTCAAGCATGTGAGAGTGTGTCCGTGTGTCGCCATTTTGTTTATGCTGCGCATTGCCCGTTTCCGGTGACCCTTCGCTATTTACGATATTTGTGTGGGTGTGCCCGTGTTTGTGGTATACAGCACTTCATGCAGCGCTGTGTCGCCTTAGCTGTCAATCACAACTGCTTGACAAATTGCTTTTGGACTCGACTGACGTGTTGACAGCGATACCCACAGCTCACTCCGCTCCTCGTACTCTTCCCCGCATTTCGATAAGCAAACTGCTTCAAGAAAGTGAAAGAGAGAGTAAGAAAACGAGCTAAATATGCCTGAGAAATGCAGTTAAAGTAACAGCGCAGCTTAAGAGGTCTGTGACAGTGTTGAATAACGCCAGCCAGCCTGCCCAACACTGCGCGGCTCGCACATTTCACGCTTTACAGTCGAGAAGGCGCAGACAAACAGACAGCGAAGCGAAGGTGAGCAAATATTTAGCCAAAACTTGAATGTCACTTGGGGCGAATGGTGAAAGTTGCATTTGGGATAAGAAACGAAAAAAAGACAGAGAGAGATAGAGAGTGAGAGAGAGAGAGAGCGAAAGAGTTGGAAAATTACTTTTACTCGCTGCCATTGAGAATTCCCCGAGGATATTTTGTCGGTTTTAAGTGCGACGTTTGCATTTCCTTCTGACCGCCAGCGCGTTGCGTTTGCCCCGCCCACAAAATGTGTCGGTTAGTTTGCCTTTTGTTTCCCTGTCAAAGCAGTTCAAGGACCAAGAGCAACCAGAGAGACAGATAGAGAAAGAGAGAGAGAGAGAGAGGGGGAAAGATATTCACATATGCACGAAATGGCAAACTTTATTTGGGTCACGACATGCCATCATATTCCATTCCGGCAATCCCCATGTCGCCCGGCGAGTTGAGGCGCCTTTCCGTTTCAAGATTTACCCAAAAAGAATCCTAAAAGCATTTCATATAAATTTTGACAATTTAACAATGCTTCATAAGGTCAAATAAGCTTTATAAGTAAAAGTATAAAAGAATAGAGGAAAATAAAAAAAAAATAATAATAATCAAAATTACATTTATATATTTAACAATTATTTTAAAGTCTTAAATATATTTTATATTTATTTATATGCTAGAAATGCAGTTAGGAACTTTTTAAAATATTTTAATATTATTTTAAGCTCTTTTATCCATCTTAAATTCTGTTTAACAAAAGAGTTAACAAGATCTGCCTGGGTTTCTTCCAATTCCCCACCGGGTAATGTGCTGTTTATTGAGTCGCTCTAATATGATTATGTCTGTCGTGTAATGACTTTATAAAAATGCCCGGAAATGTGCACTCTCTCTCTCTTTTTCTGTTTCTATCTCTTTCTTTTCACTGGGAACGCAGAAGACGTCATTATTTCATTTCCATGCATACCATACATACATCGGAGCTGGCACAGCAGTTGGAGGCTGTCTGGGTGGGATGCCGAGGCGAGAGGGCGAGGACGAGGTCAGGTCACAGTCTGGAAGGGCTCATCAGGCTGTCGCCAGGCCGTCTCTGGCAGGGAGTGTGACATAATGTGATAAATGATGATTTCATAATCGTTTGCATGACACGTTAGTGTACGTTTATGTGGGGTCATATAAATATATATAGTACGTATATATCTGCATAGTATGCTATATGTATATATGGATATACATTCCAGACTGAAACCTTTTCCGGACATTGACCAGTCTCAGTTTTTGGCGTGTCTCTGCTGCTGGTTCTAAGCGTTTTTCCTTATCCCTGCATAGATCCCAAGCCTTTCACTCATTTTCCCTGCTTTAATTTTAAAATTGTCCTTCCCTCTTTGTATCTGTGTGTGTATGTGAGTGTGTGTGTGTGTGCAACACTTGTGTTTCCTATGTGAGAATGATAAATTATGGTTTGTCTACTTTTTGATGCAATATGATGTCCTTGTCGTCCCCGTGCACTGCAGACGTAGCCGGCTTCAGCTCCAATAACTACTTGCTCTACTCCTCAGCTTCTTCTGCCTCCTCCTCCTTCTGTTCCTCCCCCTCTTCTGTCGCTGTCAGAGGCCTCGTCCCGTCCCCATTTTTTGATTAATTGAATTTCACTTTGAGACAAATAGAAATTTTCATTTCGCTCAGCTCGTTGGGCTGCAGACAACCGTTTGTTGTGACACTTTGTGTTGAGATAGAGATATTTTCCAAAATTGAATTATTACCCGGCAAATGTGAGTTTAATTTAATTAAGATAATTTCAAGTGTCTGCCCGAAAGGCAAATAATAAAACACTGTAGTAGTTGAGGGTGTCAACTGGGCAATTCTTAACTATGTACAAATTGATGCGAAAATTATTGCTTTAATTATTGTATTCATTAACAGGCGATGTATGCAGATAAATGAGAATTATTTATGCAACAGATTTGAGGAAGCTTATTAGATATACATAAGTCTACTTATGGCATGGGAAGCCTTATTCGTTTTCTCTCTCTGACTATGTTAATCAGGCAATCCATTGAAATACTTGGTATACTTTCTCATAATATCAATTCGACTCAGTTCAAGAGAGTTATAAGTAAGTGCATCAGCTCCCTGGCCCACAGCAAACCCAATCTCATAACATTCCCCCTACTTCGACGTCAAAAGTGCATTGGAAAATAGCGTAATAAATATTTACTTAGTCGGTTGAAATGGCAACACTCACAGGGGGTGGGGGGGGAGGGACGTGAGTACCCTCTGATTGCCAGGCTATATCGTTATTGCAGATAAACTTTATGCCATTAACCTTAGCGCTGTGTCTGGTTGCTCGTCTGCTGCAAACTGAAAAGTGCTTGGGAAACATTTCATGGCATTGCCCTGCCCCTACTTCCATTCCCCTTACCCAGTTCTCCTGAATGTCGATGTGTGTGTGTGTGTGTTAAGTGCGTTGCATATGTGGACTGAGCTAACGAAGAAATATGCAGCGTCTTCTAACTGCAAATTCCCTTCAACGGTTTCACAAAGTCACTTAAAGGACTTTGTGCGTTTGGATTCATTAAACTTGTGCGCCAGCATCAGCAAAATGCATTAAACTTGGTAAATATCGTAAAAATTAATGACAACATTATCTGTGGGCGGGTCCAGGCAAGTGCACCCACGCCCCGCCCCCTCCCTGCTCGAATGGATCTGACCAAGTATGTAGCATAAATTTTGATAACTTTAATGTGCCATCGTCAGGGGGAGGGGGGAAAACTGATAGAAAACGCATTGGAAAATCAAATTGCTGTGGCCAGCAGGGCGTATGCGTAATATCGTTCGTATGTGTGCAGGGTGAGGCATTTATTAGCACTAGATAGCTGTAAATTCAGTTTATGCTGATGAAATTAAAAGAAAATATGTTGAGAATTTTACACATTTAACGCCTAAGAAAATTCACTGGCCAGCAGTGCGTATGCGTAATATATTGCGTATACGTGCAGTAGAAGGCGATGCGATGCTTTGGCAATGAGAAATAACAGTAAATTCAATTGAAAATATGTTTATAGTTTTACACATGTATTTACTGCCTTTCCCCTCCCATCCTTTACCCCTTCCGTTCACTTGAAATAAAACAATCAGAGCAATTCGATTGCCAGCTTTGTTGTCGCGTCAATATCAGAGTATTTTTTACCCTCTCCCCCTCCCCCCTACCCCCTGCCCGTTGCAGTTTCGCTTTCATTTTCATTTTAATTTGCTCTCTTGTGTTTTTCGTTTTCCGTTTTCTGTTTCTTTTTAATTTCATTTCGTATACTGTTTGAGTTGCGATTTTACATTTGTTTCCTGCCACTGTCGTTGTAATTTTGCTTTGTTTCATTTGTTTCGATTGCATTGGAGTACGCCTTGGGGGGCTGAAAGGGGCTACAAGAAAAATACATATTTAAAATTGTATTTCCCTCTCTACTTTTTTGAAAGCTCTCCTCTGTAATGGATTTTGTAAATCGAATTTGCATTTATTTTTTTTTTTGCAGCACCTTTTTAAGTGTTGCATGCGAAAATTGGTTTTCATTTGCTTTGTGTGTGTGTGTAAATTATTTTGTTATTGATTTTAGACTGTGTTTTGATATATATGGGGAGAAGAGAGAGAGAGAGAGAGACAGATAGAGAGAGAGAGAAAGAGAGAGAGAGAGAGAATGAGAGGGGGAGTTAGAAATCTAATAGAATTGAGCAATTGCTGCTTAACAAAGTTTGCAGTGTTGCCAAGTTGCCGATGCCATTCCAAGTGTGTGTGTGTGTCTGTGTGTGTAACTGGCGCATAATAACCGTAATTAGCTGCCGACCACATATATATATAGTTACCCTAGGTTATATTATATATAATGTGCTGGCAGCAGCCATTGCTCATTTTAATGGCTGCGCCTGTCGAAATGAACTTTCGCCACGTGATTTAGCAACATCCACGCAGGAGCCGCCACATCAATAACTAATTTTTCATAATTAATGTGTGTGTAGGCGCCACAACACACACACACACACACTTACACACGCTGTGTAGGTAGGTGTGTGAACTTTTGTTGTAGATAGTCGTGGCTTAACCCTCCTGCTCCCGCCTCTGCTTCTCTCGCATCGCATTAATCCCGCCGCACGTTTTATGTTCATTAGTATACACACGGCAGGGGCGTAGATTGTGAGGGGGATGCGCTGTGGCTGGGAATACCGTAAAACGTTTCATTGTTTTTCATTATGCGCATTACTTATTGTGTTTCGTACTCGTACTCTCGTACTGCTCGTTCTCGGCAAGGAAATGAGGCACCCATCCTCCGCCCATGGCCATGGCCACGCCCATGCCCCCGCCATGTTGCCTGGCTTTGATTCCATCCGGTTTGCTGCCGCCGGCGGACCGGAAATATAAAAACACTCGCAGGCTAAATCATAATCACAGCTCCGATTATCTTCATAATGCCAGTTATGCTAGTTTCGTTTTTGCACCTGCTGCATGTGAACGAGCCTTGAGGGGATTACACATAGACAGGGGCACAGAGAGGGGGGGGGGCAGGGCAGAGGGGCAGAAGGGGAGAGAGAGCTATGTACAATATTATTGTTATTATTATTACTGCTTTTTATGGCACTTGTTTATGATTATTATAACTTTTATTAGCAATGAAATTATGCCAACGGGCTGAAGGCATTACAGGGTACTCTGTAGTCGAGCTTGTATTATTTCTAGTCACCTGTCTGACCAAAAACCTCCACTCGGTTAGTTTTGTGCATTGCAAACTCAACTCGACTGTCATCAGGAATTAATCTCTTTGTAAGCCTCTTAGTTTCCGGTTTTGGTGTTTTTTAACTGCACACAAAGCATACGTCATGTTTCAGGGGGTGGGGCAGGGGGAAATCCCATTTTGGCAACATTTATTAGATCAAAAACGAAAGCTTATTAAATTTAACTTTGATCCCATTTGCATGCGCTCAATTTACGAAAGTATTTTGCATTAATTAAGCCAATTTACATAGTTGCCACACAAGGCTCGACTGCAGCCGGGTCCAGAGATGAGAATGTTATGCGATATAGAAGACTGGCCAGGGGAATAGAGATGGAAATGGAGATGGAGGTGGAGAGGGGGGGGGAGCCTGGTATGGTCATCAGCCTGCGGCCTATGCTGCTTGTCCTTGTTGTTTGTTATCGTCTGAGCAACATTAATTTATGAAAATGTCGCATGTTTCATTAAACTGATTTTAGGTTTATTTGTCCAGGCAGAAAAATTTAATTGAAAATCTGCCCGCCTTTTCTCCGCTCCCCTCATTTCCCCCTCTGCCACTGCCCATTTGAGGTGACAATTTAAGCACGCTCGATGCCATGTCAGATAATGACGTTGATTGTGCTGCTTCACGCCGCATCCAGCCACTGGGTTCCTCTTGCCCATTTGCCATCCATCAATCGCAGGCGAACTCCTTAGCTGCCAGCGGGAGCAAAAACAATGCCACATCAAGTTGAGATGTTGCCGTAGCTGTCACCCCAGAGTCGCACTCCTCCCTCCCTCCCCACATTGTGTCTCCTCTTGCACTTTGCTCTGACATTTTCAGTTTATGGCATATTTGCATTATGCCAGGAGGAGGAGGAGCAGGGAGAGAGCGAGGAAAAGTAGAAGCAGCCTGAATCCTTTCAACTGGCCACAACTCTTTGGCTCCTCTGAGTGTTCTCCACTTGAACAATGACTCTACTTGGCTGCCATAAATGTGTAAAGTGTGTGGAGCAACTGCATCCAGCTGGGCTGCTTTGTGAGCTGACTCAGCTGTTAACCAGGCAAATAACAATTTAACCAGCTTCAATTGTTATGAGCAGCTCAACAAGCTGAAATTATTTGCTAACCATTTTAATTGGTACAGTTATGTGAGTCTAACTTGCTCTCTATTTCTAGATCATATATTCTCAGATCATGCAGGCAAATCGAAGTCAAATATATTCAAGCTCTTTCTGCGGGAATCAGAAGAAGCCGTATCCAGTTCAGACTTTTTCTTTAAATTCCAGAACTTCCTCTTGCCGATTACTCCAATTGAATTTAATGAGATTAGGAAGATTCTTTCGTAGATCAACTGTGATTATATAGGTAACCCTAAGTGGCGAATCGTAGCTGCTGTGGGTGCTTAGATGCATTTGGTTTCAAGGGGCAGGAGGGTTTGACTCTGTCGTCATTCCCATTCTCGTCGTCGTCTGGCAACGAGTCTCCACTCTCTCTCTCTCTCTCTTCCTCTCTGCCCTCGGCCTTTGCCACGCGCTGCCAATTTGTGTAGCCATGTGGGGTGCTGCGTCTCTTTGCCGTGGTCACATTTCATAGGATGCTAAATCAGGGCTTGGCAATTGGTGACGCGTGTCCCGGGCTTGTTGACATGGCATTGAGCACACACACTCAGAGATGCGTTCTGGCCCTGGCTTGCCCTGACCTGACCTGGCATGCCTTGGCTGGCCTGGCCCTGCCCCGTCTGCGGCGTCTGATAACATAATTTAGAAGGCAGCAGGCAGCTGCGCAGGCAGGCTGGCTGCAGAGACGTGGGCGGAGGTCGTTGATTTTCGTATTTCATAAGCCGACGTCCAAATCATTATGCATGCCTTTGATGGCGTCGCTAGGCTGGCAGGGAGGGGGGGTCAAAAAATTACGCTCATTAACTAGGGAATTGAGAGGGGGGGCGAAATGCCAGAATGCCAGCCTGGAGCTGGCTATGAGGCACGCTTAACAGGACACTTGAATTAATTTATCTTATCGCTCGCTGCATTTGGGGTGCCTCATGCGTTGTTGACGTTCAAGTTCCACTTATCAACATCAACAGAGCAGCAGCAGAAGCAGCAGCAGAGGAGGAGGCTGGCTATCAACATCATCTCATCAGCATCGGCATCAGGATCAGCATTGGCAACGGCATCGGCATCGGCATGACCATCACGAGCTTCATTTAAGCGCATTCGTTTTTATGCCATGCGCTTTTCACGCGACCCGCTTTTCTACCCCATTAGCCGCTCAAGTGGGCGGCGGCCAGCAGGCAAGCAAAAAAAAAAAAAAATGTTGCATACTTAGGCGGGCAGGCGGGCGGCGGCCAGCAACAAAAAATGTTGCATACTTAGGCGGGCTGAAATTCAATTTACTGTTTTGCCTTTAAGTTTGCCATGTCTGCTGCCTGTTTGTGTGTGTGTGTGTGTGTGTGCGCCTCGCATGCCTCACATTGTGGCAAGTCAATTATTTTCTTGTTTAGCAAATTGCTAGACATTCAGGTTTAGTGTACTATAGACATTGAGTCTGTTGTTGCTGTTGTTGTTGCTGCTGCTGCTGCTGTTCGTGCTGCCTGAACTAACTTTCCGCTGCCCTCTGATTTTCTACATACTTGAAACATGCTGTGCCATCGCATAGTCGTGGCATCGTCAGCATCATCGGCATCATCATCATCATCATCAGCATCGCCATCAACGTTGTACAACTTTAAGTTGGGCCGCCTGTCTTGCCTCCTAGTCGGAGTAACTTGCATTAGTTTTAAGTTGTTTTGTGCCTGCAAGCTGACAGAATATTCTACCAAATATTGCGTAATTCATTAATTAGTTTAAATAATTAGAAAAAGAATAAGGCACAGCAGAGTAGATTAAAATATTCTTTTCTTTGTCTCATTTATAACAAATCTGCTTTAGTTTCGTAAGCTATAACTATATTTATTATATTCATATTTTACATATTCATATATATTTATATATATAATTAAGTAAGTTCTTCTTCGATTTATATATTTATTTATTTATTTATTTAACGTCAACTCAGAGCAGTCGACTCAAGGACTAAAATAAAATAAAATTACAAATATAAATTTATATTAAAAATATAAGTATAATTTAAGATGAAGGTAGGGATATTTTTTTTTTTTTTTTATGATATGATATACCTTTTATTATATGCCTATGCTTTCTTCAATGCATTTACTAGTTTAATCATCCGCAATGACTATTTTTACGACATAGTTATTAAAGTACATAGCATAATGCGCCTCAAGCCCCGCAAAACTTTTGCTAGATGCGTGTAGTTTTTGTCTTAATCAGGACAAGCGTGTAGCATGTACCTCGTGGTGGCTGGTAGCGGCTCCTGTGACCTGACATACGCCATATAGAATACACCAGAGCCCAAACACACACAGACTACACGCCATATTTAACCAGTCTAACATGCGTTGCTCTTGTTGTTGTTGCCACACACTCTGCAACAATGAAACAACATTGGGAGGGCAGTTCCGACCCAAATATCATTTAACACGCGTGTAAACAAAATCGCTTAAATACATGTGCCAGAGAGAGAGAGAGGGGGAGAGAGAGAGGGCGAACCAAAGCGAACGCCCCAAAGCAAACAGACAAGTTGGCCACAACGAATGGCGGGCAAAAAGCACGGGGTCAAATTGATGGCCAGACAGCGGAGAGGGAGGGAGGCATGGCGAGTAGAGACGCACTGCAGCGGGACACAAACACAGACAGACACATAGAGACACATAGGGACCCTGGGAGCCCCAAAGTGTGTTTGTTTATTAGTAACTGATGACTGAACTTGCTCATCATTATAATCTGCAGGGTGGGAATATGCACAAATCTCCGATTTCTTATCAAATATTAATGAATAATTAAGGTTAAGGCGAATCGTGGGCAACGTGGCTAAAACTCTTCTCTTTAAAGGAAAACTCAGCTCTTTTTTAAAGCTAAAATTTGAATTGACTTTGGAGTACTCCAAAAACATGGCCTGAATAACAAAACGAATGCGGCAAACAATGAAATGTGAATTTGAATTCGCAATTCGCAGCAGAACAATAACAACAAAGGCAACAACAATTTTCGATTATCCAATGGGGCTGTCAGTCAGTCAGTCAGTCGGTGAGGCAGTCGGACAGTCGGACAGTCGGACAGTCTCTCCTCCATCAGAGTTGGCGCTAAATGAAAGCCATAGGAAATGTAGAGCCGCAGTTAAGCCCGATTTGGGCAAATGGGCATGTGGCAAGTGGTAAATGAAGAAACTTCCGCAAAGCTGACGGATGCAGGCAGGAACTGCCCCCGAAAAAAAATGCTCCGACGCACTTAACCCCGTTTTTCCCTTGGACTCACTCGGAGAAAAAGTTTACCACAAAATACTCTATAAATACGTATATATAGGGAAAGAGAGAGAGAGAGCACAGCCCCGATTCGAGTGTACACATCTTGTGCTGGCTCATTGTTTTCGGCCTTATTGTGCTTTTCTGGCCTTTTCCTTCTTCTTCTTGTTGTTATTGCTGTTAATAATTAAATGCAGTTTATGCCACGTTCAACTAGCCGAAAGTTTCTGTAAATTCCATTTGAAAGTATAATCAAAATGCTAACAGTCGAGTCGAGCGTCGAGCGTCGAGGGCGCTCAAGGGAAAAAATTAAAAATTATTTTTCTCATTCGGTTTGCTTTCGTTTTCAGCAGCGTTTCCATTGCTCTGCACAAATGGAGATCTCTTCCTTCCCCCCCTGCCTGTCTGTCGGAATCGTTTCGATGCTAATGCCTGCGGCAGTGTTCATTGCCAGAATCGCAGCCAGAGCTGGAGCTGATTCCTCCACAGCCAGAGCAGCCAGTGCCGCCATTTGGCTTGTCCTGTTTCTGCCACTTGAAGACTTTGCACTCTGCACATGGCCTGCATAATGAATGGAACGTCTCGAGCTCGTTTTCAGCTCTTCCCCCTCTCTCTCTCTCGCTCCCTGCTTGGCCTGGTTTTCAGCTTGAATTTTCCTTGGGCTCTCAGCAGTTTTCAGTTGCGGTTAAAGTGCACAATAAAAACACAATTTGTGGCCATTTGTGTTTGCCAGCATATCCGAAAATTATAAATGAAAATGTAGAGCTTAATAAAATACAAATTAGAAATACTAGATTATTGTAGAATGCTATAAGATTGCATTGTTGATGTGGGAAAAATTCTTTCTAAGCTTTAAAATGTAAATAGAAAATGTAGACTTATGTTTCCGAATTTCTTTATTTTTTTCTATTTAGATTTTTCAAGCCAAAACCCATCTATATTTATTCGCAAATTGCCGCTATTTAGCCTCAGTGATTTTCCTCCCCATGTTATCAAAGACGGCTCTAACTGTTTTCCCTTTGTTGTCCATTCACAATGGCCTGGCATGATTTCCGTTCACAGCGGAAATGTCTGGTACAAACCAACTGCAGCGTGGGCAGCGTCCATTTTAGCCGGAAAGGGAAAGCTTAGCCCAAGTACAGGCTGCAACACGTGGCCGTAGCACATCCGTTTCGCAACACCGGCAATAATGGCAACTTGCAACACTAACTGCTATGGCCATTAAGAGTCTTAGTTGCTTATGCGATTATTATCAATCATATTTCGTACTTTTAAAATATAAAATACTTTTTTAAATTATTTTATAAATTAATATTTTTATTGAATATGAGATATTTATTTTATTTCTTAACTTAAAAAAATAAAATAAATTTTTAAATTATTTTATAAATAAATATTTTTATTAAATATGAGATATTTATTTTATTTCTTAACAGATTATTTATTTTTTATTTTTTATAGACTTCATGCATCTCCTTGTATGTGTGCATGTGTATGGCGTTTTTTACAGTTAATACAATTTTTGTGCCACGTTTTGTAGTGGCGGTTAAAAAAATCACTCATGCGCCCCGTGTGCCATAACAAAGCAATTGCCCAATCGCATTCACAGTCGAGTAACGCACGTTTATGGCCTCAAATTTACGCAATTCAGCTGTGTGTAGTCTCGCTCCCTCTCTCTCTCTTCTTCTCTCTCTCTGGGCCAGAGTCGTTATGCAAATCGCCTGCATTAGGCCAGGCCAGAACTGGCTACTGCAAAGGCGCAACTTTAAAGTGGCCTCTCAAGGCTGCCAGAGATGGCAGGCGGCCCTGGCATGGCAGATTTGATGTAAATGTGAGTAAATTATGAGCACAGCGATGCCATCTGCATGTCAAGCAGGCCAGGCAGGCAGTCAGCCAGGCCAACAGGCAACCCTTTTTGGTTATCAGTCACAGTGCTCAACAGTAAATTACACTCAAAATGAGCAGCTGCCATTTTTCTCAGTGTCGCTTTGTTGCTTATCAACATAATAAACGTTTGTGCAAGGCCAAGTTCATTGTGCTGTGTGTGTGTGTGCCTGCTCGTGCCTGTGTGTGTGTGTGTCAAGGACATCCGGCGGCTGGCCTGGTCTCCTGGTCACATCCGGCGACGTGTGTGCCCAACGAGTGACCCAACTAATTTTATGCCCATTTGCAGCGTGCTGCAAGAGACGCTCCCTTTATACATATATATACTTCTTTTTTTTGGCAACGTCTAAAGAAATGTGTTAACTTTATCTAAATTGTTAAAACATTTACCAAATGACCTCACGTAGCGAAATTTCAGCTTGTCCCTCCGCCTCGCCTTGTGACCCCTCGACATTTTGTGACCGTGTTGGAGTCGCACTTGCTGCTGCCCTGGGGGGGGGGCGGCACAAGGAACGTGTGTGACTCGATCGTATCTCTCTCTCTCTCTGTCTTTCTCTCTCTTTTTCCCTGCGACGTGAGACCCCTTCTTGGTCATACTATATGCCAAAACTTCTATCTGTGTCTGTGTGTGTACAAAGCATTTTCGCTGAGGCGGCTGCAGTTCATTTGCTTGACGGCTTTTCCGCTTTTCCGCTTTTCACAGTGTTGTCTACGCTTTATTGGTTCGCCAACATGTTCTTTATGGCATTTTGATGTTGATGTTGCAGGGCAGCGAACCCTTCTTCTGCTTCTTCTTTTTTTTCTGACGTTTATTATGCTTGTTGTACCAAGCGTCACGTAGTTTGCGTATTAAGTATACGCCGCGTCTGACGTGTTGCCCGCCAGTTAACCAAGCAGAGGTAGCTTTAAGTCGGCATTCAAATGCGCAAATTAAAGTTTTCAATAAAAGTTTCACTTCGTTTTCGTTGAGAGATTTCCAATGGATTTTCGCACATTTCACACACACGCCTACAGAGAGAGAGAAAGAGAGAGAGAGAGAGGGAGAGAACCTTTTTGACCTGCAGAGAGACATCAATTTTGTTTGATGTCCATTTGCTGCTGCTTTTCTGAAAACTTTTCACTAAAAGCCTCAAAACTGAAATTCACAGGAAATAAGAATAAAAAACAAACATGCAAATCAAAGCGTCGAGAAAGCATGTGCAGAGCGAGAGAAAGAGAGAGAGAGAGAGAGAGAGAGAGTGTTATTTCCATATCTGAAAACTGGAATTACAAAAATGTTTTACAAATCAAAGCATTTTCATATTTCGGCAGAAAAACAATGCGCAAACCATATGTGGGCAGATCAGACTAAGCTGAAAGTGTGAAGAGCGAGAGAGAGAGAGTGTAAAACGAGGTAGCAAATTGCTTATGAATACATTGTGAATACCTGTAGGGGACACACGGGGCATTCATCAGTTTGGAATGCTTCACTCAGCCCGAATATTCATTGATGTCTTTATGAACTCGACACATGCTTTGGGGTCGAGTCTAATTTGATACAAACACGCTTGAAATGTTTCTTTGTTGAAAAAACAGAGTGAAAAAACTATTGGGATCTGTTTGTTTGTGTATTGCTATCCCTCTCCCCCTCTGCCACTCTCTTTCTAACTGCAAATTATGCTTTGTTGATTTACAAGTTGACTCAATGAATGCGTAGCACACGCCTCCAGTGGGCGTGGAGCTGCCCAAATTGAAAAAAGAAACAAAAAGAGTTCAAAATTGTTGAAAATTCATTCGTGTTTGCTTTCATGTTAATGCTAATGCCACTACAGCAGTTGTGTGTGTGTGAGTGTGTGTGTGTGGGATGTGAGTGTGCGAGTGTGAGTGCGAGTGCGCTGCTCGCTTTAGTGTGCCTGCTCGTGCTCTCCACATTTACAAAATGTTGCTGCCTGCGCCTGAAAGTATGTTATAAAAAATATTTTATGACATGTAAAAGCATCAATAAAAAGGTTCAGCCCCCGACTCCCTATTTCTCCACCCTTCCACACCCCCTTTACTTGCCCTGCCTCGTTTATTGCCCTCGCTGCCGCTGCGGTCGCGCTTTATCCTTTGCCCAGCTCGTTACTCATTTCATTTTTCTCCATTTTTTTTCTTTCTTTTTTTGGGTTATGTTTCATGTTTTCCACGCTTTTCGTATTTTGTTACTTTGTTGGCCTTTCGGTTCGTCGTCGTTTAACGGAAAATTACATTTAAGTATGTGTTAGAATTGACGCCGTAACAGGTTGTAAATAAAATTCAACAACATTTGACTTCACTCGGACACACACACACACACACACATCTTGGCCGGAAAATGACCAGGACAGGGGCAGGGGCAGGGTGAATATTCACTGGGAAAATCGTTGACATATCACAATTACCACAAAGACTTTTGCTGGGTTAAGCCAGTCAAAGTGCTGGTGGGTCCAGCATATATGCAATTAATCCCATTCTACGGGGCTCTTAAAGCAAAAGAGAAGGGGTAAGGAAGAATAAGGGGGGAGGGATAGGGGTATGCAAAAGCGAAGCTCGTTAAAAGTTCGAAAATAAATTTCATATACTCGAACGCACAGCTAATATGATAAAGCAGGCTCGAGGGGGGTAAAGGCGTGACAGAGTGAGGGAGGAGGAGGAGTGGGTGCTGCCCGAGGAGCTGGCGACAAAAAGCGCATTTTGATAAGCGGCTTACGGGCCAAGCCTCAGGATGCTATGAGACTCGCCTCGTCTCGCCAGGCCACGCCAGGCCACACCACGCCACGTCTCGCCCAGAGGAAGGCAGAAGCTCCTGCTGCTGCTGCTGGAGGAGATGGCTTTCCCTTGTCACAAATGGCAACATTTGCGAACATTTTTCGGCGCAACTTTTATGGGCATGAGTCATTTTCATCATCTCCTTTTTTTTTGCTTTGTTCCTGCAGTTCGTTTCGCTTTTTGTTTTTGTTTTACTTTTGCTAATTGTCAGTGCAAAGCCGCAAGCGACATGAAACTTTTTCGTTTTCCCTTGCTTTTTTTCTTTCTTATTTTTTGGAAAAGTAGAAATTAATTTCACTGTAAATGCACATAATCAAGTGTGCGTAGCGATGCCGCCTTGGACCTGGCAGCAGGATAGAGTAGATGGAGCATCCCTGGCGCATGAAGGATGCAAAAAACTTTTACAGCAAACGGACAAAAAGATGAAGTGCTTCGGTGCAGACTGCGAGGGCTGCGGCTTCTTAATGAAAAGGCAATCTTGGCTGCAGTCGCAGCTAGCAGTGGAAATGAGCTAAGGGAAAATGCCTAATTGAAAAATGAAAATGTATGCGTGATGCTGAACAAAATTGAAGAGCGATGCGAGGACTGCAAAAAGGGGTCAAGAGGAGCGGCATGACAAATATGACGTATACGCCGAGTGGGGCGCAAAAGAGTTCGCATTTACAGCGTATTTTATAATCTTTTTCTTTTTCGAATGCAATTGAGATTTCTTTTTTTTGCTCTTCGAATTGCATATATAATTAAATAATTAGTAAAATAAATTATAAACTTATACTCTGCGCATTCCCTCAACTTAATCAAGCGAAACAACAATAAGCCGCGTTTAATCATGGCCCAAGCAATTGGCTTTTCCTGCTGCCACAGGAAAATAGGAAAAACTCTCGTTGCAGTAACTGACACTAGACCCCGCTCATAATCTATGCTAATTTTCGCCTTCTTTATGCCTGGTGGATTGCCCAGACCAGGATGCTTTTCATTTCTTTTGCCATGAAAATAAAGAAGAAGAAGGAATTAAAATTAATGAAGTTGAACAGGCGGCAGAGAAGGAAAGAGAGAGGGGAAGAGAGACAGAGAGAGAGAGAGAGAAAATCTTAATCGTGATCTTATTACGCGCGTTAATTACGAAATACAACAACAGTGACACGAAAACAGGCGAATGTAAGAGCAATGGCAACAGTGCACAGTGCTTCTTTTTTATGAGCAGTCTGCGAAATTAAGTTCTTCAAGCCGGAAAAAATAAGAGAAGCATGAAAAAAGAGAGAGACGGAGAGGTAGAGGCAAAGAGAGAGAGACAGACAACGAGCTGGTAAAATTAAGAAAATAGACGACGCATAGATAAGCAAGTGCAGCGTGCCGCATTTTGTGGATGCAACGCTGCCTCTATTTCAGCTGCTGTTGCTGTTGCTATTGTTGCTGTTGTTGCTGCTGTTGCTGCTGTTGTTGTCGCCGTTGTAGCTGCACAAGTTTTATGACCCGCTGAGCAACATTGTTGTCGCAGGCCATTTTTCATTAGAACAAAGCAAAGAACCGCATTTGCCTGGCTCAGAGAGAGAGAGATAGAGACAGAGAGAGGCAAGGAGAGTATGTAGGAGGGGCAAAGATAGTAAAAGAGAGAGCAAATAAATGGTAAAAGAGAGACAGAGAGAGAGAGAGAGCTGCGAGAGGGTGCCAGCAGAGGCAGGCTTTAATCAGAGCGCACTTCGAACATCGCATAAGGTGACAAACATGCAGACAACACACACAAACCCCAAAACCGCAGTATGTCCTCAAAATTCCTAGAGTTTGCCTCATGTGGAGCTATATATATATAAATAGAATATATATAAATATATAAAACATGCCAAAAAAAATATTGCCAGCTTTGAAACGCGATTAAAAATATTTCGAGCTGCCTTGCCAAGTTCAGAGAGCTTGAGCAGCAAAGAGCGTACTGTAAATTGCTTTATCAAGCACACACCCCTTCCCCCCGTCTGCCTACCATAATCTTAACCCCTTGTTGCAGCATTTGTTATCTGCGAACTGAAGTTTAATAAATTGCAACGAGGTTTATTAATTATGCTGTGCCAAATTGCAGCACGCTGGGCAAAGTAATTTCGTCCAGAACTATCTTTATCATGGCATCCCGTTAGCCAGTCAGCCATTTTGGATTCCTTTTCGCTCTCTCTCTCTCTCTCTCTCTCTTTTTGCACTTCCTTACACTAGTTTACCGAGCATGGAGCCCAGTGATGGACAGTGTAATTTATGAAGCGAAATGCGAGAAGCGAACCAGTTGGACGGGCTCATTAATTAGGGCCTGTTATGCAATTTGATTTAGAATGAAGCCTGACAGGCGACTGCCATGATGTATAGTCAGGGTAGGGGAGGGGGATATAGGCGGGGCAGGGTATATCGTATATGGACGAGGTAACTGTCATTGCAACTGGCAACTGACAAGTGACAAAAAGAGAAAACCAAAAACTGAAATACAGAAAGCAAAAAAAGAAACAAGAAAACGGAAACATAAAAATGCAGTGCAAGGTAGAAACAATTGACATTGTATTTGAGTGATGTATATGTGCGTGTGTGCCTGTGTGTGTGTGTGTGTGTAAGGTCGTATATTTGTGTGTGTGTGTGGCATACTACAAATCCGTATAAACCGCTGACCAGGAATTACACACATAAGCGGCTTGTGCGCTCGCCTGGCCTGACCCGAGTGAAACAAGTTCAACGCCAGAAAAGCGAAACAAAAGCAAACAGATTTTCCACAGCCAAACGGAAAACTGAAACTGCAATAGGAAAATAGGAAAATGGGAAAACTCGCGGCTTAGTTTAGCTGTGTTTGCTGTGCATTAAAGTCGCGCATTTTTCGAAATTTATGCGCCATGCTAACTGGAGCAGAAAACATATATATTTAAGAAGGCCAAAATAATTTAGCACAGACGCAAAGATGCTGCCATTTAGTACACACACACAGAGATACACACACACACACACAGATAAATCACAGTGACTGTCGCAGTCCGGCAACGCTGGCCACGCTTGGCCACACTCAAATAACTTAACGCCAACTTGATGCGACTGTCGCGACGCTGAACTTAATCGGGCGTCCCTGCCGGACTGTTTGACTTTGGAAAACCATCATCAAGTGCATGTGGTGTGTTATGTGCTCTCGATATATATATAGGGATCGGGAGACAAGTACAAAATGCAGGCCCATCAATAGCAGAGTGTAGGGCAAAGTGAAATTGACGTGCAGGCAGGCAGGCAGGCAGAGGGAAGCAGAGAAGGAGGCAGGGAAAAATGGAAGCAGTTACTCCACGAACAGATAAAGAATCCTGCTGCTCTGCCTGTCCTGCCCTGTCCTGCCTCTCCCAGGCTACGCTGATGTCTATTACGAGCGCATCTAATGTTTGTGGCTAGAAACAGAGGCAGATGGCCAACTGCAATCGGCTGTGCGGTTTTGGCCACAATTTTCACTGGCACTGGGCAAGTTCAGCTGCTCGTTTATCAGGGAATTCAATTAGCCGTTGCTTTATGCATGAGACAGGTACAGAAAAACAAAAATGGAGGCTTTAATTGCTGCCACATCAGATGTTCAGCCCTTGCCACGCCCCCCCACCCCCCGAACTGCCCAAGCAACTGAGCTGTAAGCTGAAGCTTTGCTGTTTGTATTTGTCTTGGGCAACTTTCGTGTGTATGCAAACACACGTGGAGCAGGCACACAGAGAGAGAGAGAGAGAGAGAAAGAGAGGGAGGATACAGAGGAGTGGGAGGAAGACTGGGAAAAAGAGAGAGAGAGAGAGCTCGCTGCTGCCGCTGCTTATTGCACCACGGGGCGTATGTGTAATTTTTCTTTTACTCAGCAATGCAAATAAAATATTCCCGCTGCGTGTAGCTTTCACTTTACATTCAACCTTAACGGGGGCGTTGCAACTTTGTTGACTGGCATCGAAATGTATTTTATGCCACACGAAGTTGAAAAGAAAAACACAAGCGAAAAGGAGAGGGAGAAACAGAGACAGGGAGGAAAAGAGAGGGGGAAAACCGGGAGACCGAGTTTTGTGTTGTTTTTGCTCGCAATAATATTGACAGTTATGAGTGAAATGCATGAAAAAAACGCTACGATTTTCCAGCAATTTTCCACACTTCGCTAATAATTGTTGTAATTCGAAAACAATTTCGTTTATCGAGTTGACGATCCCGAAAAGCTGCGCATAATTGACCGGAAATAGTTATAGCTAGGGGAATAAAGAAAGCATTTAAAACATATTTTAATTTTTATTACTATTTTATTTTTATTTTTTTTTTAAGCTGCTGTTGTTCTCATTGTTCTGTTCTGAGTTTCGATATATTTCTCTTCTTTCTGGATGATGTACTTCTCCACTTTGATTTGTTGTCTCTATCTTTGCTTTATTTCTTCTACTTTATTTGTCTTTAACTCTCCCATTTCTTTTCTCACTCTACTTAGTTCATAGTTTTTCATTCCTTATCTATTTCAATTTTACTTTGCTTCTCACTCTTTATCTATCATTTAATTCAATTTCCCTCTATTTATTTGCATCTATCTGACTCCTTTCCTCTTTTATTCTCCATCTTTTTTAATATCGCAGCCTTTCTTTCTTCTATTATTTCTCTTTCTTTTAATTCTCTATTCCATTCTCATTCCCTTATTCTACATTCTTTTCCCTCCCTACGACTTGATTCGTTTTTACCTGCCAGCTTCACAAACCTAAAAAAAAGCAATCAATGTTGCGTCGAAATTATGGAAAAAGAAGAACGTAATGCTGATAAAGTGAGAGAACAGAAATAACAAAATGAAATATTTATGCGCATATTAATGTGCCGTTATATCTGCAGCAGCAGCACAGTGGGAAACAAAAAACGAAAAGGGCAGTCAGCCCTGAGAACCAGGGGGAAAAAAATGCTAGAACGTAATGAGAGTGCGACTGGCAACTGGCAACTGGCAACTGGCGGCGCCTGCTGCCTTTGCCAATGTCCTGCTGTGAAATTGATGAATGTGTTGCCATCACTAGCGCAAAAATAACGGCATCCGGAACAACACCAATCACGGCAGCAACAACAGCAACAACAACAGCAACAACAACAGCAACAACGATGGCAACAGTACTCGCCAACAGTCTGCATACATTTTACAATCAAAGATGGAGGCGCAAATAATGTTAGCCTGCCCAGAGTCAGGTTTAGCTGCCCAACTCGAGAGGCAATAAAAAAGCCCACACACACACATGGCTAACACGTAAGCGTGGGTGTGTGTGTGTGAGTGTGTGTAGCTGGCAATTGTGATACATGTAAACAATAAAATGAACAAATCAACATTTTATGAAATATTGACAAGTGATATCAATCATTGTTCCTGACACTCCATCCCATTCCATTCCATCCCATCCCATATCCCACTGTGCCGGGGCTGCCTTCTGACCAGGGTCCGTTCCTCGTTCGTTGCCTTCTGAGCTCATGTGTCGATTGTTTACAGGTGCCGTTTGATTAGTCGTGAAGTGTGTTAACAACTTCACTCACACACACACACACACACTCACCCACGCACACACACGTGCAAGTCGTGCGTAAATATTGTATTTACGTGCACACACAAATATTACGTATACGCAGCGTTGGCTTGGCAGGCTTTGTCTGCGCCTTACGTTGCTGACTTTTGGCTGGAAATTACTTTGAGATTTATCAAGGTAAATAAAGCATGTGTATCTGTAGCTCTGCAATTTATGCTGAAAATTATACGCAATGGAAAATCAACCAGCCTAAAGTGTTTTTATATTTTCCATATTTATATATATTGATATATTTATTTTTTTTATAAATCTATTTATTAAAGCAGAATCTTTAAGCTCTTCCTTTCTTTCCTTTTTAATTCTCAACTTCTAAAATTTATTTTGCCAAAATTGTCTGGCAATTTAATGGCTAAGCATACACACACAATCTTTAATCAAACTAAAACACTGTAAAATATTTTGCACAAAATAATTGCTTACTGATTTGTAAAGAGGAAAATTTCTGACTCATTTGGCATGCGCAAAATTTTGTTCGAACCAAAATGAAAATTCACAAAATTGCGTGAGAATTTTAAAACAATTAAATGGAAAAAAATTCGCGTAAAGTTTTCTGCTGTTTCTGCTTTCAATATTTTGTTAATTATAATTGTGGTTAAATAATTTTTGGTTAATTAAGTTTGCGCGCAGCCCGCCCGGACAGCAATTTCGGACACGAAAAAACATATATATTTTTTCATGCGAACAGAGTCAACACATATGTGCGATATTTAGTGAAGTGTTTAGTTTTAATTGCGAAATTGGAAAATAATAAATAAATGCGAATTTGTGTGCATTCTTAATTGAACAAAAGCTGCATAGATGATTATTTAATCGGGTCAGCTTAGGCCCTAATGGCACATTGCTCTTCCGTGTTGCTTAAATTATTGCAATTGTTTTAAACAATATTAATTATGTCTTTAAATGGGTTTAACTAGCATATTCAATAATCTGAGGCATTATTTTTGGGAATAAAAAAAAGAATATTTGGATGTGGACTGCATGCAGTTTAAGTCCGCTTTCGCTAAAAACTGTGCAAACTTGTGTCTATTTCTGGGCTATTTGCATGCGTATTGCGTATTTGCATAGCTCATAAACAACACACACACGCACAGAGAAAGGGAGAGAGAGTCACACACACTCTCGAATCAATTACTTCCGCCTGCGCTTTGTTTCCGTTTGGCAGACATTGCGCAAATAGCGCACTGCAAGGCGAGGCACTGCCTCTCAGCTTGCCCCGCCCACTTTTCCCTGATTTCCTCACCTTCTTTCTCTTCTCTATTCACCCACACACACAATGTGAATTCGCAACTCTGTCGCTTTGTTTAATTTTATTTGTTTTGGCCGACGGCGCGTATACGCAACGTACTGCAATATTGAAAAATTCCTTTGTTGTCATTTGCGTTCCGCGCTGACGGTCGCTTTTGCTGCGTATTCCTCTATTCCTCTACTTGTCCACTATGCTCTCTATGAGAGTATGTGTGTGTGTGTGTGTGTTTAGGTATGTGTGTGTGTGAGTGTACTATACGTGGCTATTTGTTTTCTGCATACCGTTGTTTTCACTCACAATTTTTTGTGTCAATTGCAATAAAGCCATTTTGGAAGCAATACACATACACACAGATATACACATACATACATATATACATATACACATATAAAGTCTAAGTTTCATAAGTGTGAGAGATCTTTGTACTCGCTGCTCTTACGCTTTCGTCCTCGCTTGATTTGCACAATTAGTTTAAATTAAAAAAGAATTACTTCATAAATAGAAATCTCATATATTAAATTAACACTTGTTGCAATTTCTTGAGTTTCCATTTCATCGATTTAATTTGCCATCTTGAACCTTGACTTCTCTGCAAAACGAACTTAATTATGAATATGAATTTCTGTTAGTCGCATGAGACGCACTTACCATAATTGAATATCGTATTAGAATCTCTTGGTCAGCGGGAATCAATCAAAGTGTTACCTGCGTTCAAGGAGCTGGAGCTGGGATAATTCAATAATTAAACTCAAATTAAGCAAATTACGGCCATACTTCGGCTCAGAATGTGCACTCATTTATGCAGAAGTGATGTCTGTGAATATGTAATTTCGAATATTTATTGGAACTTTGCAAATGTCGCACAACTTTACAAGGACAAGGACGACGAGAATGACGAGAAAATGTGAAGGTGTGAGATGGGGCAGGCAGAGCCTATTTACAATCATTAATCATGCGGACTTGTAATTTATCTTGAGAGGCTGCCAGAAGGCGGAGGGGTAGGCAAACTTTGTCCTGCGGCGCACACCTGCAGTGCCTGCGGGACAAACTTTTACCCAGGACTCTGCGACTCTGCTCGCCCCAAAATACTTCCTAAATACTTTTTTAATAGCTTAAGCGCATTTCCTGTTTTTATTAAACACAAAATATAAGCGCCAGCCCCCCAACCTGAGCACAAACATATGCCAGGTGATTTTTTCTTTTCTTCTTTTTCGAGGCCAAAACTTTGTCACCGCCATTGTAAAGTTTTGCGGGCACGCCCCCTCACACCATCCTCCTCCCCTGGCATTGTACGTAATGACAGCGACTTCGACTTGCACCTGCAGCAGCACCCTGTGAGGCCTTAGGGCACACGCTCTTATGTAAATCTGCCAAATTAAGTGCCAGGCGTTTGTCAGGCAGGCCAAGGATGGAGCAGGAGGCAGGAGGGAGGAGGAGCAGGAGGAGCTGGACCACTCTGGGCGATTGTCAGCTGGTTCCCCCGACGAGGCATCGCTTCTTGGCGCGATGTCTGCTTCATTTTATTAATTTCTAAGTTCCCGCTTGTCGTACCAAAAAAAAAAAAAAATGAAAATTCAAATGAAATATTTCCAAGCTCTTTCAGGTAAGTCGCCCTCCATCCACGTGTCCACGCTTCGGCACCCAGGGGAAGGAATTCAAATTACTTATCATGACGAGGATATTTTGTGTTTGCAAAAGTTTTTTTTTCAAGTTGGGGAAAATAAAGAATTAAGTCGAAATTAAGCATTATTGACGGTCAGCGAGGGAACTTTAAAGCGGAATTAATAAAAGATATAGCCTGAATTGTATTCTTATAAACAAAGCATAAGTAATTAATATTTTCAAATTTAATATAAATAAACCTATACCTAGTTTATGCCAAACATTCTCTTAAATATTTTACATATTTAACTCGTTTAACCAAATTTCTAACATAGTTGCCAGACATTTTGGTTGCGTCGTCTCTCAGCAGGGTTGCCTTGCCTAATCCCACTGCTAAATTTGCTTACAAGTTCTGTGCTGGATTTTAAATACCTAACGCCTCCGGGGCTAATGACTAAGTCGGGCTGTGCGGAAATGCAACAAATAAATACAAAGGCGGCTTAATGCGCCTCTTGTCTGGCAGAGCGAGAGAAACTGAAATAAAGTTGTCAGAGGGCTTCCAGAGTGGCCCCGGAGCAGACTCGGATTTCTGGACGGAGACTAGAGCCAAAGGGAGGAGGCCAGGCAGGGACTGGGATGGGACTAAGAGCGGCCACACGCTCATTTACTTTGTCGCTTGCCAAATGCAGCTACAGCCAGAGCAAAACAAAGTATCCATGCCAGGCAGGACACAGGACAAGAGCAGAGGAGGCCAAGGGACAGAGGGCAGAGGACAGCAGGCATTCGCAGAAACCTACAGGCGTTGCGCGTCATTAGGGCAACATGCACGGCTGCCCCTGCCTCACGCCCGCCCCTGCTCCCTGCCCACTGTCGACCCGGCCAGTTGCATGCGACGTGGACAACACGAAATTGTTGGTAAAGTGAAAAATTTATTTCACAATTCTCTGTTAAAGGATTTCTATTTCCGCTCGGTGCCACCATAAAACGCCAGCCCAAAAAACCAAACGTAACGGAATAAAACTATAAACATACATAGGCGTTGTGGAAGGGGGGGCAGAAAGAGAGAGAGAGAGAGAGAGAGCGAGAGAGAGGGGCAGAGAGCCAAATAAATAATATATGGTGTCGCCGGCGTTTTAATAGTTTTGTTAGCCTTTTTCCAGCCGCCGGGCGACAGGAAGTTACTTTTATGCGCGCGCCTCCCTCCCCCACCTCTTAAAAAGGAAATTTCGGCTAAGGACTTTGGAAAATGCTGCTGTTGCTGCTGCGCGTCGGAAAAGCCATGGCCGTGAGCTGTGTGTCTGTGAATGGGGATTTTGTGGCTCTTTTTATTTGGCACCATGCGGAGAACGTGCGCTCTTGCGACTCTTTTCCAACTACCATAGGCCCGCTTGATTTCTCTGTTACTGGTAATGCCTTTTTTTTAGCAAGGCGTCCTTAACGAGTCTGGGAAAAAAAAAACCACAACCCTTAACCCAAGTCATGCCAATTTCTGGCTAGCCAAGTCTCACATACCGCTGCCCTTGGCTTCGTTGGAAGTAAAGAAAGGTTTGAAGAGTTAGGTAAGCTTCAAATCTATTAAGAAACTTGAGATAAATTGACAATTTTAAGCTATATATACAAAGTTTCATATCGTTTTAGCTTTGGCTTTGTAATAGACCGTCTTGGAACTATGAAAACCATTAAATGTTGAGGCAAGCACTGAGGTATAGGCGCCCATATTGGCAAAACCAATTAGATCACCTCGATTCAGGTTGGGCAATTGCACTTCGGCGCAGATCTGCAGAAGTTGGGAATATAGGATTAAGAAATAATATACATCCTAATATTATTGGCCTACCTTATCTAGAGCATCACAAGTTGGTCCCCAGAGCAGACTCTTGAACGTGGGCAAATGTTTTCCTTTGGTATCCTAAAATATAAAGACTTTCTAGTAATAAAGATCCCAACTGCTTTCGCTACTCACCAGAAAGTGTCGTATTATGAGCGGCTCATCGAAGACGACGGCAATGAAGGAGCCAAAGACCCCATCATTTAGATAGTACATGATGGTATCCACTCTGCCCGCTGCGTTACGTATCTCTCGCTTTGCACTGATCTTGCAGACAACTGTACAGGCTGCAGATACGAAAAATTGTCCAGGTTCAGAAATGATTTCAACACGATCATCTTGGAAATGTGTCTGCAAGGCTGTGTCTATAGTTTCAGCTGTCTGTGAAATGAAAACTCAAGATCAGTTACTATCAAAAGTTGCAGAGTTTTTTTGCAGAGCGAACCTTCTCGAATTCCGCATCATTGCAGCCAGAGAAACCTCCGCCAATGTCCAAGAGTTTCATATCAAAGCCAAGAAGTTTGCCAAAATCAAAAATCTGACTACCCAACTCAATGGCTTGGCCATAGACATCGGTATCCAAGCAACTGGAGCCCACATGGAAGCTGGTTCCCGTCACCTGGGTAGGGTATATAAAGTAGTCGGTACTGGGAGCTAATTGGCTTGAGTCACATACCGACAATTTGAGTGCCTTCGCTAGCAGCATCAGAGCAGGTGCCTCCGCCTGTGGATCACAACCGAACTTCCCTCCCAGCGGGTATCGTGCTTTCTTCGCTTCACACTTGTAGCGCACGACGAGACTGCAATAGATATTTCAGAGTATTAAATACGTGATATACCGCACCATACTTACTTGGCCTTGGGGTAGTGTTTGTGCATTTTATAGATCTCAAATTCATTATCTACGGTCAGTTTGAGCACTTTATGCTCACGAGCGTAGTTCGTGTGACTGAGGGAACGACAGGGATTGGCATAGATAATACGCTCGGGAGTAACTCCAAGGTCGAGTATCTGTAGAAGTTGAAATTGTAGACCATTTGCACACAATATACCATTTCCTACTCACCTGTTTCAGTTCATTTTTCGATGCACAATCGAATCCAGTTCCCAGCTCAGCGAGTGTTCTCACAATTTGCGGATCACTGTTGCATTTGACCGCATAGAAGGGCTTGATCCTTGGCAACTTCTTCTGCCACAACCGGAACATACGTTCCACACTAGAAAGATCACAGAGATTTAGTCCCTCATCGCAGTTGAGTTCCTCAAACTTTTCGGCAGCCTCCCGAACATTAAGTATATTCTCATAGTAATTGATTTCTGTTTCGCACATCTCAACCGCACAGCCCAAGCCTTCAAACTAAACTGTTAGACTAACTCAGAGTATAAGCAAGTAGAGGTAAATATTATTAAGTTCATTCACGATCACAACAATGACTGCAAAATTCCCTGTAATTCTCAATTGAACACACAAAATAATCTGTCTTATATTTAGAGTGCATGTGGAAAGTTTTATACCTTCACAGTATATCGCACACGGTATAAGTAAAAATCATTATCAGAAACAGACAGATAGACTAGGAATAAAAGCAATGATAACACACAGTCTCACTAATTACTTGATCTAATCTATGGCTAATAAAACAAACAATAAAGAAAAAAACAATAATATATATTTCGAGATAGTGCTGCGTGTGAATTTTACAATTCGATGTAGAATATTGTTTAAAAGGGAAGACTTGCCCAAGTGACTCACAACAAGTGCGTGTTCATTATGAATGGGTCAGTTTAATCTCTGTTGAATTGTGGAGTGATTAGAATATGTTTTTTCACACTGAAACCAGTTGCGAGAGACTGATAAGCAATTTGTTGTATTTGCCTAATGCAATCTCTATATGTGCTTAGTGATAAGAGTAAACATATTGAACTTGAACTTGCATTTTTATAATCTTTTTGTATATTTTAAGCAAATTCATCCAGACATCGGATTGTTGCCTAATGGCTTATTTTAAATACAAATAAATAGATCCCAGTAGACCAAAAAATACTCAAGGGAAATATAAATAAAATAGAGTGTGTAGAACTGAGATATATATCTGAGTGTGTGTGCGTGTCTCTTCTCCCCCGAGTGCGTAAAACTCTCGAGGCGGCAATTGAAGTGACAGATAAAACTTTCTACCCTGAATTGCCTTAACTTTGCATTTTTAATGCGTATACCATGATATATATAGTATATGAACTGACGATTTTTTGGTTTGCCAGCAGGCTGAGTCAAGGCTTAAGAGAGAGAGAGAGAGAGGGAGATAGAGAGGGAGATAGAGCGCTATATGCCTATCGAGGGTTCGGGAGCCGCATCTGAGTGTATGCTGTGACCGACAGGCAGTGGGGTTGGGGAATTTGAAGTAGTTTTGAACATGTTGCAGACGCTACTCAAGTTTCCATTTGAAATGCACACGATTTCGAGGCACTTAAAACTTGTCGAGAGGGTCGCGACGAGGCGCCTGAATCGCCACCGTGCGACACTTTTCTAAGCGGCTTTTAATTAACAGCCATCAAGTGCAAGGATTTCAAGGATTTGCCGAGCATCTGCACACATGAGTGCGCAGCGACGAGTAAGAGAAACAGAGAGACAGCGAGAGAGAGAGAGAGAGCGCGTTGACTGACGCCATATTGAAATTCATTAAGACGGCGTCGCCATCGTCCTTGTCGCCGGCATCGCATTAATATGGCAAGTAAAATATTTATAGCATAATTCTAGGAGCTGCTACATCACAGCGCATTGTGCTACTCATTGTTGTGGTGCTCGAGCGAGCGTTAAAGAAATTAATTAATATTCTGCTCCACGCTCTGTTCCCCTCCCCTCATGGCACTTGTCTCACACACACACACGCTGGCACACACCCACATACGCACACACACGCACACACACACGCACTTACACACTCACTTGGGTGTATGGGTTTAATAATGGCGCTTGTGTGACGCGTTTTTTCTTGCGGCTTACACAAAGCTGTAGCCAAGTTGCCTTTCCCCAGTGTCTCTCTCTCTTTCGCTCTCTCTCTTTCTCTCAATCTTTCATCTGAATTATTTTTTATACCCTGCACTTCAAAGAAGAGGGAAAAGAACAAGGAATGGGCTTATAGAACTGCTTAACGCAACATGCGTGTGCGGTAGGGTATGTTCTAGTCTACCCTCCTGTGCGTAGGAGGGAGTGAGTGTTTTTACTCTGCCATTATTCGCATCGCAGCTTCAAGCGGCGTGTCTTGTTTCTGACACTATTAAGCTCCATATACAGGCAGCTCTACATAAAGCATTCGTATATATATTATATAATCACGTGGCTTGTACGATGCAAGCTATTTCTTTTTATTCACTTAAAAAAAAAAAAACAAATTTAATTGTGTTAAAAAATAAATTGCAAAATCTTGTGGCATAATTATAAATCCGAGGCCTTATCTATATTAAGTGTTTGTGACAGCAATGCTAAAATGTTTCATTATCGTAACCCTACTTTGCTGCTTTTCCTGGAAAAGGAAATGTATTGTGGAATTAGATTTTATTAACAGTAGCAAAAAGGGTTTTGGGTCCTTAACTGGTTTCTTTGAGTAAGGGATTAGATTAAAGTATAAGCTTTAAATTCAAGAAATTTTCAGTATTTAATTCTATTCACAATACGTACGATTATATTACTAAGAGCCCAATTCCTTCTATACTATTTTTCTATAATTTCAAACTCTCTTTCTCTACTTTTCTTATTCCAAGTAGGTGATCAACATCATGCTGAAGCTGTACACGCCCTTGGTCAACTGTAGAGCCGTGGCCATTGATAGAGGTACCACATCCATGGCAGTTAGGGCCAATTCGGTTTGTGCTTTGGCCAACATGAGAATGAATAGCTTCTGCTCCACAACGGGCAACTCATACCACACGCAATGTGTATAGATGCTATCCATGAATTCTTCATTCTGAAACGGAAAGGGAAACTCTGGCAACTCTGAGCGGGGGGAACATCTACCAATCATCGTCAAACTCACCGAAGTCTCGACAACTGTGCCCAGTCCACAGAAAGTGTAGAGCACAATAAAGCAGTAGACCAAGTAGAGTGGAGCTGTGGGCCAGGCTTGTAGAAAGATACAGGATATGGTGCACAAAATGCTGAGGCAGAGGGTGGACAGTTCCACCAGCATGACCACTTTGAAGGTTTGTTCTGTGGCACGTAGAATTCTAGCAAAAGATTAAGCATATGTTAGAGTTTTTAAAAGAAAAACTCACTCCATACCTAGCGTATTTCTGATGCCAGGCCAGCAGATCACGCAGCATGCAGCGCATCTGCTTGCACTGATCCCGCTGCACAGCCACAACGTTAAACTCCTGCAGCTTTATCTTAAAGATGTCCTTGATCAGCGGAACATTCAGAATGAACAGAAAGAGATACATGTCCGCGCCAAAGTTGCCAAAGCCACCAATGATGCAGCACAGCACATGGAACGTGATCAGGATCGTGTGTCCCGTGTCGGTGTTGTGATCGATAAACGGCAACAGAAACTGCATGATCAGCATTTTCTCCTTATGCATCAGCGAATAGTAGAGCGGATAGGTGATCATGCCGCCCACAACAACCACATAGAAACCCACAAAGGCCCTGACAATGTTCCAGAAGGCGGTGATGCGTTCGTTCAGGCAACGTGTGTACTCGCCGCCCTTGAGCTCATACTCCTGGTAAATGGACTCGTAGTTGGACTGAATCTCTCGCACCAAATGCGCCTTATCCACACAGCACAGCAGCTTGGTTAATCCCTGGATAGCCGATCCCGCCAAGGCCATGGTCTGCAGTATAACTGTCCAGTCATTGTTAATAACCACGCCCACATACATTGTGTACAGCGTGCAGGCGTAGAAGATCAGTATGATGGCGATAATGAAGTAGGTTAACGACCACATGCGATAATTGGGTTCGATAACATCACTGCCACAAATCGATATGCAGAATCTTAAGATTTTTATTATCTTACAGTAACGAGTTGCGGGAGTATTAGAATCGACCATCGTAACGAACTGTGACCTGCGAAGACCGAATCACGATTGTGAATCCATTTTGCAAGCTATGTCCATTCTTTGCCCACGTATTGAGTAATCCATGTCAAAATATTGACAAGTTAATTGTGAGGGAATTTGATTTGTTTGAAAAGTGAGTAATTATCTTGTAGGTGCGTTAATTACCAGGGTTATTATAGGGCTTAAGAATTGCCAGATGTCGTAGTACTAAACGATTTCTACATTAATATCAAAGTGTTGCATTTAGCAAGCAAAATTCTACTATTAATCGAACCTGCTCCATCTCATATTTTCTGCTTGCGCTCATAAGTAGGCAACAGTTTTTTTGCAGTGAAAAAGGCTGAGTCTTGACATGGGCATGTATGGGATTTCTTGGGCTCGCGCCAATTATTTGTTTTATCGACATAAAGTCCAATGGTTTTATATGATCTTTTTTAAAGCTATTAATTTTATTTATTATTATATTCACCAGGAATCGTTCAGTTGCTTCCGAACTTAACCTTTTGTAATATGTACAAAAACGTACAAAATATCGTGGATAATATAAATATATTATAATTATTATTAATAATTATTAATAGTGAACACATACGTAAAAATTAAAGAATTATGATATCCTACGGGTAAGGAGTTCATTGGGATGGGTTCAGATGGGGACAGTTTCGTTTTAATTCGAATTGCAGGGTATTCCAGACTTAGTTCGCTTGACTTTAGGTTTATTTAGATGGCTCTTTTTGTTTTCCGCCTAAGCCCAATGCAAACACTAGCAAAAGCTCGTTGCAGCTGTGTGTGTGTTTGTGTGTGTGTGTGTCTCTGTATGTGATATCACACGTCATCCAACTTATTTACACTGCACTGCAAAAATTTAATGCCAACGCCAGCAAAGGCAAATGCGGCATCCGCTGCCGAAGGCAGTTTATTTGTTTAATTTGGCGACAGTTCCGCACACACACACAGGCACACATACAGGCAGGCACACACACACACACACAGGCAGGCACACTCGACCACAATTGCAGGCGCGAAGCTCATGTGGCATTTCTTTATTGCCCTCATGCAGAACGAGCTATGCAGCTGCTGCAGCTGCTGCTGCTGATGAGTTTTTAGGCAGCCAACTCAAACGGGAACTCCAAAAAGCGCTGCCACATACACACACACACAAACACACACTGTACACTCGACTCTACTCTACACTACATCCGACTCGCCCCTGCCCCTGCCCCTTGCGGCACTCGAGAAACTAAGCACACATATTATTTACACTTTTAAACGCGCAACGTTGCGTCACGTCGAGCTCGCAACGCGTTTGCGCCTCGCATTTTATGAATTCATTTCCGTTCATTTACGCCCGATGTGACGCCGCCAGTTAACGGAGGCTGTAATTAAGTTAAACTGCCTGCCTGCTGCCTGCCTGCCTGCTGTTGTATAAGGGGTAAACCTGTCACTCTCCCCGCACCCTCCGCACTAGGCTACCCCAGTCAGGCATCTGACATTGTTGCTGGCAGTCGCAAGTGTCAAGCGGGAGTCCTTGAAGCGTGTAGCCCCAGCTAATGCAGCTTTACGGGGGAGTACCAGATATCTAAACTAAACTTAGCACTGCAGTTTAAGCTCTCAAGAGGGTATATTATGTTTTCTACTGCAAACAAGAGTGCAGGCTATTGGATTCCCATTAAAGTAGGGCTTATCGATAGGCTGCAAGGCAAATTTTGATCATCCAAGGTATCCTTGCGTTGTAACATCATCTAATGGTTTTGAATAAGATTTTTTTTTTAATCTATATAAATTATTATTATTGCAGAAAGCAAAGAAAATAGTAGTTTATTTTTTATTAAATTTGGTGGAAGCTTCATGTGGTATACGATACCATAGATTTCCAATGGTTTTTGCAGGCAGAAAAAATAATACAAATATTCCTATACAAAAATATATACAAATGTTCCTCTACAAATTTAATGACTCTAGTTCTTAAAGTTCTTAAAATCTAGGCAATATTACAGAGAGACAGACAAGAAGTCAAAGAGGTAGACAGACATTTACTGGAGACAGATACAGGAGACATAGAGAAGGACAGGAATACATTCATACCATATATGTTGACTCACCTGTTGGTAATAATTACTTTATAAATAGAAAACCCAAAAGAAAGAATATCATAAAGTTGTAACAAACAGTCGTAATTCTCTTTATAATTGCTATATACACTGTATATTGTATTTCTTTCAGTTTGTTCGCAAATCAGGCATAAAAGTTGGCATCTTCCCACATCGCTGAATTCCCCATTCGATCCCATTGTCGTACTCCTCGCATGCTCGCCTGTAATTCATCAGAACTCGCTAACAAGTCGCAATGCTCACATTTCAGAGAAAAAGTTGCAGTTTTCTTATCTCTCTGGCATGTTGCCGTTGCCTGGATACGTGCGGCTGTCATCCTGGATTAGGCACATATCCTTCGACTTGGTTCGTTGTTGGCCTTTGTGCTGGCATTGTTTGGCGCAAAGGCATCGACAGGCGAGCTGAGAGCTGAGCTGAGCTGGAGAGGCAGGCATGGGATGAGGGGGGCAGTAACTTTGGCCCAAAGTTACCTTTTGACACAGATGAGGCGACGACGCGTGTAAAAGTTTTTGTTGTTGCATAAAATTAGGCGCGGCGCTCCCTGGCAGCCTCTGCATGCCATTCCTGGCCTCTGGCCTCCCTCCCCCCTCCAGCCCCTACTCCCAGCTCAGCTGCCTTAATCAGCGGCGTGCGCTCGTTTAACGCAAATTAAATTTCGCTGCGCAAGAAAACTCAACTCCACTCATGATTAACGCATTTTGCTTTTAATTTCCTTTGGCAACACACACACACAGACACAGACACACAGACACACACAGACACACTAGCAGGCTCCTCCTGCATTTGTTGATAAGATTTTAACACGCCGCGTGTGTTTTGCTCGCAACAAACCCAAAAAGTTTTGCCCTCTTTTCGGCGCCGGCGGCAGCTCCCCGAACAGCACAACTTACCAAGCTTAATGCGCCTGCCAAGGCGACCAAGGTAGACGACGACGACGACGACGATGATGATCCGAAGGCAAGAAAAAGCCTTTGGCGCACTTTGCAACCCGCAACAGGAGCAGCAAGAGCGAAGTCACACGTCCCTTTTGTTTATGATATACCCTAACTTGCGAGATCTTATGGTCTCTCTAAAAAAAAAAAGAAAAATATAAAGAAGTACTTTTTTAAAATGCTATAATATCATATATTAATATACACGTATATCATATATTAATATATAATAATTATTCAAATATATATGTGGGAAAATCTGCTTTAATTTTTCTCATTTTATTATTATATATTTTTGTCGTAAATTTCTTTAAAATAATTTATTTGTCTTTTATGCTTTCCCTCCACTCTACTACGCATCTCCCAAAGGGTACACTGGCAACCAGTGTGTCCCTACTAGGCGAATACGTTTCCTCCTTTTTTTTGTGTTACTTATCTCCTTTTTCACGTTGTGTGGAAAATCTCTAAGCTGTCTTAAAATTTCCCGAACAAAGTTGAGTGCGAAAAAGAAAAAGTCGTCGCTTCTTCTTCCCCCTCGCAGATCAACAGATTAAAGAAAAGTTCTCTCTCTAGCCATGTGATGTGCAGCAGGGTAGGGGCCTAATTCCCCAGTTAAAGTCGGAAAATAATCGTGTATTGTTTGTCATTTGGCAAGGAAAATATGCGCTGATTGTGGTTAATGATGACACTGCAGATAACCCTTAACATTTTATTTATTTTCCAGCAATTGGCTTGAACACATCCCCACAATGTCATAGGCCGTGTTCGTCGGGGGCAATGGGATGGCAGAACGTTGATAACACTCATCTGGCATCATTAAAGAAAAAGAGAAGATATTCATGAGTTTTATTTATAATGGATATACAGATGCAATTAAGATGCTCAAATTGCCGACATTTCCACCGATTGGTAACTTCAGCAGCGAAGCAACATGTCTTTTTCAAAGCCGACTCTGCGGTATCACATTATTTCTATCAGATTGTTGAGCGCTTATAGCCATGATCTGCGCTCTAGAAAATTCTTTTTCTTTTCATTGCTTTGTCTATTATGTAGGGGAGTCAAGATAATGATTACGACAATCGGTAGTTATTTACTTTTTAACACGAATGGCAAACCTCACAATGTCTCGGCTGAAAACGAATCATAACTTTCTTAAGGGTGAAGCATTTTATTCGTGGTTTTAGTTCTAGAATAGAATGGCTTAATAGTTTTTGCAATTTAACAAACTACAAAAAAAAAATATTTTTTGTGATTTTGGTAAGGGTCCCCCCTGTTACATTTTCAGAAAATTTTTTTTTTCGAAATTTAAAATCATCTGCTTTTACTTTTTATCGATTGCGGTGGTAAAAGTCAGTATAAAACAAGTGTTTAAAATTGTTTTAGAGGATACTTAATTTTTGGCCAAAAATCATGTCAATGTCGACTAAAAATTTGACATGTAAGACCCTTGACAGGACCCTTGATGTAAGGGCCCTGTTACATTTTCAGAAAATTTTTTTTTTCGAAATTTAAAATCATCTGCTTTTACTTTTTATCGATTGCGGTGGTAAAAGTCAGTATAAAACAAGTGTTTAAAATTGTTTTAGAGGATACTTAATTTTTGGCCAAAAATCATGTCAATGTCGACTAAAAATTTGACATGTAAGACCCTTGACAGGACCGGTATACTCACGATCCTAACTTCATAACTTTCTTAAAAATCATACGATTTTCTTCGGGTGAAGCATTTTATTCGTGGTTTTAGTTCTAGAATAGAATGGCTTAATAGTTTTTGCAATTTAACAAACTACAAAAAAAAATATTTTTTGTGATTTTGGTAAGGGTCCCCCCTGTTACATTTTCAGAAAATTTTTTTTTTCAAAATTTAAAATCGCCTGCTTTTACTTTTATTCGCTAGCGAAGGTCAAAATTAGTATAAAACAAGTGTTTAAAATTGTTTTAGAGGATACTTAATTTTTGGCCAAAAATCATGTCAAAGTCGACTAAAAATTTGACATGTAAGACCCTTGACAGGACCGGTATACTCACTATCCTAACTTCATAACTTTCTTAAAAATCATACGATTTTCTTCGGGTGAAGCATTTTAATCGTGGTTTTAGTTCTAGAATAGAATGGCTTAATAGTTTTTGCAATTTAACAAACTACAAAAAAAAAATATTTTTTGTGATTTTGGTAAGGGTCCCCCCTGTTACATTTTCAGAAAATTTTTTTTTTCGAAATTTAAAATCGCCTGCTTTTATTTTTTATCGATTGCGGAGGTCAAAATTAGTATAAAACAAGTGTTTAAAATTGTTTTAGAGGATACTTAATTTTTGGCCAAAAATCATGTCAAAGTCGACTAAAAATTTGACATGTAAGACCCTTGACAGGACCAGTATCCTCACTATCCTAACTTCATAACTTTCTTAAAAATCATACGATTTTCTTCGGGTGAAGCATTTTATTCGTGGTTTTAGTTCTAGAATAGAATGGCTTAATAGTTTTTGCAATTTAACAAACTACAAAAAAAAAATATTTTTTGTGATTTTGGTAAGGGTCCCCCCTGTTACATTTTCAGAAAATTTTTTTTTCAAAATTTAAAATCGCCTGCTTTTACTTTTTATCGATTGCTGTGGTAAAAGTCAGTATAAAACAAGTGTTTACAATTGTTTTAGAGGATACTTAATTTTTGGCCAAAAATCATGTCAATGTCGACTAAAAATTTGACATGTAAGACCCTTGACAGGACCCTTGATGTAAGGGCCCTGTTACATTTTCAGAAAATTTTTTTTTTCGAAATTTAAAATCATCTGCTTTTACTTTTTATCGATTGCGGTGGTAAAAGTCAGTATAAAACAAGTGTTTAAAATTGTTTTAGAGGATACTTAATTTTTGGCCAAAAATCATGTCAATGTCGACTAAAAATTTGACATGTAAGACCCTTGACAGGACCGGTATACTCACTATCCTAACTTCATAACTTTCTTAAAAATCATACGATTTTCTTCGGGTGAAGCATTTTATTCGTGGTTTTAGTTCTAGAATAGAATGGCTTAATAGTTTTTGCAATTTAACAAACTACAAAAAAAAAAATATTTTTTGTGATTTTGGTTACATTTTCAGAAAATTTTTTTTTCAAAATTTAAAATCGCCTGCTTTTACTTTTTATCGATTGCTGTGGTAAAAGTCAGTATAAAACAAGTGTTTACAATTGTTTTAGAGGATACTTAATTTTTGGCCAAAAATCATGTCAATGTCGACTAAAAATTTGACATGTAAGACCCTTGACAGGACCGGTATACTCACTATCCTAACTTCAAAACTTTCTTAAAAATCATACGATTTTCTTCGGGTGAAGCATTTTATTTGTGGTTTTAGTTCGAGAATAGAATGGCTTAATAGTTGTTGCAATTTAAAAACTTAAAAAAAAAATTGAGTTTTAGTGATTTTGGTAAGGGCCCCCCCTGTTATATTTTCAGAACAATTTTTAAAATCACCTGCTTTTACTTTTAATCGATTGCGGAGATCAAAATCAGTATAAAACAAGTGTTTAAAATTGTTTTAGAGGATACTTAATTTTTGGCCAAAAATCATGTCAAAGTCGACTAAAAATTTGACATGTAAAGACCCTTGACTGGACCAGTATACCGACTTTCCTTACTTCATAACTTTCTTAAAAATCAAACGATTTTCTTCGGGTGAAGCATTTTATTCGTGGTTTTAGTTCTAAAATAGAATGGCTTAATAGTTTTTGCAATTTAACAAACTACAAACAAAAAATATTTTTTGTGATTTTGGTAAGGGTCCCCCCTGTTTCATTTTCAAAAAAAATTTTTTCTTCAAAATTTGATATCGCTTGCTTTTACTTTTATTCGCTTGCGAAGGTCAAAATTAGTATAAAACAAGTGTTTAAAATTGTTTTAGATGATACTTAATTTTTGGCCAAAAATCATGTCAAAGTCGACTTAAAATTTAACATGTAATGACCCTGGTAAAAAATTTTTCTGTGAAAAAACTGTTTGTTATCGTTAATGATAGCTTCGGTCATGAGGATATTAGGCATTCAATCAAATGGGCTTTGGCCAAGGTTACCAATGGATCTACGGGCCTATTTATTACAGATTAAGCCATGCATATCAATTACCCCAATTGCCTTTCAAAGGTTTCACATGCTACCTGTGAAAAGAAGAGAAATATAAACAGATATATTAAGGATATAAAATCAAACAATTTATCGATTGAGAATTTGTTTGGATGAGTACACGGTTATTATGAGAAATATATATAAGCAAAACTAATTTATGGTTTTTTATTTACTAGTAATTTCTTAAAAGCCTTTAATACAATATGTAGAGCAATTCTTCTCTAGTATCGTCGTAGTTGCTAGAAGGTTGACAAGGACTCTCATAATAAGGTATAAGACCGGTCCCAAGACTTGCCTGAAGATGTGAGCCTGCAGCGAGGCCACTTCCACTGTTGAGTGGCTCCCGGCCACATCTGCTCATGACATTTATTTGGAACACACGCAAGTAACATGATTATCGTGGCAATTCGTAGACCCGGAAGAGGGGAGCGGAGAGAACTCAAATAATTAAGTCGCTAGTTTGACGCTCTAATCCCCGCCGCCGACCACAAGAACCGCACAATCAATCTCAAGTTGTCTGGCTGGAATTCGCCTTAACCTCACTTAAAGTACTTCCAGGTCATGCGTTCTGAAAAGTAAATTTATCCAGAAGGGATTTAGTTGGTTGAAAATAATACTTATGATTATTTATGCCATATAATAAGACAATATGTGAGCCCGCATAGCGTACAGCCCGTTACAATTGTCACTTGGCGTTGTAGTAGAACAAAAATCACGTATACGCCGCATGAAACCATTAGGCACATACATAAGAACAGCAGCTGCTGCTGTTGCTGCTGGCGGAAAGGCGAACCGGCAATATTCGGTAATTGAAACTATTTGCTTTTTGGCATTTTCATTAATGGCAATTTCCGTAAAATTTAACGCACTTCCTGACAAATGTTGCCAGCGCCTGAAAGTAGGCAACATTATTGGGGGGGCGGCGGCAGCAGGAAGGCAGGAACCAAGCACAATGATTCCAATATTGTTTGCCAGAGAGGAGTGTGGAGGGTGTGGGCGTAGGGCCGCAGCCGTTGGCCAAATGAGCGTCGACTTGAAAAGTGCTAATTACTTGAAAATCAATTGTCGCAATTCATTTCAGTCATCCCCGACCAGAGTGTGCGTGTGCGCTCACAAAATTAAGTATGTTAATTTAAATTTAACGTTCGAATGAATTTCATTTTGCCTGGAAGCGCAGCCATCAAAGCTTCCTTGCATATTTCTTCAAACGACTCGTTCTCTCTCTCTCTCTCTCTTCTTTCTCTGCCTTTCCGTCATTCACCCTGGGAATATGTCCGCAAATGGCCTTAATGAAGGCCAACACAGCCGTCGCTGCTCGATTCGCCTTGCCGTGTAATCAACGCCATCGAAGCTGCATCCATAAAATAGTCAAATGGCTTCAAATTAGAGAAGAGGGAGAAAACGTTGGCAAAAAAGGATTTGCGGTAAGAGAGATATATGCTAGAATCTTCATTCAAAATGGTAATCGGGTAGTAATTCAAGATGTCACAGAATTCTCCTTAATCTATTATATTTGATGTAGTGAGCCGCCTTACAAAAATCGTAATATGTTCTTGCAAATATTTATAATAAACTGCTGCAGCAATATTTAAAATTTAGAAAAATCATTGGGATTGATTTAAAGCAGATTGTTTCACACTTTTACATTTATTTAATCTCGCTGGCGAAATCTAGATATATATATATCGTCCGATAGCGATAATAGCGCACTTGGCGTTTAAGCTTGTCTAAGAGCTTCAGGGAATACGCTCTGAATGGTAAATGAGTCGCAAACTAACAAAGAAACTATACAACAAGAGGGAAAGGGAAGAAGAAGGACAGAATGAGAGAGAGGGAAAAAGAGAGCGATAGAAAGAGGGAAATAACACAACAAACTGCTGCGTCTGATGGACAATCCACAGGAATCGAAGAAAAACTCAAATAAAAGAAGTTTAAATGTAATTTAATGACCAACAAAGGAATACTTTCACACAGTAAGAGACAGAGATAGAGGGGAAGAGAGAGAAACGGAGTAGGATTGGGGCAGAGAAAGCAGTGGAAAACATTTTGAGTCAGCTGCCGTTGGTTGCATCTTTTGCCTCACCTTGCAGAAAATTGCATTTCCACTTTTCCAACGAAAAGAAACGAAACGAGCGAAACGTACAAAGTTTTCTTTTCGACAATTTGTTTGTTTTCTTCTTGCTTCGTTCATTTTGTAAACAGCATGGAAAATTGCACGGAACTTTGACTGGAAAACAAAAGTTAAAGGTGGCCCGTGTATTGGATAAATCAGGCTGCATCTTATTGTTCCGGCCAGGCAGGAGGGTAGCCACTGGGCACAGCTCTGGGCCCCCTGACTGACTAAGTGATAAAATGCTGAAGAAACTGAGTCAGTAAGTCACTGAGTGTGCTATTTTCAATTGATAATGATAAGATGAATTTGCTAATCTTAAATAGGCACGATTGATACCATATTTTGTAAAGGAAATTTCGCAGACTTGGAGAGCACTTAGAGTCACAATCATTCCTGAATGCATTTCCCTTTCACTGCGGCAGCTGGAAAAAGCATTCATTAAAATTTGCTCACATTCACAATGAATAACAATCGTACCGGAACCGCAGGCACTCACATTAAACGGCCCAGGTGTGGCGGGTGGCACTTAAGCCTTTGTGAGAGGGGCTTATTACACGTCTTTCTCATGATTTTTTTTTTTTTTTTTTTTTTTTAATTTACGTCTCACGCAGCACTTGACGGTTGCCTACTTTGGATTGTAATCATTTCCGGGCATCAGGAGAAAATTCCACCTTAAACACGCTATTATTTAAAAGAAGAAATTTCCATTTAACGTTATCAAGCTGATAAGAAATAAAATTTTACATTTTACCAGCGCGGGCAGGTGTGTGTTGGCCGGGTAGGACGAGGACGAGGTAAACAACAATGAAGGAGGCTTACAAAGTGGCAACGGCAGATGGCTTGAAAATGAAAAATCCCTCAATATGCAATTTACCATAAATTTATAATTTACCGGCAAATTATTTTCATAAGCCATTTGCATTTATATGGCCCAAGCACACACACACACACACACGCCCTGAATGGGTCACAGGCAGCCCTGCAAGTCGAGAGCCATTAACGGTACTTGAAACATGGAGAAAAAATACTGAGGGGCTAATTATTTTTAGCAAAAATAATATCATATTCTCATTAGACAAAAATATTTAATGCCTTAGTATTTTTTTTTTAATTCACAATGATCCTCATAAGCTGCAGGCTTAGTCAATCATAGCCTGTCACGTCTAACTAAGAGGTATTCCAAGCGGGGGACAGTACACACAACCACAGACAACTTCACGTCCTCATCTTGCCACCCATAATACCGTTAAACAGTTAACAAAGCCTTCGGTTTCAGTTTTTTGCGTAAGAGAATTTTGTAACAAAAAGTTGACTCATAAAATATAAAATTGATTTTCGCGCGTGTCATTAACTTCCTTAAGTGCATGTTCGTGAGTGTGTGAGTATGTGTGTATGTGTGTATCTGTGTTTGTGTGTGTGTGTGTGTGCGTGCGTGTCCTTCTACTTCCCCTAAAGCCGCCTGCATTATTCATGTGCTTTGTAGGTACTCGGAAATGCTGCACATGGCGACCACTTTTTCCAAACATTATGAAAATCCGCTTAGGTTGAAAGAAAATTCCACAACGACGCTCAGAAAATTGCTTAATTTCATGTGAAATTTAAATTTACTACGAAACGTATAAAAAGTCGTGCCCGAAAGTGCTTTCTTCCGTTCAATCGTATTAGGTTTTACCCATTGCTCTGCAGATTATTTCAACCAATACCCTCATTTGTAATTCCACAATCAATTGCACTCTGCCTTAGTTAGGTTTGTCATTTAGAATTATGCTCTTAGTGTCAGATTTCCCCAGTGTCCGATAGACAAACAAAATCATTGTGAATTGTGTATTATATAATGGTGTATATGAATTTTCAAAGCATCATTCGAGCTCACAAATCCAAATGAATTTTTTGACTATAATCAAATTGTAAAAATATTTTTTACAAATGTAACTTGTTTTCTCTGGCAATTCATTGGAGATTTGATAAACATAAAACTATAAAAAAAATAAAAGGAGAGAAATCTGACTGAAATCTGCCAAAAGTTTTCAAGCTGAAAAAGAAAATACCCTGTAGTGTATTCCCTACTGAAACTGTGAAGTACTATGAAGGGAAATATAAAAATATTTTCATGTGAGATGCTGCTTGCATTAAATTATTAAATTATTATCTATATTAGAATCCAGATTCTCAGCTGCCTCGTTTAGGTATTTCCACAATTCTAGGGTATTTAAGCATGCTGATAATGAAACGAAAAGTTTGTAAAAACTGTACGAAATAAAGTTTGCCCAGCAAAAAAGTATTTAGCATAGTATTAATATTTAAATGCGCATAGAAAGAAGCTGCAAAAATTAAAAATTATCAACGTATGCATATAATTTGAACATTTATTTTAGTTTTTATGAGTGAATACATTGTGAACAGATTTCAATAATCATAAATACGCTGATAAAAATATGTTGAAGCAGCTTATTCAGTTTTTAATGCTTTTCTCTTCTATTATATTAATTGCAGTCACATTAAAATAAGTTAAGATAAAAGAGAATAACAAATCTTTCACTTTTTTTCTATTTTTATTTCCAGAAATATTTCCAGATAAGAAAACTGTGAGGGGGGAAGGGTTTGTGAGAGATTGAAGCGCCATGGAAAATTAATCAGCGGCGTTTAGTTACCTCAAGGAAATGTATTTAAGGGCTAAATGAGCGTGCATAAGTGATAGCCGCGAGGGGGAAGGGCAGATGGCACTCGAGCAGAGATATGCTCTCAGTGGGACTGTCATTAAAGCTGCGCCGGAGGCAGGGCAGGGCCACATTGCGTATACGCTCTGTGTGCTTGTGTGTGTGTGTGTGTGTACGAAAAATACTTGGAAAACGCGTAGTTAAAACGGAAATTGTGTAGCCTTTGCCTCCCCATCTCGCTTCGTGCCCATCGTATCTACTGTTTGGTGTAAATTGCCAAAAGGGATGGAATTTAAGATGTCTGCAGGCAAAAGACTGCGCAACTAGGTAACATAAACTCTAAACGAGACAAGGTTGCCTACGGCTTGTCGAAGCTTTCATACACTTGCTGGGTATTATCCTTGAACAATTGTTTCTATATCAATTATAAATATTTATTTAGCTCTCATATTATTTTTTTTATTAGCCAAGAATGTGTGTTGGTATTTAGTTTTTTTTTATCGTACAAGCAATTTTTTCATTCCCCAAGAATCATATATAGTCACTTAGAACACACCTGCAGATCAAAGGATAATTTATCGATGGGTGCCCAAAAATTAATAAATATTATTCGAACACCTTTTTGAATTAACTGTCGCAAATAAAGTTTATTATTTTCCTGTCATGGCGAAATTTCTGGTAATGAAATACTCGAGGCGGAAGACTTTCGCGACACGTTTTATTACACTTTACAATTTGAACGACGACGAGATGGCAAAAACAAACATCACAGAGAGAGAGAAAGAGAGAGCGCAAAAAAAGGACAGCCTGGAAAAGCCAAGGGGAAAAAGCGAAAGAGGGGGAAGTGAAAAAGTCGACGTGGCCCATGTTTGTTTGCCTCTTTGACTTTTTTTTTAATGTTTATTTTCTTCCCATCTTTTTTTCATTTTATTATTATATCCGGTTTACGTGGCGTATGATGAACACGTTTATTGGTTGCGTGGCATTTCTTGATTCCCCAATGTCGTGCCCGAGTTGTTTATCTATCGGGTAGATGGATGGATGGTTGCTTGGCTGTTTCTGTCGTTTTGCCTTATTGGATCTTGATATGTAAAGCGTACACACATTAAAAGACACACGCACACTCGCACACACGCACACACTCGCACACACTGTGTGTGAAAGACTATTTGAGCTCGTAGGCCGAGCTTGTTATTTTTGCCAGTTCACACAAAGCAATTGGCAGCAGGGCTTACAATAAAGTCGTCATTGGTAACCAAGTGACATTGATTTGATATCGCCCACAAAAGGCGCAATTATTATAAGGAAAATCACTATGGATTGATATGGAAAAACATATGACTTATTACGACTTATTTAGAAATTCCAAAGGAATTTCATGTAATTCCCAAGGACTTTAAGTGGCAGCAACTTTTGCCCGCCCCCAACTTGGCTTGTTAAGTAACAAAAATATTTATGTTTATATATTTTTACCAATTTCTTCAACTGTTGCCCTGTGCAGGAAGACACCTTAAAGCTGCCTGCTCTGGCGCAACATTTTTATCTCGCACCCTTGTGGCGTGCACACAACTTAGGGGGAAAATTGGGGTCTGCCAAGGAGCCTGGGAGAGAGATCCAATGATAAGCGAAAAGTCACAGCTGCGTGCGAGCTAGCGAGCCTGTGCCTTAGCCTGGGCGACATCACATTAACGACACCGCGATAGCTTCAATTTTTCATTTTGCTGATTACAAGCATCTCACCCGGACGCCATTTCCGTTTCCGGTTGCCGCCATGTCTCGCACATAGCACACACGCCGTTAGTCTTAGTTGCCTTCCATGTAGTTGGCCCTGACACTTGACAATTGCAACACGTGCTCAAGATTTCTGTTTTCCTTTCCCTTTGCCTTTGGCTTTGGCTGTCTGATTGTGCTGGCACATTTTGGGCACAGTTTGGGGCACACACACATACAGGCATACACACACACAGTTGCCGTAAAATATTCAAATTAAAAGGACTTATGTAGGCACTCAATGTTACCGCCATTATGCTACATTGTTGTCTGACGCGAGACCTCGACCTGTGCTGCTTCCGGTGCTTTCAACGCTCAAGCTGCCATTTTTTTACACTTTAGTTGACAGCGGCAGCCATTTGTGGCAACAGCCACGCCTCCCCACAGCCCCACAGTCCCCCTCACCCTTACTGATATGTAGTTGCCCCTCGATTGCCACAGTTGCTGCTGCTGTTGTTCGTCTTGTTGTTGCCGTGAACGTGTATGTCGCATTTTCCGGGTAATTTACATTCTCATCACAGCACTCAGCACACACACACACACACTACGACAGGCAGCTCCACTCGGTTACCTGTGCAGCAGCAGCAGCAGAAATAATGCAGACAACAACAACAACAACAACAGCAGCAGCAGCAGCAACGCTGTTAGCCAACTTTTCCCCTCCATTTTGAAAATAATAAAAAATAATCGTTTCTTATATCGTTGGCCCATTATTCCGCTCTTTGTTCCCTCCCTGGCTTTGACAATAGTGTTTTCTCTAGTTTAGCTCTTTAGCATTTTTCTCATTTTCCCATTTTGCCACTTTGTCATTTTCCCATTTTGTCATTTTGTCATTTTTATTATTTCGCGCGTAGCTGCTGCGCATTTTATTGCCGGCAAATTAAGCGCATAAATTTACGTACCGCCCTAGTGTACGCCCCCTGCCACTCCCCTTGCAGCATTTCTACGAGTGCCCAGGAATGTGACGAGTTTATTGAAATGGCTCCCTGTTAAAACCCTATTTCCCTCTCTGTCTTTCGTTTCCTCTGCATCTGCACTCTCCCGCAGTGAGTGACATGTTAAATGTCCTGAAGATAAACTATTACTTTAATACAATACTTAAACTTGTTAATGGCAGAGGAAAGGAAAGATAAAGAGTGATCTAGCGTATCTAGAGTATTATTATGCAGTTTTTAAAAACTTGGATAAAATACACAGAATGTGATGCAGTTCAAGGAAAAATTTATAATTTATAGAGAAAGAAGTAGACAAACAAATAATATTCATTTTCCTTGTACGATTGTTACTATATATTTTTTATTTTAGAAAATAATTTTAATTTTAATAATTGGAGAACACACCAAAAACAAATATTTTATTCTCAAAATTACCTTGAATATATCTTAAAATCGATTGAGTTCACGAACATTTAGATCTGTTTGCTGTAGTAAGACTTACATCAACAAATTTGATAGCTGTAACTCTTACAGTATCTCAGTTCTATTGTTATCGTACGTATGCTTGTCATCTTAAAATTGTATAAAATGAACTCATTCGATTAAAGGATATAACCTATTTATTATTTAAAGTCTACTTAAGTGTAGAAACTGTAACAAATTTAAAAGAAATTAAATATTCAAGGCGATATTCAAGATGATTTACTAGTAAGCTTAAGAAGGTTCCCCCTTGAGGTCTGCTCAGTCTTTGGCCCGAGTCATAGTCAAGTAATTTATTTGCAGCAGACAAAGTGAGGATAAAAGAGAAAGAAAACCGCATACACACGTGTAGTATCATATTTACATGCTGTGTGTGTGTGATAGGAGGAGCAGAGAAGTGGAAAATCGGCAGATCACATTTGATTCATTAAAAATACAATTTCACAGCGCGTAGTTGCGTCTGCAAACGGGAGAGGAAAGTAAGAAAATATGCGAAAAGCGAGCGAAAAAGTAACAAAGTAAAAAGGAACCCCCAAAGTGAATACTTCGTGCAAGGTTTTCCCAAGTTTTCCTCTCGTTTTGGTAGTGCACTTTCTGGACAACGACCAGGACGACGACGACGACGTGGATGACGGGCCTGCTGAAGCGCACTCAAAAATTTATTGCCGGCAACTGGAAGTTCGACATGAATTTTATTTATTTGCATGTAAATCGGATTTGTGTGACCCCAAAGACGTTCGAGCGTGAAATATACGAGCAACAGTAGTTGCTGGAGTCACTGGCCACAGACAGAGTGAAAGTGGACAGGGATCTGGGATCTGGGATCTGGAAGCCACGTGGCCAGCCGGCGGAAGGTGCCTCCGATGATGCCTGAACGAGCACAACGAAGGCAACAACTGCGGGCGTTGTTTTTGAGGTCTGTTTGAATGTCAAGGCGTAGCTGCAGGTTTTTTGTCTGCTTTATGTTTTCTGTTTCGTGTTTGTCTCTCTCTCTCTCTCTCTGTGTTTTGTGGTCTTATTTTATTGTTGTTGGGCATAGAACAGAACCTTTTTTTTGCAGCATTCCTTTATCAGTTGAAATGGACAGGCGACTCTGGTTATGCCTGCATGATTACCGGGCTGGCTCAGTGTGCTCTTCTCCCACTTTGCCGTGTGTTTTATTAGCTATTATGCCTAAAATATGGCTTACGTCTCGTTTATTGTTATTTATAATGATTCATTTTGCACGTTTTTATGGTTGCCCAGCGCCGACTGCGGTCGCACAGTGGTCGTTGCAGGCGAACGCATGCTTCAATTCTCCTCCCACCCGTCTCTGGCCCCCCTGCTCCTTGATCAACTTCATGAGGTTTGACCATATTTTATTTCACTCGGTCTCGTTAATCCGTCTCAGCTGTGGTCCGCCCACGCCCCTGAAAAGTGTGCAATAATTCTCGATTGTTTTTTATTTTTTATCTTTGAAATTTCTACTAAATTTAACATCATTTTTTGACGGTCATGGTTGATGAATAAAATAAATGGATACAGAGTTCTCTTTTTGCTTGAAATGTATTTTATTTACAAGTTATTTAACTATATATATATTTGCTTTCTCTACTTGTCATTGTATAAATAGAAAAAACCATACCAAATTGAATTTATAAGAACAAACCTTCAAATTCTGAATTTATAAATCAAAACAAGAAGCAAAATTTTATTTAAACTATTAAATCTACTTAGTATATATGTCATAAATGCTAAATATTTAAAAAATATTATTATAAGCTTACATATTTTAATATCCCTCAAGTAAAGCAAGCTACAAGAGTTACTAAAACTACTTTCCATATTTTGAAAAGCAATTAAGATAATATACTAGACATACATGACACAATTCTCTGGAGACTTTTCTTTTAACTAGCTTTAACTTTGTATAGTCGCTTTGGTGCCACTTGAAGGCAGCATGTAACGGTTGCATGCTGTGAGAGTTCCGTTAGTTTCGGTACCATATATCATGGCTTGCTTATGTTTTGAATAATTTAGAGGGTTTTTTTTGCATTTTGAAAACGATTTTGCCAATGTAAAACGTGAAATGCAAAAATGCCAGCAACAGCAACGGCAACGACACGAGGAGCGAATTCATGTTGCAGCTGCTGTTGCCCCACACACAGAGAGAGAGAGAGAGAGAGAGTAAGAGAGTGTGAAAGAGAGAGAAAGAGACCTGAAAGGGTTAAAGGGGGAGCGGGAGGTGGCAGTGGGTGAAATTGTCGCATAATGATGTCTACGATAAATTGTACAAATCCTCAAGCAAGTTGAAGCTGCTGCTCTTGTCTTGTCTTGTCTTCTCTCCTGTCTTGCCTGGTCTCGGTCCTCTTTCTTTTCTTTTATTTCATTTACCACTTTCCATGGTTGGGAGGGGGGTTGGGTAAGGGAGGTGTGCCAGCTGGAGAGGGGACTTCAGAGCGACGTGGTTGTGGCAACCTTTAAAATATTTTTGCAATTTATTTGCAAAGTACACTGTCACACGCATACTCATGCAACCTCTTTCCCATACACACACACACACACACACACAGACGTACGTGCCCTACAGTGCCCTCCCCCCATACATGCTTATGCACTTAACTGCGTTCACATATGCAAAATAAAGTGATTACAAAGACGACACACACACACACACACACACACGTCGAATAGCCATCAGGGCAGGCAGGGATCGTCGGCCATAGTGAACTCATGTATGTGTATGTGTGTGTGTGTATGTTTATGTTTTAATGCACTTGCTGGCATATGTGTGTGTGTGTGTGTGTGCTGTGAGTGACACTGTGTGCGTGTATGCTGAGCATTATTCGATTTGTTTGTGTGCTCTCATGTCACTAGATTTTGCATCCAAATATTTACGCATATTGTCTCATAATACTGCACACATATGCCCACATATATGCATGTGTGTGTGTGTGTGTGTGTGTGTGTGTGTGTGTGCGTGTACATGTATGCATAGCACATTATAGCCATCATGACTACAAACTCTTTTTCACTGCAAATCGTGCATATAGACGAGCATAACTTCAATTTATTCACTACAAATTTAAGCGAAAATTTGAGCGAAAAACTTGAAAGATTTTATTATTATAAATAAATGAATTACAAATACTAAGAATAAAGTGTACTTAAGGATCTTCTGCGTTTAAATTAAAAATAATTCACACTTTCGTATAGTATTTACCTATATTTATGCCAAAGCAGAGGGTTATAGCATAAATACTACACTTCACAAGCAAAAATTTCTGATTTTCGTGGGCGTTAAAATTTGCAACCAAAATTTAAAATAAACTCTAGCTGCAAATGACGTACAGTAATCTCCATGCTGAATTTAGTAGCTCTAACTAGTACAATAACTGAGTTATTGGCGTTCACACAGACAAACTCGACTAACGGGGGGTTTCTGTCCCTTTTTGCATCCCATGCATGTCAATAATTTTGTGTACCAATCAATTAGATATGTATAAATAATACTTGTTATTTTACAATAAATATTTAACTGACTGACAGAATCTCATAATTAATGTCGGACAAGTTAATGGAAAATCACAACACGCCGAGCAACAATTAGTCATGGTACAAAGCATAACAAGTGTACATATATCACATATATCATTCGTTATGTTGTCCATGATATAAATATATATTTACTGCTGGCTGTATACTTTATATATATATTTTATTCTATTTATCGAATGGACACAACATATGCCAGCTGTCATGAGATTTGTGCCAGAGAGAACAAAAAACTGATTCTGATTTCAGCGTGGGCATGCAACGGAAATGGGCGGGATTGGGGTGAGGTGTGTGGGGGCTGGGAAATTCGGAAAAATAAACAAATAGAATGTTTACTAATTCCGAACATGATATGCAAAAACTGTTTACACACTGCACTCGCACTCATTTAGGCCTGCGAGAGAGAGAGAGAGAGAGAGAGGGAGAACAAAGCGAGATAAAAGATGCAAATGCTGCGACTTATTAGCAAACAGCTCGCAGTGAAATACAGCTAAAGATATGGCCAAAGCTGCAGTTACAGTTAAAGATACAAACACAGATAGCCTCGAGAGCAACACACAAGAATTCATGTGTGTGTGTAAGTGTGTGTGCGAGTGTATTTATATGAATTTATATCGCAAATTGTTTGCGTGTTGCCTGCAGCCTTCATATATTTTTTGCGATATCTTTTTTTAGTTTTATTTTTATTTGGTAATATTTATTCAACTATTCAGCCGGACTTGCAGCTGAGCTTGCAGGCGAAGCAAGCCAGAGAAAGGCATACAGAGAGAGAGAGAGAGAGAGAAAGAGCTGAGAAGGGGGTGTTCAAGATATGCGCGCAAAATTATTTAAATTTAAAATTGTTTGTCTTGCAGAGGCCAGAGATAAATATTGCCGGCTGAGCGCAACAAGGGGGAATTACGATCCCAAGAACAGAGAAAGGCAACGCGAATCTTGCGCAGGCAGCCAGGGTAGGGCAGGCTCGTATTTTGCCCCGTTAGTTTTGGCATTTTTCTCTGGCTAAATATATGAGGTATAGATATGTATTTTGTATATATCGTAGCATGTTTATACATAAAACTAAATTTCATTTTATAGGTCATTGGACAGCTTGTAGCCATTATTCCGAGTAAGCTAGCGCTTTTTAGCTGCTTTTATTATTCCTAAAAATTCCCAACGAAGAAATCAATCAAACATTTTACTGCAAAAAAACTATGAGTGACTGAAGCTTGAATTTGTTTAGTACAACGTTCAAATTTGAATCGAAGAAACGCATATTCATTTTGAAGTCTTATCAACTTTAATCTCTAATTTACTAAACAATTTTATAATTAAATTAATTGTTTGCTGCAAACTTTTCAAATTGCAAATCCATTGGCAAATTCAAAAAAAATTTCAGAAAAATCAAAAGGAAAACAAGAAACAATATCATAATTGGCAAGATGAACAATACACGAAGAGAAAACAGAATAAAGAGGCGATGCTAAGTGGCCTGGCCAAAGCGAAAGGAAGGAGAGAACAAGTGGAAATGAAATAAAATCTGCTAGTAGATACGATGAGAGGGTGGGGAGTTGGCAAAAGACGAGCCGATTTCAAATTGCGGTTACTTGGGGAGAGCCCATGTACAATTGACCTCGATTCAAGTGCGGTTTCCTTGAACATAATTATCGACAAACATTGTGGGATGGGTGGATAAGGGGATGGGTGAAGCAACCAAAACAACATCGACGAGAAAAGCAGATTACTTCTGTTGTTTTTGAATTCAATTTTTATTTGTGCTTTTTTTATTTTATTTACGAGCAACAGTTGTTTGTATGAGCCAAAACAAAGCAGCTGCTTACTCATTTTAATACTCTACACCCAAGAAGTCCGACAACTTTTTGGGCCAAGTAAGTGAGTTTCATTTTAGTTTCATTTTCATATTTTATATGCAATGTTAGATAGGAAAAGGAAACTCTACAGCTTATTTGAATTATTCCAGACAGAGCATGCACACTTCGGTGTGCATTGATGTTTGAGCAATCCCCTAATATGTTCACATAAATCCGATGCTTTTTACACAAATGTTTCTGTTGCCGACTTCGGGAAAAATCAACATGCAGATGCTACGCCACTTTTCTAGGTCGATATGAGAGACGCCCACGCTCACGCCAACACACAATGATATTATATATATTCACATACATATATCTATATATATATAGAGAGAGATACATATGCGCAGAGTCGCTCAATTAATTCAGACTGCAACCTTGGCAAAAGTTCTACGAGATCGTAGGTGTATTGAGGTACTACATATACGTTGCTTGTTTTTCCCTATTTTCCATTGAAGATTTCTGAATTTATCACAGTTCATTCTAGAGTTCATTTGTTCATAAATTTTCTTTCTTTTATTTTCAATTAGCTTAGCAAACAAAAAACGAATTCGAAAACATTCTAACTTGTTTGTTTGTTTTGCGGTTTTTCTTGGAAATTTTTAATTAGGTCCATAAACAATATGTTTTTTTGTCGCTTATACTACTTGATTACAGATTAAGTAGCAAATTAGAATTTGATTTACTAAGATAATTTCTTTAATTACACTACAGATAAACACAAATAAAATAAATTTCAAATGTAAATGTAATTCGTGTGTGCCACAGAAAACGTTTCACATTCTCGAGGCGCCAATGAAGAGTGTCCATAACATTGACCCCGACAAAATAATATTGTATAGATGGGAAAGATAGACAGACAGACAGGCAGGCCAAAACAAACGTCAGAGGTGCGAGAATTTATGAGCATCAGGTGTGAAGAGCTGAGAATGTTTTGGCCCCCAAAACTTGCTTTGTTTATGCTTGGCCAGAGGCGGCATTTCATAAATATTTTCACTTCAACTTGAACTTGATCAAAATTGTTTGCTAGAAAATTGAATTGGTTTGCAACAAAACAAAAGGAATCACAAAATTTTCCAGTCCCTATTGAAGCAGAAACTTGCCTTCTGGTGAGAAATATTTTTTTGCTTTTAGCCAAATTGTTAGTAAAAAAGTTTTCTGTTTTCTGTTGTTTTTTTTCGAATGTCATAAAACTTTTAATTGAAATTATAATTTAATTTTTTGGCGACCTTCATGTGGTGGCACGTCAATTTGCCTGAAATGAAGCGCGAACAGATGAATCTGCTCGAAATATTAAATAAATTCACCATAATTCGTGTGATTTTTTCTTTTTTTTGGCAAATGACATTGCAGACAGTCCAAGTCCAAACTCAAAGTCAACGTCATTTTCAGAATTAGCTGCAAGTGTAGGTGAAGTGTGTCAATTAATCAAATTTGTATGCGGAATGTTCTAGACAAGCACAACAGGTGCGGGAAGATACCACGTAAAATATAAAAAATAAGCAGAAAAATAAAAATTGATTATAAAGATCGTATGTATGATAGATCTATTGCTCACGAACTAATTTAACGCTCTACATAAATCGCAGGGCTATAGATCTATAGCAAGATGTGCACCTGAACTTGGCATCTGCATGAGCGTGGGTATTATGTATTTATCAGATACAGAAATTAGAACGCATTGCTTAATAATATCGCTGACAAATTGCTTTAAATGTGTGCGGGTGAAAAGCGAAAGGGAAAAGCGAAAATACTTGAAATTTTCTGGCACTCGCACTAGGCACACTTTTGCTTTAGTTTCATAATTATTTTTAATTTTTTTTTGTTTTTTTTCTTTTTCTTTTGAATACTTAGAACTTAGCGTTAGAGTTGGCGTGACGTCACTGTTGACTTCCGCTGACCAGAGCTATATCTGTTTGTCCACTGCGCCTACATTGGCTTTATTTCTGGCGATTCTGGCATTCACAGAAGCGTCGGCGTCGACGTCGACGTCTCTTATGGCAAATGCCACGTAGCATTCCCGTTCACAATCGCGTTGGCGTTGACGCTTACGCCGACTGCGACTGCGACTGAACGCAGGCTGCGGCATTAGGCTAACCCAAAACATTTTCAGCATTTTCGTAAATTATCTTTGGGCTCTTAGGATAAATGGAAAACTGTATCGCCAACTTGCGTCAGTCGAGATTTTCACTTTGAACGCCAAAGACGCGCATTATTCTGTAGATCGTTTGCATTTTAGATTTCAATACAATACAATGGCTGTAAGTGTTTTTTTGGAATATGAATTAAAAAAATAATCCTTAAAGGAGTCTAGGAACTTTTTTAAATATTTTTCAAAGCAATTTGAGTATAATTTTAACAAGTTTGTGTTAATTAAGTGAACTTTAAAAAGTTTTTTGTGGTTCTAGAAAAAGAAAAAAAAATCGTTTGAATAAAATATGAAAATAATTTAATTTTATATCAAAAGTTAAGATTCTCGTGCTCTCCACTATCGTTAGTTATTAATTTCGAGCATTTAAAATTTAAGTTTAATTTAGAACTTACAACAAAATTAAACAATATCTTGTTGTTTAGTTGTTTATATCATAACTAAAAAAATCAACAATAACTTTGCAATTATTTACTGATAAGAAAACATTGTTGATTTTTGATATTTTTATGCAGTATATGCGTTTTTAATTGAAATTTAAACAATCGTAAAGAGCCATAATTAAATTAAATAATTTTCGCCTTCGTATCTTTTGAATCAACCAAAAAATATATAATATTATACCCAAAGCCAAAGTGCAAATCAAAAGCCCATATATCACGTACCATAAAGTATTTTTATAGCAATTGTAGTAGCAATTAAAAAACAAAACATTTAATTGAAAAAACACGAAGCAGCGAGTAAAATTAATTAATTAATTATGGTTGAACCATTTAAATAGTCAATTATCAATAAAGATAGAAGTGCACTTCTGGCTGCTGGCGAGGTACAGTTGAACACGTTCATATAGCACATACGCGCATACATCATACGCCCTGTGGCCTCGCGCATATTTCTGGCACATTTAAGGCGCTTGCCACGCCCACTCTGGACAGCTGCCGCACCATAATTCATTCGCTCATATCGTGTTTGCGTCTCGCTCTCTATATTTTTTTTTTTATTTTATTTTTTTTTTCGCTTTTGTAAATTAAAATAAAAAATCACTTTGTTGACATTTCGGCCTCGAGCCCAAGTTCCCCTTCCCCCCGAAAGACCCGCCCCTGGGGAGGATTACCCCAGGCAGGCCTGTTACACTCACCATTCGTATGTCATAAATTGCGAGCTGTCACTGCGGATCAATGAGAACGCCAGCATCACTCACCGATGCGACATTTAAATTTTTCATAAATTTTCTCCCACCCCTCCCCCGCCTACCTTTGTTTTTTATCCCATTTACTTTTTTTTTATTTCTTTATTTGCTACTTCATTAATGCATAAATTAAACTGCACTTTTCAGCTTTTATTCAGCGAATTCAATTCATAATATTTCCCTGTTTATTTGTTCTGCATATCAGGTGTGTCTGCATCTGCATATCCGAGTGCAAAAACTCGTATAGAATATTTAGCATTTTACATATATATTTATTTGAGAGCGATCTAGGCAATAAGTGAACGAGCTAAACCCAATTTCCATATTTTATTTGAAGTATACAGTCAATTTTATTTAAAACTAATCTTAATTATGCAATTAAATGTAAAACTTTGTGTGAAATTACTTGTCATAAACTGAGTCCATCTAGGCGTGTAACAATGTAATCTCCTTCATTTTGAAAGTCCTAAACAATCTTGACATCATTATTAAATTTAAACTGCGCTCTATAAACTTTTCTGGCTGGATGCCTTTTGTTTATATTTGGCAAATTAACTGCACATGCACAGATATATATAGTAGGTAGATTATATACTATACTATGCATATGTTTATGCGGGACTATCCCGATAAAGTGCTGCGAGCACGTCTGGCGATTATTTTTTTGGCAACAACAACAGAAAATCGTAAAAGTGCAGAAAGCCATAACAAAACTTTATAGCGATTTGCGATTAATGTGCACGGTCCATGCAGGCGGCCATTGATGAGTACAGTGAAGCCTCGCATGACGTACAAGGCTTATGAGAGTTGAAAAATATAAATTCTGATTTATTTCGTATATTATTCTCAATTAGTTTATCTCTCTCTCTCTCTCTCTTAATTTGAAAACTTTCTTGCAACGACTGTACATACCCTCTGTTTGGCAGCATCCATAATATTTTGCTATAATAAATTAAAAAAACAAAAAAAAAACTTTTGTGGCTCGACACCTTCCCCTCTCTCAACCATCCTCCATCTCCCCCTGGGGCGATATTTGCAGTCGTGTGGGCGCCGCATGCACATTTTCATTTCATTTGCGGGTTAATGTTGCCCGGCGACCGCCAATTGGCAGCAGTCCAAGTGACAAATTGAAATAATAACAACAACAACAGCAGGAGCAGCAACAATAACAATAACAACAGTGGCCAAACAACGGCAAGCACTTTTTGGCCCTCGACACACAACACAAAAAAGCGCAAAAATGAACGTTTATCTTTATGTTCAAATGAAAATTTTTATTTATGCACGCGGCCGGAAAAACGGCGAAAAACAGCTGAAAATAAAAAAAAAAACTGAACTGAACTGAACTGAAAACATCGCAATGAAAACTGTGAGCAAGGCGCCAGGGCAGACAGCGCAAAATTCAGGGTTATTTGAAGGTCATGGTTGACCGTGCTGCCAACGACAGCAAGGGTAGCCAGGGAGCCGAAGGGGTGGAAAGGGAAGGGAACCATAAAAAGTGTTGAGAAATTAATAATGTTTTGTGTACTGCAGAAATTTGCAGAAAAATCTCTTAATGTCAAAATGAAAATCAGATAGACAGTTGAAAAAATAAAAAAAGAAATGAGTAAGGATCGTTTGTGTAAAAAGATATAGCCGCTAGCAAGTGCATATATCATATTATTGCTCTGAAATGTATACAATGTAGAAATGACAGAAAAAAATTGATATATGCCAAGTAAAAGTTCTCTTGTGGTTTAGGGAAAAGGAATATAAATAATTTAATATCTGATATCATATTATTTCGCTCAACTCTTTATCACGACACGAGTTTATTTATTCCATGACGGAATCACATTTCCCCTTCAACACTTTCGATATCAGAGAGAGAGAAAGAGAGAGAGAGGGAGAGAAAGTACTGCGTGTTATTGCCATAAGATACCAATCGTGTGCATAAGAAAAGGCGACTATCAGTCAGGTAATCAATCCAATTAACGAAATAAGCAGAGACAGCTGCCTTTCAGTGCAGGAAGCAGAGATCTATCGCATGAGTTTTTATTGGTTTAATCAATTAAAAATCGGGGAAAACAACAATAACAACATAAAGAAAGAAAATTAAAAAAAAACCAACTGCAGACACAACTGTGTGTGGTATTTGTCATTGCGAGCCTCTGCCTCTACCCCCACACAGCGTGTTATTTACCGTTAAAAGCGAAACTCCAACACGCCGGCGAATGCAAATTGATGCGCAATTCATTAAAATGGCCGCGCTTCATTGGCCTCCAGTTGAGCGTGTCGCGTGTCGGAGTTGAAATGTCGAGCAAACACACACACACACGTTATATATAAATAAATAAATGCTGCAAAAAATGCAGGCAAGTAAATAAATAAATATTATAAATATAAATGAATGATGGCTGCACGCAAAGTGCTGAGAAATATGCGAAAACATCGCAGAAGCCACGCCTCGCCGCGCCGAGCTCAGCTCAGCTCGGAAAATTATTAAATAAATGGGATACATGGGGAGAAAATTGTGAAAATTCAATCGCGATCTTTTATGCATTTTTAATGTACATTTGTATTAATTTTGACATTTTGCGGACGTGTTGGTTTCGCGTTCTGCGTTTTCCAAAATTTATTTCATTTCCCTCCCCTCCCCTCCCCCACCCACAATCCGAGCATGGCCGCAAATCAGAGGCGGCCGCTTAAAACAATTGTTTGAACTGAAAGCCGCAGCACAAAATACAAAATGCAAAACACAATAAATTAGCGTAAATATGCAAAATATTAATACGAGATTTCAATTAATATTATTCATCGACAAAGGCAAACAACAGAGGGAGAAAGAGAGAGCGAGAGAGAGAGAGCGTTTCAATTGTTGCGTATACGCCCCGTAGCTGCGCATGGCATATGTAAATATTGCATGAGCCATGCGGCATTTAATTAGCACAGCTAGATGAGGTAATTTAATTTCGACCCGGGGACATGTATCGATAACAGCAACAAAATAATAAAACAAAATAATCAAATTAAGGCTCGAATTAATCGAAAAACAATTGCAGCAAAAAAGTATAGCATACTTTTTTGGGCCAGGAAGGAGTTTCGAATGATTTCACCTCGCTCAATTGCCATCAATGGGTAACTAACTCTACACATGCAATTGCGCATTCCAATTAAGCATATTTCGCACTTCATTTCCCCCAACCGCAAATATGCCGATTTGGTAGCAACTAAATAGACACAATCGACCCGAAATCGGGTGGAATATTGTCATTGTCAGCCACACACACACAGACAGACACACAAACACACACACACCCCCTCGAAGTAAATTTCAATTAAACAGTTAGTGGCTTTCCCTGTCAACTGTCACATAAATTGCGACGCCTGTCCGGCCCCAATGACGGCGTCGGCCCCCGTTGACCGCAACCGAAGTGCAGCCATGAGGCCGGTGCTATTAAAATCGAAATTAATTAATTGGAAAATGAATGCGTATTTTCAGTTTTTCTTTCATTCCGTTTCCCTTACTTTTCCCTTGGAAAAGGACAATCCCTCGCATAAAGTGTATTCCCAGCGAGCAGTTTATACAATCTATCAATAAGTTCATTCTATTATTTTATACAAATTTTAATTTCATATCTTCCCCGTATAGTCTGGGGAATTTGTGGTATATATTAAAGCTATGTCTAGGGTATTTCGGCTTCGACACTTGTAGAGCGAATTCACTTTCCGTTTTTATTCCGTTTCGTTTGCCATTTGAAGTGGGTGAGTTGGCCAGGCTTAAGCGCAATTTACTTGCAGGCTAATGCCGGGACTGTGATGGGGTCTCGGTTTGGGTCTAGGTCTGGGTCTGGGTCTGGGTCTGACTGCGAGGCACCGCAGTCAGTCGTGACTTGCCTGTAGTAGTCGCTGTTTGCTTTGGGCTCTGGGCACGCTTACCATGTGAAAAACACAAATTAAGCCTCCGTCTCTGTTGACTTTCGGCTGAATGCGGGCAATCTGTGAGATTTGCCGGTTTATTTTTAGACAATAGGGGGAAAGACCGGAGGGGGATCTGAGGTTCTCGCAGATAGACCTCAGTGTTTACTCAATTGTCTACAATTACAGCAAATTGATTTGTTTGGCACTTAGTTGATGATATCGTATTTCTGATTTCGTTTTTGCAGCCACGCAACAAGGAACAAGAGCAGGAGGTGCTTAACTGGGTATTCGCTGTGCTTGGCGAGAAGGTGCCCAGCGGACAGTACGAGGATATACTTAAGGATGGCATTTGGCTGTGCAAGTTGGCCAATAAGCTGGCGCCCGGCTCGGTGAAGAAGATCCAGGAGCGTGGCACCAATTTCCAGCTGATGGAGAACATTCAGCGTTTCCAGGCGGCGGTGAAGAAGTACGGTGTGCCCGAGGAGGAGATATTCCAGACAGCTGATCTCTTCGAGCGTCGCAATATTCCACAAGTCACCCTGTCGCTGTACGCCTTGGGTCGCATTGTAAGTGTAACGCTTTAGTCTGGGTTAGCTAGAGTTTAAAGACCCCTCTATCTCTCTCTCTCTCTCTCTCTCGAATAGACGCAAAAGCATCCCGAATTCACTGGACCCACTCTGGGACCCAAGATGGCCGACAAGAACGAGCGCACCTTCACCGAGGAGCAGCTGCGCGCCCATGAGGGTGAGCTCAATCTGCAGATGGGCTTCAACAAGGGTGCCTCACAGGCGGGACACGGTGGCTTCAGCAACACGCGCCATATGTAAGAAGCAGCCCGACACACACACCTACACACGCACACACACACACTTACACACACACACATAAACACACTGACACGCAGCTACAACAAAAGCAAATTAGTTAAAACAATGTTGATTTGTACTTTTTGCCAGTTGCCCCGATTCAAGCACTGCACTCTAAATGTAATTTATATATTATGAAATAAATAAATTAATTAATTTTAATACAATACGCACAAGTGAGTATCAAGTGACACGCCACGCCCCCCTCCCCCCCTCCTCTAGCACTGCCCGGCTCATTGGATTAGCATTATTTGGCTGTTAATTAGGAGAGAACACGCAACAGAAGCGGCAGACGCAGCTGCCACGCGGATTAAGTGGTTTTCGCACACCCCATCGCACCGCACCCCAACCAAATAGAGTCATGCTCGGCAAACAGACACCCTGCACCTCACACACACACAAACACACACACACTGGCACTGACTTGGCTCCTTTGTCTTTGCCCACCTGAGATTACACAAATTACAATTTCAACGCCTGCACGGACAGCGATAAGCATAAGAAATGTCAAGGCCATTTGTATTTCTGTGTTTTTTTCTCTCTGTGTATCTGTGTGTGCCAACAGCAGCAGCCAAGCAAGACCCTGAGGCTCTCTCTGATTGAGTACACTGCGAGAAAAGGCATTTAACCATTTCTATAAATGCGTATACGTGATTTTTAATTTATTCAAGATTGGAGTAAAGTAAAAATATATACATATATTAAATAATTAAATTATAATTAAACTATAAAGGGTTATGCATTTAAAGGTCGATGAATTATCTTTTCTAAAATTGATAATATAAATTAAAGAAGACTTTATTTAAATACGTATACGTAATTTTTTAGCAATGCGTATACGTGATTTTTTCAAATATATTCGAGATTAAAGTAAAGTAAAAATATATATAAAAATATTTGGGTTTAATTATTAAATGTATGCATATATAGGCAGATATCTAAAATGATTTATAATAATTAAACAACATTTTATTTAAATACGTATACGTAATTTTTTTGTTCTAACAATTGAAATATCAAGTATACGCATTGAGAGCCAGGTTGAAGACTTGATTTTTCCTGGATTTTTTCACAGTGTAAGAAATATACTAACTGGATATTTTCCAAGCAGTTTGAAAGGGCTGCGTAGGAAAAGGGAATGCCGCAAACTACGAATTAAATGAAGGTGACAAAACAAATATACAAAGAAAAAGCAAATGCGAAGGCTGCCAGACATATAAATGGATACGACGAGTTGGGGAATAGGCCCCGCTTGCGTGTCTCTTCCAATGATCGACCAAATCGGCAGAGCGAGATAGAGAGAGAGATGGAGAGAGAGAGATAGCCAGGCCTAAGCTACAGCTTGGGGTTCACGACCCATTCGTCTGTCTCTCTCTCTCCGCGTGTGTATGCGTGTGTTTAATTTCCACCTGTGGGAGGAGGAAGCTGCATTTGTATTAAATGAAATGGTCACTTTGACAGCCAGTGACAGGTGCTTTGCGTGTGTGGGTAGGAGTGTGTATGTGTGTGTGTGTGTGTTTGGTGCGTGTGTGTGCGTGCTGTCAGCTGTGTGTGTTCCTGCTACGCTTCTGTCCCTGCAATGTACATTTAATTTTATTTATGTTGACAATTGCTGAAACAAATACGCACGACAATGCAAGGAGATGGTGAAAGAGAAAGAGAGATGGGGAGAGCGATGGAGAGAGAGAGAAAGAGAGAGAGGGGGATCGAGGGAAATGCTGATAATATTACAAATAGTTTTCCGCAGGTTTTGTCCCCATAAAAGAATGCCCTAATAATATAATTTATCGGCAGCCAAAGTTGACAATGACAATTGTTGACTTTCTCTCTCTCTCTCAGACTCTCTTTATCTGTCTATCCCTGCTTCTGCTTCACCTTGCCTCCTTCACTCTTCTGTGTTGGAGGCGTGGCATTTATTTCATTGAATTTGTTTTTATTTATATTTATTGTGGTCAAAATGATTATTTATTGTTATTTATATTTATAGCGCAGCGTTTTCTTTGTTTTTCCCCCTTTTTTTATGGTACTCAATGTATGGGTACATCAATAGGTACGTATAAGTTAACAACACTCCTGCTGCATAACGATAAGAAGCGCAACCATACAGAAAAGCTCTCACGTGGAAAAGTCACATAAGCAACGTGAGCCTGGTCAGCATTTGCCAAACCGTGGGACCATTGGCCACCATAGACTAAACATCCGCCACGTGCGCCTGGTCAGCATTTACCAAACCGTGGGACCATTGCCCACTTGCAGAAACACAACACCAGCAGCGACAACACCAGCAGCGACAATACCAGCGGCGGCAGCGACAACACCAGCGGCGGCAGCGACAACGGCGGCAGCGACGGCAGCGACAACACCAGCGGCGGCAGCGACAACGGCGGCAGCGACGGCAGCGACACACAACAGCAGCAGCTCCTTTATGATAAGCCCATTCTATGTTAATTTAGTCTTAAAACAGCAATGAAACAATAAAGTTGTATTTTTTTAAACTCATAATTAAATAATAATTTAATTGGCGCCCGAGCAGGGACCGTGAGAACATCCTAACAAGTAGAAAGGATATCGTGTTTAAGTACCAGTGCCCCAAAACGCCACACAGTGTACCTCGCGTCTAAGTACCAGTGCCTCAAAACGCCACACAGTGTACCTTGTGCTTTAAGTACCAGTGCCCCAAAACGCCACACAGTGTACCTTGTGCTCTAAGTACCAGTGCCCCATCGCCACACAGTGTACCGAGAACATAATACCTCACAAGAGCCGAGCACCGCGAGCGCGATTGACTTTAAAAGGAAAACTCACGGGTCTCATTTCCTACCGCCGACTCCGTCTGTTGTACCAGTTCGCAGACGGCTACTACAATAGTGCTACCAAGGATCCCCAGTCACCTGTCGCACCGCCGCTTCGCCGCACCGCCGCAGGACAAAAAGGAACAAATCTACAGAGCCAGTAGTAGAAGATTCGCCGGATTATGATATATCTGTAAGCGTAGTTATTAAGTAATTCAGAAACTAATAAGAACAAATTTGAAAGAAAACTTAAGAAAAATCAAATCAAGAATCATAGAGAATAGATATTAAGACATAGAAATTAAGAACACACAACCTCACAATAAAATTAATAAGATACACCCCTTTCCTCCAATAACGGTGAAATAAAAAGTGAATAATCAAATATAATTGATAACTCAGTGTAAAAGCATAACCATTTAAAAAAGACTGCAACCGCGGTATAATACATTCCAATCCTGCGAATCCCAAGGGACCCTCCAGGATAGAAGGAAGAAACCATCCACTGGTTTTCAAACAATAAAATCATAAATAAATAAAAAAAAAAAAAAAAAAAAAAAAAAAAAAAAAAAAAATTTTTATAAAAAATAAAATTTCCTGCACCCCAAGCCCAAATAAAATAGAGTAGTTGTCCGCTTCCAGAACGAATTCCTCATATTTCAAATTTTGCTCGAAAATGCCAGGCGGGTTAACCGATGCCATGGCAGGACTAGGTCTAGCCGGTGGTCCCAGCCAAGCGGCTGATCATAGACAGCCAGGGACCAGCACCCCTACGACTACCCCAGAACTAAAAAGCGTGATTATGGAACTAATTAGAGAAACTCTAGAGGGTGAAAAAATGTTGAGCCCGAATTTTGGACACGATAATTTTAACGACATCCCTTTAGTAGGACCCAGAACAGGCGAAGAACGTGGGGGGTACCAGAATTAACGAAGCTCATTAAGGAATTTTCGGGAGACAGAACAACCTTTAACTCATGGAAAAAAAACGTCGACCGCGTAATGGCTATCTACGAAGGACAAGAAGAATCTTATAAATTCTACTTGATGACCTTAGCTGTACGCACTAAAGTAGTTGGTGAGGCAGATGCGGTTTTAGAATCGTATAACACACCAATGAATTGGAAAGCCATTTCAAAGTGTCTTACGGCACATTACGCTGATAAACGAGATTTAAAAACTCTCGAATATCAGATGTTCTCGCTAAGCCAAGGCCGCATGACTATTGCCGAATTCTATCAGGCAGTCTATCATCAGCTCTCATTAATTTTGAATCAAATTGGAGCTCATGAAGAGTCACCAGAAATAGTTAGAGCATTAACCGATACTTACCGAGGCAAGGCGCTTGACACGTTCGTGAGAGGCCTTAACGGTGATTTGCCACGCCTATTAGCTATAAAGGAACCGAAAGATCTGAGCCACGCATTGCACCTGTGTAGTCTAGTAGAGAATCAAGAGCAAAGAAATTCATTTGCGTCAAGGATTAGGCAACAACCCCCACCTTTACCACCAAGACAAACAATTAGGTTCGCTACCCAAAAACCTTTACAGAACGTCAGTTCCACGCAATGGAGGAACTTTGACCCACGACTTTATTATACCCCAAGACCAGCAATATACCAACACTTAATGCCTCCGACTGGTGCTAATCAAAATACTGCATTCCAGCACTATAGATTACCGCCACAAACTCCCTATAACCCATACCAAACGCAATTACCCATTCAAGGCCAACAGCAGGTAGCACCTCCCCGACCATTCGCACCAAAACCATATCCAAAACCGGTACCCATGGAAGTTGATCATTCTGTCCGATCAAAACAAATCGATTATATGAACAGACCACAGGGTAATGAATTAGCCGGGAAACGCCCCCCTCCTCTAAATCAGCCTGGTCCCGCACCAAAATACCAGAGGCAATTTCACGTGACCACTGGAGAGCCAGACTCAGATAGGGAGTCCGAATATGAAATACCATACCCACAGGAAATGTCCGAGCAAGATTATTACGAATATGCTGAACAACAAGGGGCAGCGGATTTAACGGGCGTGTTAACAGAAGATAATGAACAAGAACATGCCCCTGCGTCCATAGATGTAGCCGATATCAATTTTTTAGACTAAATAGTTCTTCGTTACCTTACATCAGTTGTGGTACGAAGGACGGAAAGACTTTCAAATTCTTAATAGATACAGGATCCAACCAGAACTACATTCAAACAAGTCTAGTTAAGAATCCTAAGTTGAACGAACACCCCTTCTACGCAAACTCTGTGGGTGGTCAAACAAAGATCACCCACCATACTTCTCTTCACTTATTCAAAAAAGATCACACCCCAATTCGATTTTTTCTGCTTCCAACTCTCAAAACATTCCATGGTATAATAGGCAACGACACTTTAAAACAGCTTAACGCTGTCATCGATGTTAAAAATGACATCTTGATTATAAACGGAGACTATAGAATAAACATAAAACAGTTACCTACTCAAGCAGTAAACAACATCAAAGTGAGAACTGATCATATGACAGAAAAACAGAAAGAACTCATGGACTCTATCATCAGAGATCACACCGAGTTATTCGCTGAACCCAATGAAAAACTAACATATACTACCCAAGTAGAGGGAGAGATAAGAACTTCATCGGATCTACCGGTGTATAGTAAGCACTACCCATACCCCGCCTCATTGAGACCAGAAGTTGAAAAACAAATGAACCAATTGTTACTAGATGGCATTGTAAGACCTTCACGGTCACCATATAACGCTCCCGTGTGGATAGTCCCCAAGAAAGCCGATGCGTCTGGAGAGAGAAAGTATAGGATAGTCATAGACTATCGAAAACTGAACTCTGTCACCATTTCGGATAGGTACCCTATCCCTGAGATCGGAGAAATAATCGCACAATTGGGCGACAACAGGTATTTCTCAGTTTTAGATCTAAAAAGTGGGTTCCATCAGATCCCCTTAAAACCAAAAGACATAGAAAAAACGGCATTTTCAATAAACGGTGGAAAATACGAGTTCACCCGCTTACCTTTTGGCCTCAAGAACTCACCATCAATATTCCAGAGAGCACTAGACGATATCTTACGAGACCACGTAGGAAAGATATGCTACGTGTATATCGATGATATCATAGTTTTCAGTCAGTCCGAGTCCGAACACGCTTCGCACTTAAGCACCATATTCGAAACATTAAGCAAGGCTAACATGAAAGTCCAAATAGATAAGTGTGAATTTTTCAAAGAAGAAGTCGATTTCTTAGGATTCACTATTTCCAGGCATGGTGTCAAAACCAATTCTGAAAAAGTGAAAACAATTGAAAATTTTCCGGCTCCAAAAACTCTAAGAGAATTACGGTCATTCTTGGGATTAGCCAACTATTACAGAAGATTCATTCGCAAAGTTAGCCAAACCACTCACAAGTTTACTTAGAGGCGAAAATGGTCGTACATCTAAAAACATCTCCAACAGAACTAAAATAGAATTGGATGAAGAAGCACTAGGTGCATTTAATAAAATAAGACGAACCTTAGCATCGCAAGACGTCATTCTATCTTATCCTAACTTCAACAAAGAGTTCCATCTAACCACCGATGCATCAAATTATGCTATCGGTGCAGTCCTCGAACAAGATTCTCGCCCTATCACCTTCATTTCTCGCACTCTAACGAAGACCGAAGAAAACTACGCTGCAAATGAAAAAGAAATGCTAGCGATAGTATGGGCTCTTCAGAGCTTGCGCATGTACCTATACGGTACCTCCAAGGTGGTGATATACACCGACCACCAGCCCCTAACTTTCGCTCTGAGCGCAAAGAATAATAACGCGAAACTCAAACGCTGGAAGAGCCACCTGGAAGAATACAACCATGAGCTCAGATACAAACCAGGCACCTCCAACGTAGTGGCGGATGCTCTGTCTAGAATTCCAGTAGGCACGCAAGTGAATTCCACAACAGCTACAATTCACAGTGATCAGAGCTCTGCACATAACTTGATACCAGTAGAAAATGTACCGATCAACGTCTTTAAGAACCAAATACTACTGCTAATCGCAGACGAAGAGTCCGAAGAATTCTCCATACCCTTCCCCATGTACCACCGACATATAATCAAGAGGAAAGAGTATTCGGAAGAAGAACTAATTCGGATCCTAAAAGATCGATTAGATCCAAAACTTGTAAATGGGTTATTGACCGCAGAGAGAATCATGGGGAAAATACAGAACATCTATCCGATTCATTTCAGTGGGTATAAAGTCAGGTACACACAAAAACAAGTGAAAGACATAACGGAGAAAGACGAACAGGACGACATAGTAGCAAGAGAACACATGAGGGCACATAGGAACGCAATAGAAAACAAAATACAAATAATAAGCAAGTTCTTTTTCCCAAGCCTCCGGAAAAAAACTGAGGTGACAGCGAAAGCATGCGAAACTTGTAAATTATCCAAGTACGACAGACACCCGAACAATGGAGAAATACAACCAACCCCGATACCCACTTATCCAGGCCAGATCATCCATATAGACATATACACCACGCAAAAGCAATTGGTACTCACAGCCATAGACAAATTTTCTAAATACGCCCAGATTAAACTATTAAAATCAAAGGCCTCAGAAGACTTGAAACACCCGCTTAGAGAAATAATGATAGCCTTCGGTATGCCTAAGTTGATCGTTATGGACAACGAAAAAGCATTAAACTCCGCCAACATAAAATTTTTGCTGCAAGAACAGCTGAAGGCAACTCTCTACACGACACCACCTTATTCCTCTACAAGTAATGGCCAAGTCGAGAGATTCCACTCGACTCTAACAGAAATTATGAGATGCTTAAGCAAGGACGCTGGCACAGCCACATTCGAAGAAATAATCTTCAAAGCTGTTCAGGAGTATAATGCATCTGTCCACTCAACCACTAAAGCTAAACCAATAGACACATTTTTCGGCCACCGTCAAATCACAGACCCCCAAGTACTAGATTCTGCACGCAAAGAAGTCATTCAAAATTTAAAGAATAAACAGGAAAAAACTATTCTATACCACAACCAAAGGAAATCCCCCATAAAAACATTTAACAAAGGTGACGTAGTCTATGTTAGGATCGATAAAAGGCTAGGTTCCAAATTGTCGCCAAAGTACAGAAAAGAAATAGTTGAAGAAGACAAGAACACGACCATTAAAACTCGTTCAGGGAAAGTGGTTCACAAAAATAATATAAAAACATGATATTCTTCCAGGTTATTTTTCTTGCCAACATGTTTCGGCCTCACGACCATATTAGACTATTCACACTCACAATTGATACCCATCAAGACAGGCATCGCCGCAATACAGAACGGCACATTCAAGATCATTCATGTGTTTGACGTGGAGGAATATGAGACAGCGTTCCACAACTTATCAAACCAAGCCAACGAAATAGGAGCAACTCACCCATTACACCCATTCCTCGCATTCGAACTATCGAAGGCGGAAGAAAATCTCAGAAGGCTCAGGCCATTCCAGAGGAAAGCAAGGGCAATAGAAATCTTGGGCACAGCTTGGAAATGGTTGGCCGGCTCGCCGGACCATAATGATCACGAGATAATTATAAATAAAATAAATAAGCAACTAGAGAACAACAACAAACAAATTGTAATAAACAGAGTACTAAACGATAGACTAAACCAGATCACCCAAATAACAAACACAATCATAAAAACTGAAAAAGATAACTCAGAATTCAAAGATCAAAAAATCACCACATTAAAATACAAGATCCACGCCTTTAAAGAAGAACTTAATAACTTAATTTATGCAATAGACTGGGCGAAGACTAATACCATAAATTCATTAATTCTGTCGGAGGTAGAAATAAGAAAAATTACTAATATTCTAGAAACGGAGGAAATATTGTTCATAAACCCAGAAGAACTACTAGAATTTTCTAAAATAAAAATAGCGACTAACAATAAAAACATTTTGTACATGATCAATATCCCATTAATTGCAAAGGAATTATGCGTCCCAATGTTACTAAAACCTGTAAAAGTAGGAGATACAATAAATGACATAAAATTCGAAAATATAATAAAATGCAATCAGCAAATATTAGGAATAAAAGAACCATGTGAAACACACAATGACAAGATAATTTGTAATAGAAATAATTTAGTAGACTTAAGCGAGGACAAATGTATCACGCACTTGTTGAAAAACCAAATACCACAATGCAAAATAATAAATAGCCAACACATACCCAACCATGAGGAGCTGTTCACTGGTACGCTCCTGCTAAATGACTTTGGAGGAACAATCGAAATAGACATGGAAAAGATGGACCTGAAGGGGACGTTCCTCATACAGTTCGAAAATGCAACTATAAGAATCGGAGACGACGTCTATGTCTCAAAGGCCATGACTCCCGTAGAAGCAACACCACCTTTGTTACAACTAATGGCTGAGAAAACAAAAGTAGACGAAGTATTATCTCTACAAATGTTGAAGGAAGCCAATATAAACAATACAAAGGAGCTGGAACGGTTGAACGGAAATCACAACATTAGTATAACAGCAAACCTCACAATTTCCGCAACACTCATAGTTCTGCTGACCGTACTGCTAGCTCGATTCATAATCAGAAGGAAAAATCGCCAAACAATCCTCAAAGTAACCAACGTGGAAACAGCAGTCCCTAAAGAAGAACCTAAGCCAACCACAACGCAAAAGAGGCTGTACATCGCGACCGAGGACGTCCGCGTTTAAAGGGGGAGGAGTTAACAACACTCCTGCTGCATAACGATAAGAAGCGCAACCATACAGAAAAGCTCTCACGTGGAAAAGTCACATAAGCAACGTGAGCCTGGTCAGCATTTGCCAAACCGTGGGACCATTGGCCACCATAGACTAAACATCCGCCACGTGCGCCTGGTCAGCATTTACCAAACCGTGGGACCATTGCCCACTTGCAGAAACACAACACCAGCAGCGACAACACCAGCAGCGACAATACCAGCGGCGGCAGCGACAACACCAGCGGCGGCAGCGACAACGGCGGCAGCGACGGCAGCGACAACACCAGCGGCGGCAGCGACAACGGCGGCAGCGACGGCAGCGACACACAACAGCAGCAGCTCCTTTATGATAAGCCCATTCTATGTTAATTTAGTCTTAAAACAGCAATGAAACAATAAAGTTGTATTTTTTTAAACTCATAATTAAATAATAATTTAATTTATATAATTATTTATTTCACTCAATTCAATGGAGTTTTTTCCCTCTACTTGTACTATGCTCTAATTTGTGTAATTGCCCCGAGAAGCGTAGAATCCGCTCGTAAATCAACGTAGAGTTTTTATTTCATTTGTTTAGAAAATTTATTGTTCCTTTCTGGTTGTTTTTTCGAAGTTATTTAATTCTTTAATTTGTATGTGGTAATGATTTATTGACAACATATTGCTAAATATAGGAATCTTTTGTCGGTATTCATTTCGTATTTTGAGTTAAGTTGGAGCCATAATTAAAGTCGTATCTAACCAGCAAAACTAAGTTTTCTAGATTCTCTACTAGTTATAATATATACAAATATATATTAAAAATAAATGTGTCCCACTCTCTCCTCTCTTCACTTTGTTCATCTTTAACTATATAAGAAAATAACCTATAAAGCCTTGAAAGCTCTCCGATTTCGCAGCACATTTGCCAGGCTAATATCGGATATATTTGTTTCTATTTCGGCTTATCTTTATAGTTTGGCTAATTTCACCAACCAAACCCCACCCCCAACCCCTCCCAATCCTGGTTTTATTTTTTGCAATTGCCATTTCCTTTGTTCGCACTTTCCCCTGCCTCAGGCAACAAAGCTCGAGCTTTATTTGTTTGCCATAATTTCTAACAAATTCCACAAGAAGGAAAACAACAAAATGAAAGCGCCACAAATAGAAAACCTCGCAGCACAAGGGGAGGTTCATGGCATATACTATATATATATATATAGTGCTTTTTTTTGGCCGAAAGTAGATCGCAGCAACAGTAACAAATACAGCTGCTTTCTTTATTATTATTTGGCTTAAACATGCAAGGGCATTTATTTTGTTGCTTGCCGCACAGTGGAAGTTTCTATTGTTGTTTTTGTTGCTGTTGCTGTGGTTAGAGCAGCAGAGCTTGCACAACATATTTCTACCTAATTGCCAAAACTTTGTAACAATTTATAGCTGCAATGCAGTGGCTAAAGTTGTAGTACGGAATCGGGTATAGGGTTCATTTTCGGCATAAAGTCGACAAATTGCAAACGCTGTAACTGCGGCTCAAGCATCCAAGTTGTGTGTGTGTGTGCACAATTCTTAAGCGGATTGTTGGCCTGCTCAGTGACCCCTCGCACCTGAGTTGATCTGCAGCAACGACTCGACTCGACTCGAGTCTAGTTTGGGCCAGCAGCGCAGGGTGCAAACACTTCAAACATATTTCATGCTCAACTGCATCCCAAGTGGTAAACAAAACAACAACGTGGCAAATGGCCATAAACCAAGCGCATTAAAGAGTCGGTGCCACACCCCCACCCCCAACTCCCCTACTTGCCACAACGTAGCATATCTCCACCGCAAACGAAACCAAGCGGAGCAATAATTGCCGACCAAACTGCTTGCTGCAATCATCGCCAGAACTGGCAGAGCTAAAGCCAATGTTCCTTCCTTTGCCCACAACCAGAACCGGAAGCATAGTCAGTGTACTAGTTATGCTCGTTCCCGTTCCCGTTCCCGTTCCCATTCCCATTCCTCTTGCCTTGACACCGACTCCTCCATATGCCGGTCGAGAGTCGCAACTACAACTACAGGCCAAAAGCGGGCAACAAAAGCAATTCGTGTAACAAGTGATTAGGCTGGAGAGATATGCTATGATGGACTAACAGATGACCTGGAATTACAAAGACTAAGCTTAACTATTTATCTATTTTAATTATTTTATGATTTGCAAATCATATCATATTGTTTCTTATATATTAGAATATTAAACATCACATTTAATTCTTTAGGTATTATACACTTTTTCTGATCATTGTCTTCGTATGTAAACTTGTATAATATCAAAACCCTTTTAGAAATTTTTGAATATGTTAATATTTTAAATATTATATATTTTAAAATATTTTTATTGTAAATTTTTTCTCTACTTTTCGTTTTTAATATATTAGGGTTTTGTCTAGAAAGCTGCAGGAGTTGCTTTAGCTTGCTTTAAGTATGTTCTAATCATCTCTTCTCTGCGATGCTGGAAAGTTATTTTCAAATCAAAGGATTAAGCAAGAAAGAATGCTTTTTTACATTAATCTAGAAGATTATATAGAGCAAGATATGATATCTTGTTTAATTACGCTATTTTCTTCCAAATGGCCCAGCAACTGTTTTAAAATAGATTTTTATACTAATTTCGCTTCGCTTAATCGATTTAGAGCAAAAACTACAATTTTAAAATTCTGAAAATTTTTTGAAATTTTTACAAGAGGGTTGCATGGAAAAAGTTGCAAAATTTTTGAAAAAAACTAATTTTCCAAAATCCATTAAAAAATTATGCCAGCTTAATAATAAACTTAAACCATGAAGATAATGATAAACCACATGAAAATCGGACGATTTTTAACAAAGTTGTGCTAGTAGGAAGATGAAACTTTAGATCAATTTAAGGTACTAGAGATAGTATGAAAAATTATTGTATATTTTTCTTCCAAACTTTAAAGTTTTACGGATAGCTTTAAAATAAAAACAAACCATTCTTAGCTTTAATATCAAATTGTGGAAATTAATACAACGTTTCCCATTTTTCACATAGTATTCTTAGAGATCATTCATTATTAATTTTCTATTTTTTGCTTATCTAATCGTAGCATTAAATTCGTTTGAATTTCTGAGCCCATCATTAATCCAACCACTTGTTCGGGGCCCGCAAGTCATAACTTGCTCAACGTAACCGCAACTCGAGGCATCTGCTCGATTGCTGTTCCACTGCCAAGTGGCAACTGACCGCGAGATGCTCACTTACAGGAGATTACGCCATATGCACGAGGCTAAGTACTTTCCAGTCCAGGACATTCATTAAAATGGCCGCAACTCTCGAGGGACCAACTCGACGTTTGGCAAACTCGAATGATTTGTGCAAGCGTAAACTTCGTGAATTTGCACTACAAATTGACTTCCCTTCCTCATACACACACACAGCAAGTCGTACACTCGCCCGGGCACCTGTGTGTGAGGTTTTAATCTCTTGTGGTGGACACCAGAACCAACTGCAGACCTGTCTCTCCTGCTAATCCTACAGCTGAGCTTTGGTGAGCTCTAGAGTGTGCGAGTGTGTGTGTGTGTGTGTGGAGGGGAGGCACTTCGTTTTGGCGTTTTTTCTGAGACCAATAAATCATGCGAATGAGAATACTTTCCTATCGGTATGTGCGGGGGAGAATATTAATAATCCAAAGACAGCTTATAGCTTGATTTATGTGCCTGATATTTTTCAATAACCAAAAATGGTATGTTGCACATTTAAGATGAGGTTCTCCAGCGTTAAAATTAGTGGTTTCTGCAATATGTAATAGAACTGAGAAATTAGTAGAAATTATAATGGGTAAATGTATAATCATAGATATAATATATAATTGACTGTGAGTTTATATCGGGCTTAGCTAAAATATATTAGAGAATTATCTACACTAACTAATCAATGTAAAAAGGATCATTAAATGATAATTATAATTAAGAAAAGAAAAAACATAAAAGTTATAATAGATTAAAAAATGTATAAGTACTTGTATATCAAGTGAGTCATAAGCTGAAATGTTATCGAACTACCTAAACAAATAAATCGAATAGTTCTGAATCAGTCTAGAGGATTAAACTGCGAATAATCTACCTAAAATTTGCATTCTATTCATCTGGCAGACACAATCGAATCGTATATGCACTTTTGAAACAATCTATCAAATCAATTTCGATCTATTTATCTATCTATCTATGTATCTATCGAACTGGCATGCGGGTAATCGAGTAATCAGCGGAACAAACCGATTGAATTTTCAATCCACTCGATAACGGCGGCATTTTAATGTGATGGCTTCAAGCTGTGCTGACGTTTATTGCAGTCAATAAATTTGCAATTAGCGCAGCAGTCGCTGGCACTGATGGGCGAAAGTGGGCGGGGATGTGGGGGTGTGGGGGTGTGGCCACGCCCCGTTCCGTATGTCCATATATTCTAATTGTAATTGATGCTGCAGCGAAAAAGGATTTCGATTGAATGTCAATGCGGGAACGGGCTGTGATGCTTGTCAACAGCTTTCCCAGAAGAGCCAAGGTGCTGTGTGTGTGTTAGAGAGAGAGAGAGAGTGGGAGAGAGAGAGAAGGAGCTTTTCAAATATATTACTGCAGCTAATGAATAGTTGAGTATCATTTGCATTTCCCGCTGATGGAGTTTTCATGCAATGAGACAGACACGAATGGCAAGACGGATTGGGACTGGAACTGGAACTGGAACTGGGACTGGGCTGGTCTGGCTGTCATTGGGAAAATTGAAAATGTACTTTTCACCAGCGTCAGCTAACGGCAAATGGATTCTTTTCGCAATTTGTGCATTTTGTATATTTTGGGATAATTAAATTGAATTGTTTTATTTATTTAGTAGGCTGCATTTCAATGAGATCCCATGACTTAATTCTATTTGCAGCACATTAACATAATTAAATAAATGCACAAACATTCATTTGGATTCAGAAATAAGGGGGCACTCACAATTAAAGCACATCAAGAACGATAGACGATTATCAAACGGGCTAAACTGGAAAATAAAAAAAAAATTCTCTGAAACTCAGCTTGATAACCTATATATGGCATCTCTCAGCTTTGTGAAACTGTTGGAAACCCAGCTATGGCTTCAGTCTCCATTCGGAAGACACTCAAAATTACAATAGCTGCCCTCAACATTGTCGGAAATACTCTACCTCTCTCTCTCTCTCTCTTTCTCTGCATACCTCTCTCGCTCTCTCTCTCGCACTTCTAATGTTGCAGCACATTTTGTGGCGGAAAGCGCGTCTTAAATGAATTGTCTGCATCTCGAGACATCACAACAAAGTCAACGGGAATTGGTGGTATGTATAGGGAAATTTGGTGGATAGACAGGGGGTTGTAGAGGGACACTCACACACACACATACACACACTTCATGCGAGACGTCTAGCTCAATGACAGCTGTCAAAATCGCTCGATGCAAGTCGTTTGGCATGCCAAAAATGTAGCTACCTCTGGGTGTGTCTGTCAGGTTTTGGCATGTAGCTAACTGCATATATAAGTGCCCATTTTATAAGCGAGGGTTGCATGAAGAATTGGTAGAACCTTGCTCAGATAAGCCCCGAACATAACTGCTGTATTTCAACTACATATAGTACGTGAGGAAAATAGTTATCATTAATATTAAAATACATATTTATCGTATTGTTCTCTTCACTTTGGCATATTTGGTACCCTCTTGCCGTATACTTCTTGAGCATACCCCGCTCAAGTCGAAGCCTGTGAAGCTTTGCGTGAATTGTCTCTAGCATCGCATTCACACTCTTTCGAAATTTGCATGTGACGGCGAAACGAGTTTACTCGTACATCCCATGGGGATGACGTTTTGATTGTTGATTGTTGTGGGAATGTTGGGTGGTATAGGGCTGAAGCCCTCCTGAGAATCTCACTGATTTGAATAGCACTATTGATACTAGTATGCCAAGGTTCGTCATGACCAAGACCATGAAGTGCATGGAACCAACCCCATTTGCAATTACTTTAAAATATCCAAACTATTTGGAAATTGCATTCCGTCAACAAAGAACTTTCTGCTGGGTAGCACTAGAATAGCCCAGTCTCACAAACACACACGCACACACACACTCACACACACACACACACAGATAAACTCAAAGAATGTGGGGAACTCCACGTAGGGTTATACAGAGAAGGAAACAGAACCTTATCGCGCACCCGTATGTTTATTGGGCAGTTCTTTTAATTCTTATGGGGAAATACATTATGACTATTATTATTATTGTTGTATTATTAAGTGGGCCAAGGGAACCAAGTCGATAAGTATCCATGTGCGCTTTTTTTTTGGAAATTCTCTCTGGATGCTGAAGTTCAACGAAGCTAACTAAATAAAGAAAAACCAATTCAAAACCATATATCCCACTCAGTTTGAAATAAGAAATAATAATATTATTTTATAAAATGATAAGCCCGTTTTTTTAAAACATTACTTCCTAGAAAAATTCTACATTGCGTAGCGGATAAAGAATTTAACGGAACACAAGCTGCCATTGAATCAGAAACCAAACTCTCGAAACAGTTTATCTCCATCGTTCTTTCAACTCGCGTGGCTGTTCTACAGTTCTCTAAATTCAAAGAGACTCGAGTGTTGAAGCCACTGCAGATCATTTTAAGATGTTTCGACTGCTTTCTTGCATTATTTTATTGTTCTTAAATGTTAAATACGTGTGTAGCTCAGACTCGAGTGACTTACACTATTGCATGGAAGATAATAAAACCATTCCAATAAAGAAACTTTGTGATAATAAATCTGACTGCCTTCACGGCAGCGATGAGTCTACAGTGCTTTGTAAACGTGATGAAGGAAAGCCTGATAATTTTATACAATGTGCGAATGGACATCTAATAGATGATGGATATAAATGCGACGGACCACCTGAGTGCCTTGATCATTCAGATGAGGCGAAAAGTCTGTGTTATGACGGATTTGAGGAAGTCGATAAGAAAAATTACACGAAAATCCGAAGAGGCATTTGCAAAGAGTAAGATGAATTTAAAAGCCCTTTATTTATTTAATAAAAAGAGTATTCTTTCGCTTGAAGAATGTACATATTTTGGCCTAAGAGTAGATTTTGTATATACCTGATACCTCAGTCGAAGTCTCCGTGTCCGTTTTGTCATAAAAGGAAGGAGCGAAGGTTATCTTGAACTTGTCTGCAAGAACAAATATATCTCACATATATCTCAATTAAACTATTTAACTGAAGTCAATCATACCGTCTCTTTGCTGGGTACTTAATAGTATTCGAAAACCATTGCTTTAAAATACTTTCAGTTTATGGCAAAGCTAAGATAAGAATGCGAGCAAAAAAAAGAAAAAGTTTTACGCGATATCTGTAATGTTATAGATCTAGTTAGGGGCATGGCTGATAACATGCAAAATGCCGCCAGTTGAATCCGGTTTTAAAGCTGCCTCCGTAGATTGCACACGGCATGCCATGTGGACCGGGAATGGGAATGGGAATGGGAATGGGAACTGGAACGGGCAGGGCGGCATTTTAACCGCACACAACAAATTACACTGCAAATAGACAGCATTTATACACATTTAGGAGGAGAGGAAAGTGCGCTATGTATGACGGGGGCTACGAAGGTAGAGAAAAATTGGCATCAAATATTTCACGCTAGCATTTTCATTTTTCCCACGTGCCACTTTCAATACCGCACACACACTGCACAGATGCTGCGTCTCGAGCGGGGATGGGGAGGAGTGAGGGGACGAAACTGTGGACTACCTTGGCCTAGGTAGAGAGAGAGAGAGAGAGAGAGAGAGAGAAGAGATGGAGGAGTAGAGAAGGTGTGGCTGCTGCTGCTTCTAGGCAACGTCGCATTTATCTTAATTTGGAAGCCGTTGCAGCCGACCTGTTGGAAAGGGGAGCGGGCAAGCAAACCGCTTGACGATCCCTATAAGCAGAGCTACTAATGGCGTTTCGTACACATCACAGACTCCGACAGCGCTATAAATGAATCTGAATCCTTCACGTGTCCTTGGCACGCCTCGCACGACGATGCCACCACGACACGGCACGATACACCCAGCTGAGGTAATGGCTTTTCGGTAGTCACCTTCGAGTGGGGGGCAGGACCGTCAGGCAGGCAGCTTAAGTGTGTGTGTGTTTGCCTGAAATTTGTCTCATGTGTGTGTGTGTGTGTAAACATAAACATAGCCTCGTATACAAATTCAGGCTCTCACCTGCATTTATAATGGGGTATGCCAAGCTGAAGGCTCACACGCAGCCCACGGAGTTCGTTGCCTTGTCCGCCGCAGGCAGGCTGACTGACGCCCTGCCAGGACACTCAAATGAGCTGCAGCCCGCCTTGATTGGCAGTGGCGGAGTGCACTGCAAGATAGGGTAGGGTATGGTATGGGCTCCAGCATAGTACATACTATTGGTAGCTTGCAGGTCCCACCTATGTCTCCCGTGACGATCGACTGGTTTCGTTGCCAGGCCTGAGCTCTGGTACACTTTTATTGATTGCATTGATTTAAGCGCTCGATTTGTTGTTACCTGCTCTCTCTCCCCCTCTCTCTCCTCCTCCCTCTTTCCCCCTCCGTCTTGCTCAAATAATACAGCACGTTGTTCGACCCATATTCTGCTCGAAGGCACTGCGTGTCGAGTCCTGATTGTGTGCGGTTGCCTCGACGAATGCGGCAAAGTTTGCCACACGGGGCGGGGAGAGGTGATTGAATGTTATGCGGTTGATTAGCAAGAAATTGGCATTGAAATGCCCTAACTCCTATACGTATATTTTACTGTTCTCTATCTGTATTCAATAGCTAAAATAAATTTAATTAACTTAATTAAGTTGCTGGAAAAAAGCGAGTAAAGAAAGCAACAGTCCAAGGTACTTTACACTTGAATATCCTGCAAGTAATTCAAATTACTGTTGGGAATTTATAACAAGCTACTACTTAATTTACTAAACTCTAAGGGAACTTGTTCTTTGTCGAATATGCAAAGTTTGATGAGTCACACAGACATAAATGAATCAGAAGCTTGTAGAGCTGGTATAAAACTAAATTCGAAATTTCAAATGAACTTGGTTTTTTTTCATTTTGAAATTTTTGGTATGCCGATATAATATAGTAACTGAGATAAGAGTGTTCACACAGTCACAAATACTGAGTAAAAGAGCGGATTTTATCAAATGAACTTTGCTTTTTAATATACCCTACTTCAGGCACTTCTAAGCTCGACAGGGTGTTTTGAAAAAATAATTATTGTGTGACTTAAAGTCAAATCGAGCGTAAGTCAAAAAGTTTTCGTTCCTGCAGGGGTTGCTTTTTTTTAATGGAACATCGAAAAGGTGTTGCCACCAATTGATGGGTGGAAAGTTAATTGAGTTTGGCAGTTTGGGTGTGACGTAAAAAAACAAATGAGTAACTAGGGCAAATCTGGAAAAAAAGGTAGCATGCTATAATCATAGCAGTACAGCACACACCCTACAGAGTACACTTACAGCATTTCTGCATGGTCATCAAAGTGAATTCGATATATACACTTTTACTATAATATTTACATATTTTGCTTGTCTTCATTATTAAGAATGATGTAGTTTATAAAGGGAATCCATTAGCCGAATAACTAGAAACTTGTAAATAATTTCAATGTTTTTTTGCTTATGCAGATTTCTCCAGCAAACTCAGCGACAACTTTATTCGGTTTTTTGTGCTCTCGCTCGGGTTTGTTGTAATTAACTTTACCGATAATTGTATTTAGGAGACTTAGAAGTATGGGAATTTCAGAGAGAGAGAAAGAGAGAGAGGGAGGGATAGAGAGAGAAGAAAACTGAACATAATATTAAATTAGTTTGTTAGTACGCGAAAAAGTTTTGGCATTCAATTTTGGCAGTTTGACAGATTACACAAGTTGCCGGCGAGGGAGCCGCCCTCGCCCCATCAGGGCGGTGGAAGCAGCGACATTTTGGCGGTTTTGTTTGTTGAAATTGTTAACAATTGCTTAACAAGCGTTGTCTGCCGTTGTCTGACTCTGCCAGCTGTCAGTGCTCCGCTCAGTTTCGGATTCGGCTTCGGCTTCAGCTTCAGCTTCAGCTTCTCTGGCAGGGACACGCAACGCATTGCAATTTACAGTCCTCTTCCACGCCCTGGTATAACCGTATCCCTTGTGCTAAAGTTGCCTCTAAAGCAAACAAGGCACGCAGCAAAGTAGCAGGAGGAGCAGGAGGCAAAGGAGAAGCAGTCGGGTAGAGCGGTAAATACTCGTGCGTTTTGTTGTATGTATAATCCCCCATGGCAGCTAACAAATGTGCGCACATCCGTATTCCGACCGCGCTAAAACCCTAGACATGCTCGGCTAGCTGCCCTGCGTTCCACACAGAGCTGAACGACCCCAAGCCCGATCTGAAGCAAACAACATGCAGCTGCCTTCATACCCGTTCGCAGCTCGACACGCAGAATGCAAACATACGCATTGCAGCATTGGGCAAATGTGTTAAGCACACACAGCACACATTTCTGGTCCAGTGCCGTCACCTGGCTATAACTCTATCGGCGCTATCTGTGCCATCTTCCACTTTACACTGCTCCAGCCCTGATGCTGCCTCTGCTGCTGCTGCTGCCCTGTGTGCAAATTGCTTAGTGAAAGCAAACAAATTAATCAAAATCAACTCGAAGCCTGTACGAGTGAGTGGGCATCAAACATGGCTGCCCATGTACCCAAAGACCTTGCGCCTTTCCCCCCATTTTAAGGCTGGACAATTCTAACGAACTGCAGTTGGTTTTTGCCAGACAACAATCAACATGCTGCCCACCTGGCTGAGTGTTGCAGTTAAGCCAACCCGGGGGATTGCGTTCAGAGTGCAAGGTCTCGTTTGGAGCCGGAGCTAGAGAGCTGGATGATTGCCTTCGTTAGGTCAACGCCAGTGTCGTAAGTGAGGTCAGATTAGGTCCAGTTACCATGGACTCAGGGCTGACTAAACGATAACAGAGGGTTGAACCAGTAGAGCCAGTATATAAGCTGCTGTTTGCTTTACCCGATTGTTTTTATTAGCCCCGGAAAGAAAGAGAAACCTCCACATGAGTATAGAATAAATGTAAGCTATCGATTCAAATTTTTCAACACGATTATATCGCTTAACAATTGCTTAACGAAGTACCCAATGTCGATCTTTAGCATTCATCGTTAACATACTTGACGATCGAAGTCGGTTTTCATCTGCGCGCTGCTAGAACTAGTTGAGAATCCTAGTGGCGCCATTGAAAAAAGCGATTACGAAGTGATTAAAGACGGTTTACATCTGCGCGCTGCTAGAACTAGTTGGGAATCCTAGTGGCTCTCTGGCACAAAAGCGCTTAAGTAGTGATGGCAGACGGCATCTCCGCGCTGCTAGAACTAGTTGAGAATTATAGTGACACCATGAAAGCAAGCGAACTAATATGCATGTTGCTTGCTGTATTTATACTTATTCATTCATCGCTTACTTCATATCCGCGCTGCTAGAACTAGTTGGGAATTATAATGGCGCTTAGGAAAACAGCGATACAGCAATGATTCCTTCTACAGGAATATGTACGTACGTAGTGCAGTCGTATTTCGTTAGTCGATAACTATAATATATCGCGTCTTTATAGTGCCTGAAACTGGCAAATCGAATTATACAGACAATTCCAATGTACTTTGTGAGGCCTACACCAAATCGACTTATGTCAATATGAGCTACACATCAGACAGAGCTCTCGGTATGGCTGCTACCATCGCGCCTGTAATTGACTCCCGCTGGCTTATACATCCAACTCACTCACCAGTTCAGTTCGCCTAATACAAACGTGATGTTGAGCTCAGGCTCTGCCCACAGCCTCGGGCGCTGGAAATGTGATGTGATGTGCTTTCGCTGTTCCAACCATGACCACAGACAATCGGACAATGTGGAGCGGGGAGAAGGCGTTGGGTCGCGATGATTGTGCAACAATTGTGTAGTATAACGTAGCGAACGCCCAGAAGGGTCACATTGACTTGATAGGCGGCAGGCAGCGGTAGCGAGGGATCTCCCAGCTGGCTGGCTGCACCTTTGCTGTATGTCTGCCAGTGCAGTCGATAATGCCTTTTGGCAACTTTTCGCATTTGCCGACATGTCACCAGGAACTATTCCGATTGTTCTCGGCCTGCCCCTCCAGGTCGGGCAGGAGGCTGTGCCCCGTAGCCACAGGCTGGCAGCGGCAGCTGACAACGCACGCTAATTGCCTTGTATGGTGAAATTTTTGCCTTCTCTCCCTCTCCCTCTCTCTCTGTCTGTCTTTCTGTGCCGTATTGGCCTGCAGCTTATTCCAGTATTACCATGGATTGAACGTGCTACCAATTTTTGGGTGTTGTCAGCCTGCGGATAATTGTGTTTCCTCTGTCCCAGCGAAGGTATCCAAAGGGTCCACAATAACAAAGAAAAAATGATAGATTAAGTTAAGACTTGTGGGAGTTCTTTAAATATGAAAATCTGAGAATTTCTGATAGAGTATGTCAGGGAATAGAAAATGAGTAATTTGCTAGAGAGAGAGAGAGAGAGAGAGAGAGAGAGAGAGAGAGAGAGAGAGAGAGAGAGAGATGGAGTGTCACCTGCGTTGCGTGGCTGCATAATATGCGAACGGGCGACACATGATGCCTAATTAGTCAATTTAATAGTTTGTGATGTTGTTTATGGTTCCCGCACACATGACGAGAGGATGTTGAAGCTCTCAATGGGCTGGGAGCGAGGCAACACGGTCACAGCCCAGAGACTTGTCAACTTCATCCTGGGACTGCTCAAGTCGGTGTCACGTAGCGAAACACTCAGACGATGCGGTGGGATTTGCGTTACTCACGCGGAATTCTAATTAAGCGACAAATATAAAAGCCCACTGTCGATTATTTAATGTCTACAGAAGAGAAAAACTCTTCAAGTACAATGGGAGTATATAAGATCTGAAAGTACAAAAAATATGGAACTACAAGCCTTCATTAAAAAGAATTAGATAGGAGTTTCGATAACAAAAATATTTATGAATTTTGAAAAGTCAATTATATTTTTATACATATTATATTATTATCTACTTTTTAAAAATCGCCCAGTTATTTATTTATATGCCATGATAAAGATCTGGCTTTAAGGTTAATATGAGAATTTTTCATGAATTTTCAACGACCTATTTCGATGTAGAACCACTGTGCAGCAAACAGAGCCGAAGGCATAAAATTTCTAATTAGTGAGCGCAGCAGAAACAACGGGATACAAGAAGCAAGTAACGGGAACCCGAAATGTTTTTCAATTAAAGCGGGCACAATTTGAGACACGTTAAAATCCAAAAAGCGAAAAAAAGTTAAAGAAGAAAAAAAACCTGAGAGCCAAGGAAAATAAAAGGAAAATATTCTTGCAGATATATAAATATGCATATATTATGTGATATACATATATGATATACACATATGTTTAGAAGTGCTACGTATGCTCAATGTGGCGTGCCTGAAGCGCGATGCCAACTTGAGTTAGAACGAAGAAGCTGATGGGGGGGTAGATGGTGTGGGCGTTACGCCCACTCACACACACAAAGGTGGTCAAAACTTGCAAAATTAATTTTCAACTTTATTTTGTTACAAGCAAATAAAAAGCAAAGGAAGAAAGCCGTAAACATTTTATATAATAAACAAGTCAGCAATCAAAAACACGCAGAGACTCCCCACCTGCCTGACTTAGTCTCTTCCCGCTCCCTGCCAGGGGTGACAATGTTTGAGTTTGACGAGCATGTGTGTGTGGGTGTGTGTGAGTGTGTGTGCAAGTGTGTGTGTAAGGGTATTGTGTATAAAAGTCCAGGACAACACCAGCACAATGGCACAGCAATATCAATTAAAATGGCAGCTTGACTTGAAAACTGCTTCTAAACAGGCCTTGTTGCTGTTGCTGTTGTTGATTCGAGAGGGAAAGAAACTTTGGCGGATGCAGCATAGAAAGAGTTTCTGGAAAAGTTTAAACAAGCAGCCAACACACACACACGCACAGGCACACACGCACACACGCACACAACGGCATAAAGGCAGCCATTCTAGAGTTGCGGCTGGTGCAGACAGTTTTGATAGTTGGCTGGCAAGTTGCATGGCAGATGACTAAAATGCAGCCTGATGCTGAAGGATGTTCGAGTGTGTGCAGGGCCGTGTAGAAGAGAAGAGAAGAGCAGAGTAGAGAAGAGCAGAGCAGGGCAGAGCTGAAGCTATCAATACAACGTGGCGCACATGGCGTATGCGTAACACAGCATGCTGTCAACTTAATTAATCATACGCCAGGTTGTCCAATAAAATGGCCCGCAAGGAAAATCAATTTCAATTTGGCAAAAACAAGTTGTAATTAACTTAGAGAGAGAGAGAGGGAGAGAGAGAGAGAGAGAGTTAATATTAATTGGTTGCCCAAGCACATGACATGACATTGATATCTATATCTATATCTATCTATAGAAGTATAAAGTATATTTATATATATATATTCCGTTTGTAAAGCGCATTATATCTCTGATTATTAAGGCATTTAATTAACTTAAAAGTCTGTTCATGTATTTATTTGTTAATTTGCCAATCTAACTTTGTACGCATTTATCTATGTATGTTTCAAGCTAATTTCAATAATATTATACTGAGTATATATTGGAAACTCAACAATCGATCTGTCTATGCGTATTTCTCACTATATATTTATTTAAAATCAATAAGAAAATCGCATATTTAATTTTCCTACTTTTCAATAAAATTATATATATTTATTTATCTGCATATCCTTTCCTATTTAAATTGTTTGCCTTTCCTTTCGCTTGATCCTATTCTCTTGTCTTAAATTGTTAAATTCCTTTGCGGATTTTATAAATATTTTCCCTTTACAGAGCACACACTCATTTCGAGCTATTCATATTTGACTCTCAAATGGAAATCACATCTGGAATTTTCGTCAACCACTTTTCTTCGTTTTGCGTTTCCCAAAAATTTCCTTTGTTGTTTCTGTTGTGATTCATGTGGCAGCAACAGCCACGACAGCTGGAACAAGCAAAGCACCAGGCGGCAACAGTTAAATGAATCAAATCCATTTCAAGCTATTCATCAAATGTCAGCTTGTACGCGGGCGTATCGCGCAGCGACCCTAAGCCGCACCTAGCAACAGTGGCAACAACTGGGCCAAAATGCTGCCTGTTCTATGTGGTAGATTTGACTTTCCACTGGCGGGCAGGAGGTGGCACTAGCTGGCTGGCTGGCTGGTTGGATGGCTGGTTGGCTGGCAGGATCTGGGCCGTTCGGTTGGACATGCAGCTCAGAGCACAGCAGGGCAAACTCGTTTTATAATTGAATTGATCCCATTATGTAGATGGAAACGGTTTTACGTTTCGTTTCGTTTCGTTTCGTTTCGTTTCGCAGCGTGCAAAATGGCTGACTATGTCGGGCCGTGCAACTTCCGGTCGAGCAGCGAGCTGCGAAGTTGCAGCAGCGCCAACAGTAAATGGAAGGCACAGGTCGTCTAAGGGCGATGGCAACTGCTGCTGTTGATGTTGTTTCACTCCGTCTCTGACTTCGCCTCCATCTCCATCTACACCGACATCGTCTCTGTTTCTGGCATGGCAGCAAAGTGCAAGCTGGGCTACAGTTTGAACTAAATAAATTGAATTTAGCGCTTATGTTCTGCCCTGACATTCGTTTTTAATTTCATTCGGTCTCAAGCCGAAAGCAGGAGAGCAGAAGAGCTGGAGCACGGTCATGCTGGCCATGTGAAGCCGCTGCTGTAGCTGCTCCTTCAGATACGTTTGCTGCATTTTATTTCCCACAGCAGTTGTAGCCGTTGGCCTTGTTGTTGTTGTGGTTGCGGGTCGTACCGTTTGATTGCCTGGTTGCAAATGCATTTACAGTGCCATTCCCTCACTCCCCCACCATATCGTATATATGTATATATATATCATCTGGGATCAAATCGACTTTGCTCGTCTTCTTCGCCAATTGCGATGCCTTGCAGCTAATTTTGTTAGCGCACGATGTGGTTATGATTTCTAATTCGAATACACTACGTAAGCAGACAGAGAGGGTGGGAGAGAGATAGGGAAAAAGAGAGAGAAATAGTTTTAATTGTATATTAGGAGCACGCATACTTGCAATGTTTGAAACTGTGTGGATCTCAAAGTTATGCAACCATCTTAATGAAACTTGGCACACACGCTTCATATTGCCAATTAAAACTGCAAAATTAATTGTGAACAAATTGGCATAATACTGTGCGTATAGATATATTAAGATTATTAAGATACGTATAGGTTGGAAGCTAATTTTCTTCAGGCATGTTAACTCTTTAAACTTCTTTAAAATCTATTAAAATTTGTATACTAAAGGAAAGCATAGTTAACTCTATAAACACTTTAAGTAAACTGATCTTCTTTGCTTTTGAAACTGTAAGATATTTAAAAGCATGAATATCATTTTGAAAATATATATTAAATATATACAAAATAATTCCAATACATTTTCGAAATTAATCAGAATTTATTTTCTCACAATTCTCTCAGACGAAGAATGTTGCAGTTGTTGCAAGTCTACGTCACGTATTGTGGCAACTGTCCATATCAAATTCAAACCCATGTCGATAAATTTACATGCACACACATACATACACACATACACACACACACAGATAGACAACAGACTGGTGTATTGTGCCCTTTCAACAATGTGGCACATTGGAGAAATGCATAAATCATCGCAGCAGGATTCGTATGTGGCAGCAAGCATAAATGTTTAAGCTTTCTTCGGATTGGGTTTCGGACTCGTATAGCTCGAGATATATGTTTGTATATAGTATTTATGCAATGAAAAACATTCCAATTTCTGAGTTCGATTTTAAAGCGAAATCTGTGCCACATTTTACGGTATAAATCAATATACGCAATCAATTTGCGCTGCAACATTTTGCGGCTGACAAAACTCTATTGAGCGTGTATTTGTTGTACGGTCACGCCCTGCAGCAAACACGATGTATGCCGAGACGACACGACGAGGACACGCCCAGTCTCAGTCTCAGACCCCGACTCAGAGGCCCAGGCCGAAGGTAACAAAGGGACATCATTTAGCAGCTGCATCCGTAGGGGGATTTTGATGTATTACAAGTGTTTGTGGGCTCTCATTGGTATGCAGCAGCACCTGAGCTGCTGCAGCTTCTGCTGCTGCAGAATGGGATCAGGAATCAGCTTTGTTCTCTACACCATCTCCCAGGGACGTTTCACGACTCAATGTGGGCCACAAATATTGCAGGATTATGGGGAAAAAAAATAAATATATGACTAAAGTGCTTAAAGAACTTTGACGCAAAGATACCCTGTCTAATGGGGAAAAAAATATACAAATTTATAGTTAAAATACTAATATTATTTTTATGTTTTTTAGAATTTTCTTATATTATATAATTTTTTTATTTAGTGTAATATTTCTTGTAGCATTTTCTACTGAATCTTTTTTCTTCCCTTTTTCCTTTCCTTCTCTTAATCTTCATTTATCTTTGGTCAAACAAACACACATTAGGTCAAACACACACACACACACACAAAGTCACAATCACACAGCCACACACACTTATATACACACACACACACACACCCACACACCCACTGAGAGATAGAGGGCAGCTTGGGCTTTGCGAGTCGGCACGCGTTTTTAGCATAAATTATCTAAGGCAGATGCCATGAGCTGTGCTACCATGTACTATCAGCGTCTCCATAAAAATTGCCACACTTACCCCCCTCGCATTCCCTACCCCTCAGCAATCCTTTGTCGATCCATCGTGGCATGTCAGCAGCTGCTGCTGTGTTTAATTTACGCCCCAACTTGAACACAGGTAAATCCCGTAAAGCGTTCCACAATGCAACGTCCGCACGCTGCACGCTGCATCAGGATAAATGGCCGTCATTTTGTACACACACAGACGCACCTTTAGTCTGTATGTGTGTGTGTGTGTGTGTGTACGGTATATGCATCAAATATAAACACTATTATTTGTGCTTTGCCATAGATTCATGCCAGAGTATTTTCGTTGCTTGTCCTGATGATGTTGATATTGTTGCTGTTGCTCTTGCCCAACTGTCCATGTCGGCATTCACGTACCCGTTGTTACATTGAATAAGCTGCTAACGTAGCAGTAACTGGGTTAATACACACACACACACACACACACGCACACACACACAATGTTTGCTCTATGCCTGTGTGTGCATTTCAATGGGCTTTACTGTTTATGGATGGCACAACAATAACTTTTCTTTTATAGATTTAGTTGTGTGTGTTTTTTTTTCGCACTGGGCACACTAAGGGTTAAAATGTATGTTATTTATATGGGTAAGCAGCACAAGTTGCTGGTACTTAAAAAAAAAAAAAACATTCAAATGACTCCGTATATTCTATACACATATCTCAATCTGCTATATGATAAACTAAATTATACGCATATTTTTAATAAGAAATTTGCAAACAATCTTTAAAGGTTTTTTTTTAGAACCACAATTATATAAACAATATAATTTAATATAATTTATAAGCTTAGGTATTGAAATATTAAACAGCATAATTTTGTAGAGTGTTATTTAAGTGAATATGGAATTTTAGGTAGCGATAATGCTTACTCTCTGAAAGTTGAAGAAATAGTGAGTTTCAGCAGAGATACAACTGTTAAAATCGGTGTATATATAAGCATTCATTTTTTTCATCATATAAATATTTTAATCTTTAAATAAAATACCAAATCTGCTCAACAATGTGTGCCACTGTAATGCTGTAAGCATCTGCTCTAGCTGCATATTACGTATACGCACTGACCTCCTTGTACCTTCAATGTGAAAACTAATTAAAGTCTTCTTCGGTTCTTGCTTGGGGAATTGTTGCACGAAATAAATTCCGGCACTGACAGATATTTTCCTAAAGTTGAAATATCAAGCAAACCGAGGGGCAAAAGTAAGCAATGCAGAGCAGCAGCAAATGTCAAGTGCTGTAAATTGCACGGTCTGGCCGACAGTCTGACTGCCCTACAGAGACAGGGTGGACAGGAGAGACAGGAGAAACAGGGGACAGCGGAAGACTCAAGACGAAGACGAAGACAGAGGCCCCAGTCCTGAGATTGACTGACTGGCTGACTTTGTAAACGAAGAGAATGTCGAGTTTGCAGTGGAGAATTGTCCACAGCCAGGAAGAGCTCCTCCAGCCTCTCTCTGGCTCCTGCCCCCTGCTGCTGGCAACGCACACAGTGAGAGAGGGCAATTTTGAGTTGGGGATGCGGTCGGTCGGACTTGAAGATGGAAACGAACGCCCTGTCACATTTAGTGCAATTCTACTTAGGCAGCCAAGATGCACAACAAAAGATGCGACACAAATTGAAAACGAAATTCTCCAACTTTTGCTAAGCAAGTGAAAAGCAGCGTTTCGTTTATTTTGCCCTCTCTCTTTTCTTTCTTTCTTTTTTTTTCTGTAAATATTTAAATAGCTTAAAGTGCCTTTTCCCCTATAAATATATGTGTGTATGAATACATATGTGTGAGTGCAACTGACTGGGCAATTTAAGTGTATATTGTACGAGCAAGTGACAGGAGGACACCCCATCGAGAGTTCATTAATTTTATGCAGTCCTGTTGCCCCATCCAATCCCTTGCAGTCGACTTTCATTTCAACTTCCCGTAATGGCAATCAAATTAAAGTGTTCAATGCACTTCAACAACAGCCCCAGCCCCAAAGTCCTCCCATCCTTCAGGCAATCATGCTTCATTGGATTTAGCTTCCTCTTCGCTCGACTGCAGCATTGGATCGATGAGTGTGGCAGATATATATATTCATTGGCCCTTCGGTTTGCATTGAACATCGTATACTTAAGACTGCAAATTGTAGGGAAGACTTGATGGAATGATAGACAGATAGTCAGCTCCAGCTATGCTCTTTTATTTTATATTTAATATTGCATAATCGAGAAACAATTTAATAGTCTTAATTTGGGTTTTTTTTAGAGCTATCGCTGGGACAGCAAACACAGCTCAGCTTAGAGCATTATCGTGCTCTTGGTGTCATCAAGTCTGACCACAAACAAGAAGTCTCTTGTGATGATATTAATTTAACATGTTGACAACAACAGGCGCAGCCAGAGTTTGCGAAGCGGAAACATAACTGGCAGAGACCCTAACTTCCGCCTGCTGTTCCCTCTTGCTCTCTCTCTCTTTCCTTCTCTCTCCCTATCTCGATCGAGCCTAGCTCTCGATTCGTTCGTTTGCCAAGATTTGTGCCGCAGTGTCCGCGCGACAATTCACGACGCACAACTTGAACTTATTTCCGTTTCCGGTCGTTTTGCTGCATATTAACATGCGCCCAGCGGATGCTAGCACCAGTTGCCACGCCCCTGTACCGCAGCGCGACAAGGGGAAAGGGGGGAAGGGGCAAAGAGCCTCCCAGCCGTGGTGAGCACAAAAGCTTATGCATAAATTATGAGCAGAGCCGCCAGATAAGTGCGATAAATTATCAGAATCCCAGAGCCAACTGCAATCTGCTGCAGTTGCTCCTGCTGCTGCTCTCTCCCTCTCTTTCTCCCCCTCTCTCTCTCTCACTCTTTATACTTGTTCTTGTATACAATGCAAGCAAGCACACACACACCCACACACTCGTACGAAGAACTCTGCCTAGAGGTTTTGCTTGGGTGTCAATAAAAAAATTACACAAACAAAGTCATAAGACCACACCCACAACACAAGCAAGCACCCACACACACACGCGCACACACACTGTGACTCACCCTCACACACACGCACTCAAACACATGTCCTTTGTTTTGTCTTAAGCAGCCTGTTGGCCTTTTGGCCGTTGTTTTTTGCCGCCGCCATTGTTTTTGTTGCTAATGCCAGCGACGGCAGCGTCATCAGCTCTAGACAGGAAACGGAAGTTTCAACGCGCAACGGAAATTATTGTTTAGCCTTATTGTTTAGACTGCTTTAGAAATTTGTTTGTCGAATTATTTTCATTCATTCCCGCATTCATTGCGACTCATCGTCGGGTATTCGCCTGCCTGCGTTCCTCGTTAGTTTTTGCCATCTAATTTTCGGGGCGTGTTCTGCCTCTGCAAATTTATGGCAGTCAAAATGTAAGCCCATCGCGACCCACACACACACACTCATTCAGAAACACCCTCACAACATTCGAAAGACTCCGTTCGAGCCCATAAACATTCACATTCAGATGCAGAAATAGCCTTCTTCCATGAAAAGAGAAAACACACATATTCGAAATTGTTTTTGCTCTGAATTATGCAGAACAAGCTGAAAAATATTTGCATATTCAGCTTAGTTTGGAACTTATATTTTAATATCATTATAAACAATTAAAGTAATTGCAGTGTGTATTTTTAAATGTAATTTATACTCTGTAAACTTATTATCATTTATATATTTATCATTATTTTGTTGTTCAAAATATTTATTAAAATTGAAGCTGTTTTTATATTGAATTTATTATTTTCACATTTTCAATCGAAACTTCTGCTCCATAATTTCACTCGATATCAGAAAGAGTTCCAGCACAAGCCCTAGAACAATTCCAGTCGAAAACAATTCCATTTACAGCACTTTATTAACAGTACTCTCAGGTGCAATACTTGTGAAAAAGACTTACAAGTTAATTGGCAATTGTTTTTTTTTTTTTTTATAATTAACTGACTTAAGAGCTAATTACGTTCAATCAATTTAAGATGATAATATAATGAATTCCTAAGTCACCGAAAAATGGCTCATTAAGCGTAAAAATTATGTGACATAAGCAAAAAATGGCGCACGCAGTGCAAAGCTTTCAAGGTAATTAAACTCTGGCTGTGCCGCATTCACACTGCGAACATGTTTATGCATGTATGCGCAGGAATTCACAATTTTAATGCATTAAAAAGAAGAACATTCCATGGGACAACGAGCCAGGAAACAGCAGCAGCAGGTAAGTAATGCAAAGATTATGGGCTCAAGTACAGGGAGAGAGAAGAGAAAAGATTTTTTTTTGTTTTTGTTTTTTTTGTGTGTTTTCTTCACCAACAAAAAAACCTATTAAAATAAATTGCAGTGCATTTTTTACACGAAAATTAACAGAAATGGGAGTGAGGGAGCCCGAGCCTGCGTTGACGGCCAAGTGTTGGCGGCCGCAAAGACAAAAGAAAATGCAGGGATCAGAGAGTACGCACTGAATAATTCATGAGTGTCGCCAGCGCCAAAGCCATTGCGAGTCGAGACAAAACTGAACACGAAGGCGTTCCATGGCCGCGGCGGCGGCGGCGGCGGTAGTACATAGTATGTATTATATTTAATAAGCTGCAGAACAGTGAGGGGGGAGGGGGGAATATGGCTCCGGCACAAGGGCAAGGAGGCTATCAAAAATTCAAAAGTCTCTGTGGCCAATGCGAAGCGGCAACGCGTCGTATACGCAACGCGGAAAGCGAAAATTTTGACAAATATCGTTGCCTACTTTCAGGCTGCCGCCTCAATTGGCGCTTTAGCTTAATCATTTAATAAAACTTTTATGCTGACGTCGCAATGGCGACACACATATATATAATATATATATATATATAAATCGATGCCCAGCAGGCAGTAGACTACCCTTACAGTGGGTACTTGCACTTTGACACATAATACACCAAGAAGAAAACGTAGCGAATAAAGTTAGTGATTGTTCAAATTATTAAAGGGTATCTTAGCTTCGTCGTCTGTGCTTTCCCTTTTTCCCCACTTTGTTTTTGCTTTTCTTCTTCGCTTTCTCTTTTTGTGGGACTTGTGAACGAAACTTATTAACCGCCTTCTTCTGCTTCTTCTGCTTCATTGCGCTACTATATCTTAAGTTATATCAATTTCTTTTCAGTCCGGGTCTTGTAAGCATACAACGGATTGAAGGCCCTTTTTGGTATGGGGTCGTCGCTTAGGTTGATTGTTCGTTAAGCTGGTCAAAGTTTAATTGATGCTTAAAGTGCGCCCAATTGGGTCACAGAATTCTGGTGTGTTGTATAAAGAAATGATAATTACTCCAGCTGTCTAGAAGATAACTAACCAGATATATATGTATTTATTTCCATTCCAACTTTAAAACCAACAGCATTACCTACATGCGGAATGTTTTCAGCTTGGACTTTGCAGTATGCAACTATTTAAGAGCACTCGATGTGAAGCATTCTCGTCGGTTATGCTACACATATGTATGCAAATGTAGCCAGGGTAGCGATGGCCCCCGGACATACCTGACTCAGCTGGCAAATCACTCAACGTGAGGCACAAATTTGCCATTTTGATATGTGTGTGTGCGTGTGTGTGTGTGTGTCCCCACCATAAACATGGTGAACATCAATTCGACAGCCTGACAGGATGTCTAGCCCACGGCAGTAACTGAGGCAAAGCTAAGCAATGCTCTGCACTGCCAAGGATTGCCAACTATGCAGGGGGAAACACATACATATACATATGTATATATAGTAACTGGGCAATGCAGGCGATAGGAGACAAAAAAAAAAAAAAACCGTAAGACCGAAAGTGCCTTTGGCGGCGGAATAGAGCGCATAGCGTATACGCACCGTGTTACCCAAAGTGCAAACATATGCAAAATCATTGAGTGAGATTTGCATAGAAATGCCATACATATGCCTCCATGTCATTGTGCGCGCAGCACGAGAGAGAAGAATGTGTGTTTGTGTGTGTGTGTGGATGCCATGAATTTCTGTTGCAATTTCCGGCTAGTATAACCGGAAGTGAAGCTGCTCAAAAATTCATGCAACCGTAAAAGAAGCAAAGTGCGCCAATAAGCAAGGCCAAAGCAAACGTTACAACGGAAACGGCAGTCATCAATGATGGCGTCGTTGGTTGGGGGTTGCCACCCAATTCGCCCAACACTTTTGGTCACAATTCACTAGCGAAATCCCGTTTTGCATCCTCTTTCTCTTCCACACACACACACACACACACACACATTCCGCTGCTTGTCGCCATTCGCCAGCGACGACTTGCGACCATTTGCATATACAATGTATCGCATTTGCAATTTCTGGTAATATAACACACCCAACACTGGCAAGAACTCTACAAGTTTTCAGATTATAGATAAATGTAGATATATACTTGTATATGGTACAGCTCGTATATCAAATGCAAATCGACACAATTTAAATAGCCTGGAAATTAACTGCAATGAATGTCTATGAAATCCCAGAAGATCTACAACATTCGTGAAAAATTCTCTTACAATATTTATAATTATGCAATTTATGGCAAAAATGTATATAAATTTTCTGCGTAAATTCACCACGAATCCATCAATTAATTTTCAACGCCAGACAACAGTATAAGTCGCTGGAACAATGTCTAGCAAAAAATCAATATTGTATAAGGCTTCACGTTAATTAATTACAAAGACGACAGGCGTACCATTTTTGAATTTGTCTTTGTTCCATTATCAGCAGTTCTTCTAAGTCCAGTAAATGTCGATTCTTTGTTCCTTTAATTCAACAGATACCACAGATAGATTTCATTGCTCTTTTATGAATTAATTGTGCGAAATAGGGAATAATTTGAGAAACCTCAATGAAAGCTTCATTGATTTATACTCTGTTTATTAATTAAGTTTTTTCTCTTGATTATGTTCTAGATAAGATTGCATTGATTTTATTGAACTGTGCTAATTTTTTCTCCTCTCAGACTATCCATAAACATTTGTTATGCCTGCCAACTTCGAGCGATGTTATTCATATTTAAAAAATGCATTTATAGTTGCCAAAAGTATATTTATTTTTTTTTATTATTTTTGTTTTTCAATCGATTTCAATGCGTGATTTAAAAATTTCATTGGCATGTTCAACTGACTTTTGGGGTTAAGCCGATGCCACAGCAAGAACTGAATGAAATTGCAACTGGGCCACGTGAACAGTTCAGAGTGGTCAAAATAACCGGAAGTACTATGTATGTACATATCTACATATGGTATGTGTGTGTGTGTGTACTTGTATTTTTTTTTTAATCTGTGCACAGCAAATAAAATAATTAAATTTGGTAGACGCGGGCAACAATGCAGTGTGAGGAATGAAAAAAAAAATGAAAATAACTTCCAGTTACGCAGGGTTACGTGGCAAACCCTTTGGCCGGGATATTGTTGGGAACCTCCGTTTGCCGGTTCCCGGTTCCCGATGAAATGCAGCTGTTCACTTGTCATATAGTAAAATGAAATGAAATGATTTCGCCTTTTTATATTCATTAAAAAACAATTAAATCTGCGACACGCGAACTTAATTACACTTTCATGGTGGCCAACGTTGGCCCCAAAATGCGTCTGATCTGTTGGAATACTCTCTCTCTCTCTCTCACTCTCTCAAGTTGAATATTTTATGATGCCTGCAGTCGGCGGGGTAAACAAATTGTATAATCAACAATTAAAGTGCGCCGCGTGTTTTGACTCGTCTGACTGTGCGCATTAAGTGCGCATTGTCTGGCAGGCCAAAAAAAAAAAAAAAAAACAGAGAAAATGCCTGCAAACATTTTCCAATTTGTAGCAAATGGCAAAGTTTCGTTTTGTGGCCATCGAACGACTCCCAGCCAGGCCCAGGCACTGGAGAAGGAGCCCATCAGACAACAGAGTACAGACCGTAGGCCGACTACAATTGGCGGCTATTAACTTCAATTGCCCGTTAAATTTCCATGTTCCAGCAACGGCAACGGCAGCCTCTTATTAACGGCATTAATTAAAAATTTAATTTCGAATAAAACCCGTTTTGTGGTACCGTGCCAAGCCGTGATTTCCGCTCATTTCTTTAATGTGAGCGACGCCTCGCGACGTTGACGTTGAACCACTCGCAACAGCGATAACGATAAGAATAATAATGACAAATGGAAGTTAGATGCATATGGTATTCATATATGAGCATAGCAAAGCGGAAAGTAATATGATATCGTAAAAAGTAAAAAATGTATAGCGGAAATGTCTGTCACACCGCCTTCCGCCTGATATATATTTTATAAAACATTAAGTACAGCTCCGAAATTTATTCTATGCATTCAAGACAGCATAAACTTTCAACATATATATCTCGCAATGCTACAACTAATTTTCAAAACTAAATTAAACGAATTATTAAACTTTAATTTGAGTGTAACTCTGCTTAAGCTACAGTTCTGAATACATATCTATACAATTACTTTAGGTTTGTATACCGTTATTAAACTATTTTTATTTATTTTGTTTACTCAGCTTAGCCTACAGTTGCCTTATTATTATTATTATTTATTTATATGTACAATCAAGTTAATCTTGGGCCTGGCATTTCCGATATATATATATATATATATATATATTGCAATTTCTTTCTGCGGGCTGTAATCAAGGAAACAAAGTTTTTAATTTGAATAGCTTCCGAGAATTACTATATATGCACATAAACACTATATATTTATACCCTTCGCATACGAATTAACAAATAAAAAAAAAGTTAACAAATATGTATGCCAAAACCACCGAATTATATCCATAAGTCTGATACAAAACAAGATCCCAAAGAATTAATTTACCTAGATGAGGGCAGTTGTATGTACTACAATGTTATCCTACAAAAAATAATTATATTATAATATTTCGATCGAATATACATAGATGTGTATTATATTTTATGTTAGTATTATAAAAGTTTCTAAACAATCGTTCGACATTAAAGTCAACGTAGCTATGAAAATAAAAGAAATACTAACATCATGTACCCTCCCAATTATACTATTCTATACCTCTTTGAGAAAATAAACTCTTTATTAGATTTCATAGGGTGTTTGTGGCGCATAAAAACTACTCACATATACTGCAGCTGATAAGAACCAAAAAAATACCCAAAAATTCTACATTGCATAACGAAATGAAGAATTTAACCGAACTGAAGCTGGCAATGAATCAGAAACCAACCTCTCTAAGCAGTTTATCCCAATCGTTTTTTCAACTCATGTGGCTTATCTACAGTTCCTTAAATTCAAAGAGACTTGAGTGTTCTTCTTTCTCCCAAATTTTTTAATCCGTTACAAACGTGAAACTTCATTGATAATTTCAAACAGAGTACTCTGCACAAATAATTCTTCTACATATGGCTTACTCGCTCACACTTACACACACATGCGCGTTAAGAGAAAAGCGACGCGACGCGTCGTCGACGTCGACGTCAACTGCTTTACGCAGAGCGCAGCGGGGGCGGTGGGCGTGACATCAAACATTTAAAATAAACTTGATCTGCCTATGATATATAGGAACCTTCATGCCAAATTTGGTGTCCCTTGTATTTTTCATAGTGATCCTAAGCAAGAATATATATACTTTATGGGATCTGCCACGCCTTCTAATGCCTGTTGCATACAATTGCACAAAGTTAGTATAACCTTTTTTGACCATTTTCAATGGTCGCAGGGAAATTAGCTGCAGATTATTCTCAAAGATTTCTTAAATGAAGCTTACTTATTTTTCTTATTGCTTATCTTTTTTTCCAGATATCAAGCGCAGTGCCCCCATTCCCTTAAATGTGTTGATTGGAACCAAATCTGTGATAATATAATAGATTGCTTAGACGGCTGGGACGAATCTATAGACGCTTGCATGAGAGAGTGCAACAAGGATGAATTTGTATGCGGAAATGGGAATTGTATATCAAGAGATGATATTTGCAATGACAAGACAGATTGCATTGATGGATCTGATGAGTTCCCCAGTATGTGCACAGATTCCAAACAAAATCGAAAAAATCCCAATTGGTCGTATAAAGAACCGGTATACTGCAGAGAACCTATCCAAAACAATTTAAAATTTAAGAAAACTAAGTTTTATTCTAACTTCACCGGAAAATTTGTTTACGCTAATATGGCGGTTCGCTTTGAATGCCTCAACTCAAAGAGAATAATTGCTGGTAGCGAATGGAATATATGTAACAATACAGGTCAATGGCATCACTCCCTACCCCTATGCGAAAAGATTAATACAGATCCAGAAACGAATGGAAAAAAGGGATGTCCAATTGACACTTACAACGATTATAAACATATCATGAAGTTATATGATTGCAATGGTAAAAATAAAACTGAGATCTATCCAAATGGAACCAACTACAAGAAAGTTATGTTCGAATGTGAGGTAGGGTTTAAATTATGGCCGAATGTACCACCAAGACTTTGCAAAGATAAAAAATGGTTTGGTAATGGAATATTTAAAAGTCCGCGCTGTGTTAGTAAGTATGTCTTGTTAAGACACAAACAATATTATTAAAATTTGATATTAATCCATGACTATTTCAATCCTTTCCTGTTTAGAATTTTGCAACCCAGATGAGCTTTACTGCCTTGACTCAGTTAAACCTGCTTGTAGAAATGAGTTACATTTGGAAACAGGATGTAAAAATGACAATGGTTTGCCTCCACAAACAACTGCAATAATTGGTTGCAATTACGGATTCAAACTTGTCAACCCAATTAAAGTTACCTGCCTTGAAGATGGAACGTGGGAAAATATATCAAATATCAGCACGGTTTGTAAATTCGATTGTAGATATGAAACCGCGCTGTCTAAAAATAGTCCGCATATAAAATTAGAAAGTGCAAAGTCGATTGTATTTGTTTATCTATATAACAAAACGACAAATAATTTTGTTTATAATTGCGGAGGTACCATAATTCGACCCAATGTGATTTTAACTGCCGCACATTGCGTCGTCAATCTAAAACCGAAAGATATAAGAGTGAACCGTGAAATAGGAAGATATTACATAAACAAAACAGAAGGTTGGGCGGTCAAACAAAATTTAGTGGCAGAGTAAGTTCTTTGTTATATTTTATATCTAAATACAAATTTTTTAAATATTATTATTTTTTTTTTTTAATTTCAAGTACCTATGATCCACCTTCAAGATCTATGGATTTTGCCATACTTCAGCTTGAAGTCTTAGAGACGGATGAAATGTCTTATGCGATATGTTTACCTGGCTATAGTTATGAAATCGATGCAATTGTTACTCCAACGAGGGGTTTTTGTTATTCATTGGAAACGTTGGACAATGAACCTCACAGTGTGGGCAACTTAACAAGGATAGCAGCAGAAGTGACGAATTCCACAAATGCGTCTTTCGAAATTCACTCAATAGCAGGTGGCCGGTTTTGTAAAGGTGATAGTGGCATCGGTTTCATTGCAGACTGTTCAGAAAGAGTAAATGAGAGAAAGGACGTAAAATTCGATTGTGTCTTTGGCGTTGTGAGTTCTTCCAAATATGGCACCAACGGGGTTTCGAAATGTGGGGAGACTATAAGTGGGCCCAGAACAACGCATGAACTTTTTCCTGATTTTATTCGAAAAAAAATGCTACTTATTGAAGATACTTGCCACAGAAACTGAATGAATAAAAAAAAAAAGCAAAGAGTTGTATATCTAAGGTATCCGGAAAGGAATCCAATAACAGCGTTAACATTTATAAAAATATAAAAAAAAAAATGCTCGAAAAATGTTTGAGTTGTAATACTTATTGTAATTATTGCTATATAATATGAGAATTGTAATTCTTTACGCAAGTCAACCAAATGTTTCAAAATTACTGTTAATATTATTACGAGACTTTAAAGATTAAAGATTTACAGCAGAAAATCTCTTCTTCGTTTGTGAAGTTTGCCCGCTGTGGATTTAATCCACAACTTTTCCCATTTATGCCCATAAATTACAGAAGGACAACATAAGTATACAAAAAAACACATATGTACATGCGCACATATGTATATCTGGGTCTAAATATACGATACAACATATATTATTCTACTTTTCTTGACGTATATGGAGCAATTCAATCCCTTGCCTGTTCGCAATATTTTTAAGCCTTGCTGAGCCTTACGGCTTTTTGATCTTATCCGCGCGAAAAGGCCTAAAATTAAATAGAGAATAATTTGATTTATGTGCGTGTATTAGTCACATGCCTATCCTACCAGCAGATACAGGCAAAGAGAGAAAGAGAGAGAGAGAGACGGAAAGACAGAGAGGGGAAAAAAATGTGTGAAATAGTTATTTAATGAATTTATTCAATTCGAAATTGTTATTTGGCCGATGCCAGCACGGCGTATACGTAACGAACTCCAGTCATCCTACGCCTTGAAGACTTTTCTTCAACGCCTCACATAGGTAACTCTGTTCACAATTGCCTCAGCTGCCTCCGCTAATGCCAACTCATTTATTTATCATCCATTTATCATCAAATTACAGTAATAAAATTGTGGGACGTTCTGATATATGTCACAAGATTAATTTATTTTTGTTTTTCTCCTAACACGTTTTTCTATTTAGTCAGCTTTTCATATTTTCGTGACTGTTCTATTCTGTGTTTTTTTTATTAATATTTTTATTTACGATATATATATTTTTTACAGTTTTTCACGATTTCCTTTCGTGTTCAGCATTCAGTTATGTCTCGTCCTTGGTTTTCTTTAAGCTATCTGTTTTGTCAGTATGGAATTTTGGTTAAATTACACGCACGTTTAGCGACATAATTATACAGTTGGTTTGCTCCTTAGGGGTTGGATCGAAATTTAAATATAATACTTGACTGAATTAGATTTAGGAACATCCTGCTAATGCATTCGAATTCAATTCCATTGCACACGCAAAAAGCAGGGGCTCTGAAACCATAACCTGCCCCAAAACGAAACAATAGGCAATGAAATAAGAGAATGACTGAAAGAAGAAGGCGAAAAGAAACGAGGCAAGCAAATGAACGATATTAACTTCATTTCGAGTGGTGGCAGGAGGCAAACAGCTGTTCGAAGGCGAAAGAGCCGAACGAAGAGCGAAAGCTCGTCTGGTCGAATACGTTCCACTTCCAGTTTGGTTAAGCGCGCGCGCTCTCTCTCTCTCTCTCTCCTTCTCTCTCTCTCTCTCACTTGGCAAGCGAAGCTTAACCCACATAGCGGCAGCTGCTGCTCCTGCTGGATGGCCAACAACGAAGTCGGATGGGCCAAGCGTTTGGCCAGCAACGAAAGTCAGCTTCAGTCGTTGGAATTCACTCGTGCGTCGTGGACATAGGCAAATTGCTGAGGTGTCTCTCTGTGCACGTGGCCTATACACCTACACATACACACGCACACACACTTTTTGTGCATGCGTATGTATGTGTGTGTGTGCATGCGTGTGCGCTTTAACGGTACACGATAAACGGTACACGGTAAGCGGTAAGCGGTAAACGGTAAACGGTAAACCCTGCACGGTATAAAGCAGTCTGTTACCAAGCAAAGTGGCCAAGAAGAAGTGAATCGGGCTAACGAAAATAAGCTGATGAGCTGAGGCGCAACGCCTTCAATAGGCATTGCCAAATTGAGGGGGTCGTCGTAGACCGTGTCGCATCTGCTGTGCGTGTGTATGTGTGCGTGAGCTTGGCAATATGAAACTGCCAATATCGTCATCGTCAGCCGGCTCGAAATGTCTCGGTATGAATAACACTGGCGCCCGAAAGTATACGGATTTGGGAGGCAGCCCACAACACACACACACACACACACACACACAATCTACTTAACGGTCATTGACGTTCGCGTTGTAATTAAAGTGATTGCATGCCTTGTCGTCTGCTCCATACTCACACACACACACACACACACACACAACTTGTAAATAAAATGGCCGCGCTTAGAAGAATTTATCACGCCAGCCATTGCAACGGTATGCAAAGCGTTAATAAGCCGCAGAAAGCTCACGTGTTCACGTGCAAATTGGCACTCAGCCAAAGTTCGATTTTAATCAAATAATATGTTAGTTAATTTATGAAATTCGGTACTATTTCAATATATATAATGATGACAAAAAACTGCAACTAGATGGTTTAGTTTTGTCATGTTTTCTTGAGAACAAATAGCAAAGGATTTTATTTTATGATTTCGCTCAAAAAACAACAATCAAAAGTTGCAAAACATTGGAGATAACAATGAGCTTTTATTGTTTTTTTTTTTTTAATAAAATCCCATTGTTATAGGAAACTAAAATATTATATATTTTAACGTTCGAATCATCAACGTGCCAATAAAAAAGTGAAGTGTGTGTTACCAACTGAAGATAAATAAAAGTTTCATGAAATCCGCAACCTGTACTCATCTTATTGTCCAGACGGGATTGTAATAAATATTTTCTATATTAAATCAGTGAGAACGATATCATTCGGTATGTCAGAGCGTTAGCAGTGTTGGGAACCTCTTAAACGGCAAGAGGTAGAAATAATAAAAATAAAGAAAGGAAACGTTCGTTTATGTGTAAAGAATTTTTACTGTTTCGTTGCCACTGCTGGAAGCCATCAAGGCCACAGACCACAGACGATACATTGATCGAATCAAACTACAGCAGCCAGTCCAGGCTAAGGAATATTATCAATAACAAGAATAACAAGAGCAACAGCAACAGCAACAGCAATAAAAGGAGCAGTCATAAAAAATAAAAGCCCTGGCGTCAGCGTGAATAGAAATCCCCACCAAGGTAAATCAGGCAGAAAGAACAACATAACAAAACGAGCTTAAGTTGTCAATTGGGTAGCAAGAAAACGTCCGAAATAGAACTCGTTATGGATTCTATCAGGCAGCACACATTTTCGACCCTTTGGCTCTGTCAATTTCAGTTTCAGTTTTTTTTTTTTTTTTTCATTTCTGCGGCGTTGGTACAGAGTTTTTCTGATATAATTCTTTAGACAAAAACATTATCAATAAGGGAAACAATATACAGTTGTACAATTATGATTCATATTTAGAAAACCACCAAAAGCGATAGAACAAAAGCCTTTAACATTAAACTGCACTAAACCTAAACTTAGGTATAATAAATTTCTAAAAACTGTACTGATACAAAGAAACATAAAATCATATCTTCAGACGAAATACCTGACAACTAAGAGATTGTTTTGCATTCCAAGCAGCCTTGTTCATTGAAATTGTAAAAAAGAAGGTATTGCAATCAACGATGTTTGACTAGATCAATCAAAATGCTTACTTAGAGCAAAATGGGTTTTTTTTCTATTTGGGTGGTGTTATGTGGTTGTTGTGGGTTTGTGGTTTTCTCCCATCTCAATGAAGATAAATGAGCTGAAAGTTGATCCGATTTTGACATTAGACATTACTGCAAATAATAAGTGATTATTATGCCGTAAATCTAAGCAAAAGTTGAGGTATAACAGGCGCATACTTTCAGTCACTTATATTATATACAATTTTGTAAGAGGGAGAAAGAGAGAAATAGAGCGAGAGAGAAAGGGAGAGGGAGTAATGAGTAGCCGAACGCAGGTGGTTTCACCCAGAAGAACTGTCATAGGATAGCAATCCTAATTTACCGGAAAATCTTGGCGTCTGTTGTAAAAAGTTTCCGCTCATTACTCATACGCCATATTGGCCCATGTCCGGTAACTTGTATCGACATCAAATTAATCATTCTGTCAATGATTACAAAGATTTTTCACAATTCCTCTTTTCCTCCAAATTCAGGGCCAAAAATGCAACCAGTCCAAATCCCTTGTAGTGTCGCTGAACCCCATAACCTATTCGGATCGTTCATGCTCCTTTGATTTTGTCAATAAATAAGAGACAGTAGTAGTCTCTGATTTTTACAATTATACATAACTATTTATTTGAAATTAAGCAAAAGGTTATAAAACAGATACATGATATATAATAAATGAGCCCTCGGCATGGGTGTTAAAAAAGAGTTCATTTCCAAAATGAGTTAATATTATTAATAGTTCACATAATATATTCACCAGCAGGCATCCTAAAAGGAATCCCACACTAACTTTTACATATTTATAAATGGTACAAACAACCTTTTTGAATGGCATGAATGTACATTTTTTTTTTTGATACTAGTCACATCTACGTTCAATTACAGAAATAAATTTTTTAATCTCTTCATTAATTAGCTCATGCGTTGCTCGCGCCACAGCTACCTTAGACCCACAAGCTTGCGTACCATCTGATGCTCCTGAGGTATGACTCAATACTCCATATAAACATTTCACATTGGTGCTTCCTGGACATAATGCAATGAAACCGCTACCACTATCACCTTTACAAAATTTCCCTCCTGACTTTAGATTAACATGATACTCCAATTGAGTTGCATTTCCCACTTCTACTGTGGCTTTTAATAGCTCACCCACAGTACCATTCTCTTTCGTTTCCAATGACTTGAACTCGCCTATTCTTAAATCAAAATTTGTGGGTATATCAAAACTATAACCGGGTAAACATATCGCAAATGCCATATCATCATCCTCAATTTTGGGCACCAACTGTAGCAGGGCAACGTCCAAAGTATACTTTTGATTATCATAACCACTTCAAGAAAGAGAAAAATAATATATAAAAAACATTTTCATTTAGATATTATCATCGAAGAACTTACGGTACAACTTGTTTACTTTTGACGGCCCAACCTTCTGTATCATTTAAATGCGATTTTTTTGTTTGACGGATCACTCTTAAATGCATATCATCATGACCGTCGACGCAATGTGCGGCTGTTATAATCACATTGGGTCGAATTATGGTACCTCCGCAGTTATAATCATAATAATTTGTAGTTTTGTTATACAGATAAAGAAATACAGTTGACGATTTTTTTTCTAATTGTGTAGTAGGGAGGTTTACCGACAATGCCATAGTATTCTGACAATCGAATTCACAAGCTTTACTGATATTTGATATATTTTCCCACGTTCCATCTTCAAGGCACGTAACTCTAATTGGGTCTACAGACCTAAATCCGGAATTGCAACCAATTATTGCAGTTGTTTGTGGAGGCAAACCTTTTTCACCTTTACATCCTATTTCTATATGGCGCTCATCTGTACAAGCAGGTTTAACTGAATCAAGGCAGTAAAGCGCATCTGGGTTGCAAAATTCTAAACAGTAAAGGAATGAAATAGTCATGGATTAATATCAAATTTAAATAATATTGCTTGTGTCTTAACAAGACATACTTACTAACACAACGCGGACTTTTAAACATTTCCGCACCAACCCATTTGTTATTTTGGCAAAATCTTGCTGGTAAGTCCGGCCATAAGTTAAACCCTTTCTCACATTCAAATTTAACATTCTTCAAATTGGTTTGATTTGGATAGATCGAAATATTATATGAAGCATTGCTATCATATAACTTCATGATATGTTTATAATCGTTGTAAGTGTCAATTGGACATCCCTTCGATCCATTCGTTTCTGGATCTGTATTAATCTTTTCGCATAGGGGTAGGGAGTGATGCCATTGACCTGTATTGTTACATATATTCCATTCGCTACCAGTAATTATTCTCTTTGAGTTGAGGCATTCAAAGCGAACCGCCATATTAGCGTAAACAAATTTTTCAGCGAGGTGAGAATAAAACTTAGTTTTCTTAAATCTTAAATTGTTTTGGATAGGTTCTCTGCAGTATACCGGTTCTTTATACGACCAATTGAGATAGTTTAGATTTTGTTGGGGATCTGTGCACATACTGGGGAACTCATCAGATCCATCAATGCAATCTGTCTTGTTATTGCAAATATCTTTTCTTGATATACAATTCCCATTTCCGCATAGAAATTCTGCATTATTGCACTCTCTCATGCAAACCTCTATAGATTCATCCCAGCCGTCTAAGCAATCTATTATATTATCACACATTTGGTTCCAATCAATACATGTAAGGGAATGGGGGCACTGCACTTGATCTCTGGAAAAATGGATAAGCGATGAGAAAATACATAAATTTAATCTCGTTCGAGTTCAACAACAAAATATTTCTTCACATAATTTTAAAAACCTATTCGGCTAAAAATTCCCAATAGCTTGTTTATTCACAAGCTATATCTAAACAGAATAAACAGATTCAAATATTTGACTTTATTAGTGATTCTTGAGTACCTAGATTCTACTATCGACCCATTAATACAAATTGACAAAAAGACGGAGAGACCAGCTCCAAATAAATCATAATAAAACTCATAGCAAATATGAGATAGTTAATAAAATATACTTTGCCTAGCCCAACGAAAACTTGCCCCTGTATAATCTTAAGGGTTGGAGATATCTCCAATTATACTTACTTTTCGCAAATGCCTTTTCGGTGTTTCGTGTAATTTTTCTTATCGGTTTCATGTAATTCGTCCAAACATAGATTTTTCGCCTCATCTGAACGATCAAGGCACTCATGTGATCCGTCACATTTATATTCACTATATATTAGAACTCCATTCGCACATTGAAAAAGTGAATCGAAACTCGGTTCATTACGTTTACAAAGCACTGTAGACTCATCGCTGCCGTGAAGGCAGTTAGATATATTATCACAAAGCTTCTCTATTGGAATGGTTTTATTATCTTCCATGCAATAGTGTAAGCCACTCGAGTCTGAGCTACAAACGTATTTAACATTTAAGAACAATAAAATAATGCAAGGAAGCCATCGAAACATCTTAAAATAATCTGCAGTGGCTTCAACACTCGAGTCTCTTTGAATTTAAAGAACTGTAGAAAAGCCACGCGAGGTGAAAGAACGATGGGGATAAACTGTTTCGAGAGTTTGATTTCTGATTCAATGGCAGCTCTGTTAATTTTTTCATCTCGCAAGGCAACAATTCTTGCGTGCTTATCAGTCCAGACCGAGTATTATGTGTTTCAACAAAACACCCTTCAAATATTAATAAACGAAAGGGTATATTACTTCATATAATTTGTTTTGTGATGATCTTCTTTATTTACATTTGTTTTTTTTTTCTGTGAAAAAAAAAAACTGTTCAGTTTTTCATACAAAGCCCTCAGTTTGGCGGAAAAAAATCAAAAACAAAAAAAAACCAAAACAAGTGGGTAAGGTTACAGTCGAGAACGCTCGCCAGTAAGATACCCTTCTCCCAATTTTGAAAATCCGTTATAAACATGTAACCACACTCAAAATTTCAAATACTACATGCGCCTTATCCTAGGCTGCTGCTCGTACCGAACATTTGTTGACTTGCATAAAAGATATGTTTATATTGCATTTAGCTGTATGTATACTGAAGCAGAACTTTCCTTAATTAGCACAAATTCACCGACCGGGGGCGGTGGGCGTGGCATCAAACATTTGAAATTAACTTGATCTGCCTGTGATATATAGAAACCTTCATGCCAAATTTGGTGTCTCTAGTATTTTTTAATAATGATCCTAAGCAAAAATATATATACTATATGGTGTCTGCCACGCCTTCTTATGCCTGTTAAACACATTTGCACAAAGTTTGTATACCCATTTTTGACCATTTTCAATGATCGAAGGGTATAAAAAAGAATACATCTTATGATATTTCAGTCCACTTTGCCTGCTTCCAACTTATTATTATATGTATATTATATGTACATTATTATGAACCACATAACCAAAATCCCCCACTACAAATTTTTTAGATATACATACATACATTCTCTGATATTATTCACATAAATAACATTTATTTGATTACAGCCCGCAGAAAGAAATAACAATATGAAAACTACGCATTTGGATACTTATCAACGATGCCAGACCAACGAAATACCAAGAAAAAGATAATGTATTTCCTGGGAAGAAGTTTTCAGTAGGGCCGCTTAAAATAAAACTGAGTAGCAAACTAGTTTGAAAGTCAAGTCAAGTCGACTGTAGAGTCGAGCGGGCCCGACAGTATGATACCCTTCGCGAAATTCCTAAAATCCGTTACAAATGTGTAACCACACTTATAATTTGAAGCAAATATTTCTGCACACATTATTCTATTACATATGGCTTACTAAATATAAATTTTATGGGGTCGCAGATGTCTGCTTCTGCCTGTTACGCACATTCCGACAAACCTAATAGACCATATATTTTTTAAAATCCATGGCCTAAAAAGTTAGCCCAACCGATCGAGAGGCAGTGTCATAAACGCGAGCATGCAGATAGAAGCTAAGAAAAATAGACAGGCATTTCGAGAAAAATCTAATTTCTCCAAGGTAGGACAAAAGTTTCAATTTTAAGGCTGTTTTTTAGTTTGTATTTGTTAATACGAAAGAGTACTTAATGAAATCAGAACGTAATACCCTGAATGGTTCATGCAGGGCATAGTTCGACCTACAATTAGGAAGAGTTAGTGGTAAGTAGTTACGGGTAATTCTTCAAGGCACAGCGAAGTTTAACTGGCTAACCAGGTGAATACTCTCAACGTCCCCTTGGATATGGTTATTCATAAAAACTACACCAAGCATAGCTCTACGGTTAGCTAAGGATGGTAAATTAAGTAATCTTAGTCCATTTGTATAAGGAAGAAGTCGTAAATCTACATCCCAGTTGAGACCTCGTAAAGCGAAAATTAAAAAGTTCTTTTGCACGGATTCAATGTGGTCCCTATGAATCGAGTACTGAGAACACCAAACGCATGATCCGTACTCCAAAAAGTTTTAGCTTTTCTGCAAAAAGGGAATGATTTGCTGAGTCAAAAGCTTTACTGAAATCAGTATAAATGACATCAGTTTGAAGATTTTGCTGAAATCCCTGTACCACAAAGGATGTCAGCTCAAGTAAATTTGTCGAAGTAGTACGACGTTTGATATCCGTGTTGACAAGGGGAAATAATAGATATACAAAAGTGCTGCAAGTGAGGGGTTAAGACATTCTCGAAGAATTTAAGTATGGCCGATAGCTTAGAGATGCTTCTATAGTTAGTTGCACCCGACTTGCTGCTCATTTTGAGTAAGGGAATAATGAATGATTCCTTTCAAATGGAAATTAGAGAATTGGCACAGAACCTTAGAACGCACAAGGGAATTCCGTCGGGGCCAGACGAGTAAAGTGATTTAACCAAGTGAAGATCCCTAGCGATTGAATTTACATTCAGAAGTGAAGTGAAGATAACATTCGAACTGGGATTATTATATGGATATGACTGAGTATGTTGTGTAGAAGGTAAATAAGTAGTTGCAAATATATCCTGATCCGTATCTGCAATAGCGTTTTCAAATTCCAATTTGCATGGAAAAGCCGCAAATATACGCTTCATTCTAACAAAATTATAAAACTGTTTGGGGTTTTGAAACAACTGAGCCCTAAAACGGTTTAAATGTTTTTTTTTAACACTTAGCGTTAAGCACGGTAAAATTTTGTAATTTCGGTAGTTTTACCCAGAAGAACTGTCATGGGATAGCAATCCTAATTTACCGGAATATCATGGCGTCTGTTGCAAAAAGTTTACGCACATTACTCATACGCCATATTAGCCCATGTCCGGTAACTTGTCTCGACATCAAATTAATCATTCTGTCAATGATTACAAAGATTTTTCACAATTCTTCTTCTCCTCCAAATTCAGGGCCAAAAATGCAACCAGTCCAAATCCCTTGTAGTGTCGCTGTCGCACCTATTTGGATCGTTCATGCTCATCTGATTTTGTCAATAAATAAGAGACAATTATAAAGAACTATTTATTTGAAATTAAGCAAAAGGTTATAAAACAGATACATGATATATAATAAATGAACCCTCAGCATGGGTGTTAAAAAAAAGTTGATTTACAAAATGAGTTAATATTATTAATAGTTCACATAATATATTCACCAGCAGGCATCCTTAAAGGAATCCAAAACTAACTTTTACATATTTATAAATGGTACAAATAACCTTTTGGAATGGCTTGGATGTAAATTTTCTTCTTTTTTTTTTTGATACTAGTCACATCTACTTTCAATTACAGAAATAAATTTTTTAATCTCTTCATTAATTAGCTCATGCGTTGCTCGCGCCACAGCTACCTTAGACCCACAAGCTTGCGTACCATCTGATGCTCCTGAGGTATGACTCAATACTCCATATAAACATTTCACATTGGTGCTTCCTGGACACAATGCAATTAAACCGCTACCACTATCACCTTTACAAAATTTCCCTCCTGACTTTAGATTAACATGATACTCCAATTGAGTTACATTTTCCACTTCTACTGTGGTTTTTAATAGCTCACCCACAGTACCATTCTCTTTCGTTTCCAATGACTTGAACTCGCCTTTTCTTAAAAAATAATTTGTGGGTCTATCAATACTATAACCGGGTAAACATATCGCAAATGCCATATCATCATCATTATTGGGCACCAACTGTAGCAGGGCAACGTCCAAAGTATACTTTTGATTATCATAACCACTTCAAGAAAGAGAAAAATAATATATAAAAAACTTTTTCATTTAGATATTATCATCGAAGAACTTACGGTACAACTTGTTTTCTTTTGACGGCCCAACCTTCTGTAATATTTAAATGCGATTTTTTCAATTGACGGATCACTCTTAAATGCGTCACTTCATGACCGTCGACGCAATGTGCGGCTGTTATAATCACATTGGGTCGAATTATGGTACCTCCGCAGAAATAATCAAAATAATTTGTAGTTTTGTTATACAGATAAAGAAATACAGTTGACGATTTTTTTTCTAATTGTGTAGTAGGGAGGTTTACCGACAATGCCATAGTATTCTGACAATCGAATTCACAAGCTTTACTGATATTTGATATATTTTCCCACGTTCCATCTTCAAGGCACGTAACTCTAATTGGGTCTACAGACCTAAATCCGGAGTTGCAACCAATTATTGCAGTTGTTTGTGGAGGCAAACCTTTTTCACCTTTACATCCTATTTCTATATGGCGCTCATCTGTACAAGCAGGTTTAACTGAATCAAGGCAGTAAAGCGCATCTGGGTTGCAAAATTCTAAACAGTAAAGGAATGAAATAGTCATGGATTAATATCAAATTTAAATAATATTGCTTGTGTCTTAACAAGACATACTTACTAACACAACGCGGACTTTTAAACATTTCCACACCAACCCATTTGTTATTTTGGCAAAATCTTGCTGGTAAGTCCGGCCATAAGTTAAACCCTTTCTCACATTCGAACTTAACATTCTTTAAATTGGTTTGATTTGGATAGATCGAAATTTTATGTGAATCATTGCTATCATATAACTTCATGATATGTTTATAATCGTTGTAAGTGTCAATTGGACATCCCTTCGATCCATTCGTTTCTGGATCTGTATTAACCTTTGGGCATTGGGGTAGGGAGTGATGCCATTGACCTGTATTGTTACATATATTCCATTCGCTACCAGCAATTATTCTCTTTGAGTTGAGGCATTCAAAGCGAACCGCCATATTAGCGTAAACAAATTTTTCAGCGAGGTGAGAAAAAAACTTAGTTTTCTTAAATCTTAAATTGTTTTGGATAGGTTCTCTGCAGTATACCGGTTCTTTATACGACCAATTGAGATAGTTTAGATTTTGTTGGGGATCTGTGCACATACTGGGGAACTCATCAGATCCATCAATGCAATCTGTCTTGTCATTGCAAATATCAGTTCTTAATATACAATTCCCATTTCCGCATAGAAATTCTTTTTTGTTGCACTCTCTCATGCAAGCCTCTATAGATTCGTCCCAGCCGTCTAAGCAATCTATTATATTATCACACATTTGGTTCTCATCAATGCATTTAAGGGAATGGGGGCACTGCACTTGATCTCTGGAAAAATGGATAAGCGATGAGAAAAATACATAAATTTAATCTCGTTCGAGTTCAACAACAAAATATTTCTTCATATCATTTTGAAAACTTTTTCGGCTAAAAATTCCCAATAGCTTGTTTATTCACAAGCTATATCTAAACAAAATAAACAGATTCAAATATTTGACTTTATTAGTGATTCTTGAGTACCTAGATTCTGCGATCGACCCATTAATACAAATTGACAAAAAGACGGAGAGACGAGCTCCAAATAATTCATAATAAAACTCATAGCAAATATGAAATAGTTAATAAAATATACTTTGCCTAGCCCAACGAAAACTTGCCCCTGTATAATCTTAAGGGTTGGAGATATCTCCAATTATACTTACTTTTCGCAAATGCCTTTTCGGTGTTTCGTGTAATTTTTCTTATCGGTTTCATGTAATTCGTCTAAACACAAATTTTTCGCCTCATCTGAACGATCAAGGCACTCATGTGATCCGTCGCATTTATAATCACCATTTATTAGAACTCCATTCGCACATTGAAAAAGTGAATAGAAACTCGGTTTATTACGTATACAAAGCACTGTAGACTCATCGCTGCCGTGAAGGCAGTCAGATATATTATCACAGAGTTTCTCTATTGGAATGGTTTTATTATCTTCCATGCAATAGTGTAAGCCACTCGAGTCTGAGCTACACACGTATTTAACATTTAAGAACAATAAAATAATGCAAGGAAGCCGTCGAAACATCTTAAAATGGCTTCAACACTCGAGCCTCTTTGAATTTAGAGAACTATTGAAAAGCCACGCGAGTTGAAAGAACGATGGGGATAAACTGTTTCGAGAGTTTGGTTTCTGATTCAATGTCAGCTCTGTTAATTTTTTCATCTCGCAAGGCAACAATTCTTGCGTGCTTATCAGTCCAGACCGAGTATTATGTGTTTCAACAAAACACCCTTTAAATATTAATAAAAGAAAGGGTATATTATTTCATATATAATGCTAATTGCATGCTGGGCTGGTTATGTGATGATCTTCTTTATTTACATTTGTTTCGTTTTCTGTAAAAAAAACTGTTCAGTTTTTCATACAAAGCCCTCAGTTTGGCGGAAAAAATAAATAAGAAAAAAAAAACAAGAAAGCAAGGCTACCTTCAACTTGCCGAAGGTTTTTTACCCTTGCAGTTATACTAAATGTAAATTACATTTGGATTGCTGCTGGTTTCTGTTTGCATATAAAAACACTGATTTCAGCCGATTGTTCCTATGGCAGCTATATGTTATAGCGGTCCGATTTTGATACAATGAAAAACAACAAAAATCGGCCGATAGCTTATATGACAGCTATACGATATATCGGTCCGGTCTGTCTCGTTCCGACTTATTTACAGTCTGCAGCAATAAGAAGCTTGTGTGCCAAGTTTCATGGAGATACCTCAAAAACTGAGAGACTAGTTTGCGTTGCAACAGACAGACGGATGGACGGACGGACATCGATTTTTCGACTACTCTGTTGATGCTGATTCAAAATATATATACTTTATAGGGTCGGAGATGTCTCCTAAGGTGCGTTTCAAACTTCTGGCTAAAATTAATATACCCTCTGCAAGGGTATAATAACATCAAAAACAAGTGGGTAAGGCTACAGTCGAGCACACCCGACAGTAAGATACCCTTCTCCCAAATTTGAAAATCCGTTATAAACATGTAACCACACTCAAAATTTCAAATACTACATATCCGCTCTCACTCACACAGCGACACAGTCGACGTCGACGTCAACTGCTCTACGCAGAGCGCAGGCTGCTGCTCGTACCGAACATTTGTACTGAAAACGTTGACTTGCATAACTTCTGTGTTACTGCTCCGATCGGATTGATATTTAAAAGATATGTTTATATTACATTTAGCTGTATGTATTCTGAAGCAGAACATTATGAGTTCAATACTTTCCTTAATTATCGCAAATCACCGATTTGCGGGGGCGGTGGGCGTGGCATCAAACATTTGAAATAAACTTGATCTGCCTATGATATATAGAAACCTTCATGCCACATTTGGTGTCTCTAGTATTTTTTAAAAGTGATCCTAAGCAAAAATATATATACTATATGTTGTCTGCCACGCCTTCTTATGCCTGTTACACACATTTGCACACAGTTGGTATACCCTTTTTTTTGACCGTTTTCAATGATCGAAGGGTATGGTAAAGAACACATCTTAAGATATTTCAGTCCACTCTGCCTGCTTCCAATTTATTATCATATGTATAATATATGTACACTATTATGAGCCACATGTGCGAAATTCCCCATTGCAAATTTTTTAGATATACATACATACATTCTCTGATATTATTCATATAAATAACATTTATTTGATTACAGCCCACAGAAAGAAATAACAAAATGAAAACTACGCATTTGGATACTTATCAACGATGCCAGACCAACGAAATACCAAGAAAAAGATAATGTATTTTCTGGGGAGAAGTTTTCAGTAGGGCCGCTTAAAGTTAAACTGAGTAACAAAAAGTAAAGATTCAGATAAAGGCACAACAAGTATGTGGAGTTACCTTCCGGTGCGGCTGCTGATCACGGCCGTCGTTATTGGATTCTTCGACTGCGCCGGTGCATCCACAAAAGACACGTATACGGGTGCCCGATTGGGGCATCGTATTGTTCAGACACGTTATGGCCGTCTGCATGGTCTGATACTTCCACTGGATAACTTCCGTTTACTGCGATCGGTCGAAGTGTTCCTCGGAGTACCCTATGCAACGCCACCAACCAAACAGAATCGGTTCGTATATTATAGAAAGACATTAAAACACACACTCTAATATATTTCCTTTCTCACACAGCTTTAGCCCAACACGTGCCCCGGCGCCCTGGGAGGGTATACGAATATCGGATACCTACAGTCCAGTGTGTCCACAGCGTTTGCCCAACATTCAAAATGAGACGGCCGCGCTTGAGAAAATGCCAAAGGGTCGCTTGGAGTACTTGAAGCGTTTGCTGCCATATCTGAAGAATCAATCGGAAGACTGCTTGTATCTAAATATTTTTTCCCCAGTTAATGGTAATTGTTCCGCTCTTATAACATATATGTCATGCAATTTTCTCGAATATAATATATATATCAAATAAAATATACTCTACTCTATAGCTGGGGCAAACGAGAAGAAACTACCCGTCATTGTTTTCATACACGGCGAGTCCTTTGAATGGAGCAGCGGCAATCCCTATGATGGCACTGTGCTGGCCAGTTATGGTGAAGTGGTTGTGGTGACGCTTAATTATCGACTCGGTATATTGGGTAAGAATGTGAAAATCATGTGTTCAAATTCTGTCATAATATTATGATTATCTGGCAGGCTTTCTAAATGCCAATCCGAGTCCGCATACACACGCTCGTGTCGCTAATTATGGCCTAATGGATCAAATGGCTGCATTACATTGGATACAACAGAATATTCAGAAATTTGGAGGTGATCCGAATGTGGTCACACTGGCCGGACATGGTACCGGCGCGGCATGCATTAATTACCTAATGACATCACCCACAATGGTTCGAGGATTATTTCATCGTGCCATACTCATGTCCGGTTCGGCGTACTCATCATGGGCTCTTGTCGAGGATCCAGTATTGTTTGCCATAAAACTTGCCAAAGAAGTAAATTGCACAATACCAGAAGATCTGAATCGACATCATGAACAGATTGTCGATTGTCTGAGAGATGTGCCACTTGAGGATCTCTATGGCGCTGACATTCAGGCACCCAATTTCCTAACCTCTTTCGGACCATCGGTAAGTCTTAAATAATAGCTATTATTTATATATATTATTTATCAAAAAAAAAAAAAAAAAAAAAAAAAACATGTTAAGGCAGCATCTAAATGAGCTCAGAAAAAATATATGTTTTGGAATAGAGCGATAGCGAAGGCGTTGCTCGACATATTTTCGCTTATCTCTCTGTCTCTCTAATTCTCATTAAGTTCTCAGCTTCATTGGGGGTTTTTCTCTTTCACAGATTCGTGTTATTATATTTTTTTTTTTTCTTAATTTTCTATACAGTTTTGTTTTCCTTTCATGTGCTTTTCATTTGTCCATCTCTTTTTTGTTTTCTCTTTTCGTTTTTCACTTTTGTTGGTTCATCTTTTGGCATACGCTCCGATGGACTTTATGACTTACTTGGGGCGTAGTACTTGAAAATCGTGTACGCTTTTCAACAACAATTGAAAGCTTTACTCTCTCTCTCTCTTCTTATCTGTGTCACACTCTCTCTCTCTCTCTCACTCTAACTCACTGTTTCTTACGTCTTTTGCTGCCGGCTCTCATTTTCAATTTAGGTTGATGGCGTTGTCATACGACCCGGACATTCCAATCTCGATATCGATGATTTAATGACGCGCAACTCGAAGCGTTCATCGGGCGATGCTGGTGGCCAGCAATCCGGTGGCAATGGCAATGGCAATGGCATGGGCGGTGGATCTGGTAACGGTGGCTCTGCGTTCAACGGTAACTCGGGATATTTTGGTGGCAATGGTGGACAGACGGCAAACATTGGCGGACACTATGATGTACTCTTTGGCGTTGTCACTGGCGAATCGATTTGGCGCTTCAGCGCCCATGATATACAAAATGGTTTCGAGGGCGAGAGACGTGATAAAATAATACGCACTTATGTTCGCAACGCATATAATTATCACCTCAATGAGATATTCTATACGGTGAGTATGGGCGAGCAATAAATAATCATATAATTTAAGAAAAAAAAAAAGAAGTGCTTAATTGCCTGAGTGTGTTTAGGGTATGGTTAGAGTTGGAGTTAAGCACATAAATCTTTTTATCAGATCAACGTTTTTGTTTATTTTTTTTTTACCCCCCATTTGCGAGCTTAAATGTTTCTCTTCCAATATTGAGTTTACTTTGTGATGTCGTTATTATATAATTATTTATTTATTTATTTATTGTGCTTTATATTTCCTTAAAATTTATTTCAGTTTCACTAAAGCTTATGATATAATATTATAGTTTTTCAGAGTCTAGCATTTATGCGCTTTTCAACTGAATTTTTTTTTTTTTTTAACAATTTGTTGTCCTGGAATTTTTTACATTTTAAATTTTCAAGGAAAAGATTATATAATTATGTGCAGTAGAAGAAGAAACTCTTGGCGTTATAAATTTTTACTATAAATATATTAAAATGTGACTTATCTTGTATTAAAATAGAAAGAGAGTTCAGGCTTTGCTATCTTTGATATAATGTAAAATAATGCTAATTGGTTAATTGCTCAAAGCAATGGAAAACACAGCTGCAGCTGCTGAGAAAGTCAATTAAAATATTCACACACACACACACACACATACACACAGAGTGTAACTGTAATTACGCAGTACCCGCTACACATTGCGTATACGTAATATTTGCAACTACAAACGAAGGCTGAGTGTGTACAAATGTTGCTGCTGTTATTTTGTTTCTATTTCTATTTTTTTTTTCTTTTTTTTTTGTTTGTTTCTGTATTTTGTTTTACTGCTGCTGTTGTTTCGTATTTGTTTTATGCGCGTAGCCTTTATTTTTACTCTCTGTAATGTGCGCAAGCGAGCGAAATGGAAGGCAGTTAACACGCCATTGCAGCCAAAACATTAACACGCTTTATTTGCCAAATGTGTAAATGTGCGTATGTGTGTGTATGTGTGTGTGTATGACCGACTGCATGGGGGTGTGTGTGTGTGTTAACATTGGCAAGGACACTGAGACATGACGCGTTACGTAGTATATGCAGCCTGTGTCTGCGCTTATGTATATGAAATACACACACACACACACACACACACACACACCTACTTAAAAACGCACAGGCTACACTTAACCCAAATCACAGCAGCAGCAACAGCAGCAGCAGCAGCAGCGACAAGAGGCAGCAACATCAACCGCGCCAGAGTCGTGCCCAGAACCCAGAGCCCATTCTCGGCCTTACGCTCGCGTCCTTAGATACATCCTCATCGCCAGTCGTCGTTGTCGTTGTCGTTGTCGTTGTCAACATTTGCCATATTAAAACCAAGTGTACGAGTATGTGTGCACTTAAAACACACACACACACACGCATACAGCGAGAGAGAGAGACGCACATATGTATCAAGGAGCCGTAAATTGCCAACGCATATATCACGATTATAGCGCATACATTCGTATTTATTTTACTTCATTATACTTCTGCACTCTCCCTGGGGCTGCAGTTCAGCAGCAGCAACAATCAACATTATAATGCATTCAGAAATGACATATATATTGTCTGCAGAACGTGCTGTGCGCTTTCTTAATGTGCGAACAAAAAAAAATGCATGCCTTGCCTCATATGAGTCGATAAATAAACTCTGATTGTGAATCTTTTAAGAAAATTAACTCATTCCTTTAGTTGTCTTAATTTCTATAGTTAAAAACTGTTTGTTTACTTTAATTTTATACAGCAATTGAGCAGAGTTGAAACCTCTTCATATATATATATAATAAATACAAAGTATTTCATATATATTCGGTTTCATGCAAATTGTAGAGCTCAGCTCCCTGGTGGGTGCGCGCGCTTTTTGGATTTTAAATTATGCATGACATCGATTTTACAGATGCATTTTGCGGTTCTCCTGAAAGCGCACACACACACACACATACAGTGGCAAAAATAATAAAACCCACAGCAAACAACGCCAGCTGAAAATCCCCATGTAATCCTGCCAGGATTTTGACTTGCCATATATGGGTAGACATGCATACGTGTACATATATATTTGTGTAGTATACTCTGTTCGTTTGTATTAAGCCAGCCCAGTTAGTAGGTCTCCACGTGTGTGTGTGTGTGTGTTTGGCTTCGTGCAAACAGTTACAAATGCAATAAAACACACACCGAAAACAGCAAGAGATCAGTGTGATTTAAGGGGGGATAAAAAGTATTGTTGATGTCTTCGCTTTTCGAAATTCAAAAGTCAACAATTTTAATTTTATTTGTACACGCAAATAGAAGTCAACAAAGTGCAATTTAATTCTATTCACAATTACCTTACATTAAATATAACATACAAGATTCGAAGAGGGTTATACATTCGTTTTAGAAATAGGTCGTTTTACTCAGAATATAATCAACGCGGATTACTGTTTATTATTTATTTAATTATTAAGTTTAGTTTTATTCGGGAACTCGAAGCAAAAACGACATATTTCAATGTTTATCAGTAAACGACCTATTTCACTGTTAACTAGAAATAGGTCGTTTTTTGCTGTTAACCGGAAATATGTCGTTTTACTCACAATATTATCAAGGCGGACTTCAGCTTTTATTTTATAGTATAAATTTTATTTAGGAACTCGAAGCAAAAACGACCTATTTTATTTTTAGTAGAAATAGGTCGTTTTTTGCTGTTAACCACAAATAGGTCGTTTTACTCACAATATACTATTGTATAGTATAGTAATTTTATTCAGGAACTCGAAGCAAGAACGACCGATTACACTGTTTACCAGAAAACGACCTATTTTAATATTAATCACTCTCATCCTCCCTCCCTCCCTCTGCTCAGATCGTCAACGAGTACACCGACTGGGATCGCACCTCACAGCATCCGATCAATACGCGCGACACCGCAGTAGCTGCGCTATCCGATGCACAATTTGTGGCACCCATTGTGCGTACTGGAGACATACTTGCTGCCCAGTCACCACCACCGGTGAGCCTGTCGACACCAAGTGGAGCTGGCAACGCAGCTGCCTCCACACTGGCCGCTTCGTCCACACAGCCGTCGGGGCGCTGCTACTTTTATGTCTTCGACTATCAGACCAAAGATGGCGACTACCCGCAGCGTATGGGCACAGTGCATGGCGAGGATTTGCCATACATATTCGGTGCACCGCTTGTGGATGGCCTCAGTCATTTCCCGCAGAACTACACCAAGTCGGAGACGGCACTGTCGGAGGCTGTGATGATATACTGGACGAATTTCGCTCGCACCGGGTAAGCGGCCAAGCAATGCGCTTGTTTTGTGAGTAGTCTGAGTAGTAGTACTTGTGCACCATCATCCATCCGGAACTTGGCAATTGTTAAGAGTCGAGTTCCCCCACTCCCTCTTGAGCCACCCCTCGTTGCGTTAAGCCACTTACGGTAATTTGTCAGGCGAGCGAGCGGGTCCTTCCGCTATTCTAAGCATTTCTTTTGGTGTGCAACACTTAGCGCTGATTGTCCGTGAGAGAAAACTGTTTCTATGAACTGCTGCGGCGCTTTCAGCAACAGACTTGCAACACCTGCTGCTGCTGCCGTTGCTGCCCCAGTGCCATAAAACAAACTACTATGTAAAGCCCTGCATTTTAAGCATTTTCTATTTGTGCGCGCTGTCCTGAACAACATCGCGTAGCAGCAACAACAAAGGACCCTGGCACACAAAATTCCTTTGCAACATTCATTTCTCTATCTCTCTCTCATCCTCTCTCACTATCTCCCTCTCTTTTACTCTCACCCTGCATAGCAATCCGAACGAGCATCATCGCCAGGACTCTGTGCTGCCTGTTTCAAAGGAACGTAATCGTTTCCGCAGCATCACATGGGAAAATTATGATCCATTGCATCAAAAATATTTGGAAATCGGTAAGGCTGTAAAACTTTTCATATTCCTGTGATTATTTTACCAAAGTTCAGATAAGTTGAGTTTATGTAAAGGAATCTTTGCCAGCAGACTTGACTAACTTTTTTGTACAAGTTTGGTAGAGCATTGCAAGTTTCTTAGCTACTCAAAGATTTTGCAACACAAACGATAATCAGTACTTTAGTTTGCGGTATTCCTATTTTATTTTAGCTCTTAGACAGTATCGTAATATAATCAGTATCGGAAGCAAACTGTACCATTTTAAATTTAAAAAATTTTTAAGAATGTTTTCGCAAGAATTTATTGCCTACGTTTATCGTATGCCTTATCAGACCATAGAACCCATGCGTTTATAACTCTGCATATTGAATTAGATCCCTATGCGGTTATGCAGTATAATTGCTTGTAGTTTTATATGTTTGTGAAACTATATCACACTTCGGTGTTACCATTTTAAATTTTAAAAATTTTAAATAATGTTTTTCCAAGAATTTATCGCCTACGTTTATCAAAACAAATGTGTATATGCCTTATCAGACCATAGAACCCATACATTTTGAAACCTATATCGCTGAATAAAATTAAAACTCAAACTTTGCATATTGAATTAAACCCCTATGCGATTATGCAGTATAATTGCTTGTATATGGAACAATATCACGTTTTTAGTGTTTTGAATATGTCGAAGCGTTTAATAATTTTTTTGACATTATATTAATATATAAAAAATAATTCTTGTTTTGATTTTCTTTGATCATATCATCGTACGTATTTCTTGCACATGAATAAGCAAAGAAAATGCATAAATTATTGCCTACGTTTTGTTTGCTTTCTACAGATGTATCTGAAGTTCTCCAAAATTTAAAATACCCTTCTTTAGAGTTTCGCTTAGGCATATATACGCTTTATACAAAATTTCACTTTAGCCGGCCCAATGGGTTATTGTGTGGCGTTTTTGTTTGTAAATTTGCCTGTATTTGATTTTGAATACGGTATTATGGAAGGAGAAAATAAAAGATAATACACATACACTTTACGCACATGTAGGCACAGGAGTACGATGCATGGCATAAGGCATAAGGCTTGCTTTTTGTTTGATTTTAATTGAAAGGACCTGCCTACAATGACAACCACAACAACGACAACGACAGCGACAGCGACAGCTGACGCACTCGTCCTTATCCTCGTGTCTCTCCAGAGGCGCTTTTCAAAGAATTCTGTTCTTCAATGCGCTGTCATTGACACACACACACGCACACACACACGCATACAGAGTACAGGTAAAGGGCGTGGAATATGCTTTGCCCTCCCCCTTCCCACCCCCACACACACACACAACTGACTGATTGCGAGTTTTGATTTGATATACTGAAAAGTAAAATCGCAATCGAAGTTGAAATCAATTCGAACCGAACCAAACTGAATCGAATTGAATTGTATTGAATTATGCGAATACGCATAATGGTTGATGCACAAAGGCACAAATTCCTCGAATACACTCATCTTTTCGTTCACACACTCATAAGCATCATTTGTAGATTCTGTTCAAAGCCGAACTCAAAGTTTCTCTTCTACATAAATTATGCAAGTCGCATATGTGTGTGTGTGTTAGTCTAGAATATTTATTTGTGTGCACTCACACGTAAAGCATACGTAGGCGCCATTTTTAATTCAGTTAAGTATAAATAACACTTCTTTAAATAGAATATCATTCATAAATATTACTTTACTTATATTCTTTTAGTTTATAAGTTTTAAAAGATTTTAAAAAGCATATCTCCGAATATTTGTCTGTATGAACACGTTTATCTTAGAGACTAAAGGTTCTAGAGCCAACAAATTTTCAGATAATACTCGTGTAGTTGTTCTTACTGATTATAAACTTAAAATAAAGCTCTAAGCTTACAGAGTATTGGCCACTTTTAAAGAGTCAGCCGGAAAGACGAAGGCAACACCTTCCAAGTATTTCGTGTCATGTGCTTTGATTGCTCGACAAACAAACTGTCACGGAAGCCAATGCTTAGACCCCTCGCTAGGGTTGTGGGTGTCAGCCCTAAGTAAACGTTACCACATGACCCACCTGGTAGTCGCATCTAAAATTAAGCACTTTTATGCCGTTCAGTCAGTTAAATAAACAAGACATAAACATCCAGGCGAACGGGTGGATAAGGTGTCCTCAATAGTATAGTAGGGTAGTGCCAGTGAAAGTCTATCTCTCTCTCTCTCTCTCTCTCTCTTTGAGAAACCTGTCTAACAAAGCAACTACTCCAGCTGTCAGTCAGCAGCAGACCCAGTGAAAGTAGTATGTAGTTGTTGGCGCCACTGGGTCAATTTGCATGCTTGAAGAACGGAAGCTGTCTCCATGGAAATAAAGATGTTTACATTAACGCTTTTGTTTCTGCTCTTTTCTCTCTCTCTCTCTCTTTCGTTCATTTTCGTAAAACTTCACATATCACAATCCCATCTACAATCCCATCTAAAAGGCATGAAGCCCCGCATTAAGAATCACTTTCGGGCTCACCAACTCTCGATTTGGCTGCGTCTGATACCCGAGCTACATCGCGCTGGCATGGAAGATGTGATAGCCAGGCACAATCTATTTCGTAATCACGATGATATGGAACTGTATGAGGGACCTGTCAAGCCAGATCCGTTTGGACTCTCCGCGACATCATCATCCGCATCGTCTTCGTCGTCATCCTCATCGCGTCTCTTACTTATCGATGAGCAACTGATGATGAAGAAGGGACGCGGCCTCAATGCTTCGGCCTATCTAAATGGCATATTGGGTGGTAAGTATCATGACCTTTCTACCAATTTAAATGGGTATGCAGTATGCCGTAAGGCGTATGCAGTGTTGTTTGAGCTTTTCACAAAAGGTTAAATGATGGGGAGGCTATTTTGCCTGAAGGCAGCTCTTAAGTATTTTTGAATAAACTTCTCACTTGCAACAAAATTCTATAAGTGTCGAGGGCTATCATAGCAAATAAATAAGCATTTCCCATTAAATTAAAATAAACTTCTTGTTTTTTCTACGTTAAGCAGAAGTTTTCAGGCGGTTTGTTTTCTAAGGTACTCCAAAAATATTATGGGAGGCTTCTGCAATTTATTTTCAATTTTAGTATAGTGAATTTTAAAGATCTTTTGCATTAGTCCAATATACGAATTACTAAGTAATTTATTTTAATTTTAATAATTGTTTCAAGTACAAATTCATATAAAAATAATATAATAATAATAATATAATCACATAAAATATTTGCTGTTGCTTTGAAAAGAGGAAAAAAACTAGACATATTTTAACGATATAAATTTAAAATTAGGATTATAAATTCAAAGTAGTAACTGTTAAGGTATTGTAGAGCATTTACAAGTCGACTTCGCAGCTGTCAGTTCTACTCCTGAATATTCTGAAATTGTCATTTAATAAGTTCACTTTGACAAAGGTAAAAGTCGAGACATTTAAGATACAAATAACTAACATTTGTTTGCCCACGACAGCAGCGAAGATTGCCTTTTTTGGTAAGACGTGCTGTGGAGTCTATTTAAATCACTCGCCCCTTCGTCTGGCAACTTTGTCTGACCGAAATGTTAAATTAAATTAAATCAAATTGCCCACGAGGCATCCCTGGCAAAAGGTGAACAAGGATACAAGGCTGGCTGGGGGAAAATTATTTCGAAGAGATTAAATCAAATTTCTTATGGATTTTACACCGACAGACAAAACTAATTGAAATGCGGCTTTTGCTTTGTGGCTTTGTATACATACTATGTAGATGTATTAGTTCTTTTGATAAATTAATACTTTAATGGTGCCCAAATTGAAGATCTAATCTCTTGACGGAATAGTTGACTTGCCATGTAATTGCGTTTCTTTGCCCAGATTAAATCTTTGCACAATTTACATAGTCATAAATATGCAATTGAAACATAGTTCACTTGACAGTTATTTTTGCAGAGGGTCAAAGTTGAAACTGAATCACAGGGTGCAATGGCATCAGTATTTCATACTTTTTCATAGAAATCTCACAATTGTCATTTGGGAAGGGAAAAAAACCTGATAAGCATGATTTACGCTTGTTATGCTCCTCGTGTTTTTTTTTTATGTATGTGCATATCCATATTAGTTAACACTACATAGCATTTTGTAAATCAAACGAGTAATATATAAGCAATTCCAGTTGAATTTCGTTGAAATAACTTGGCAGGGCGAAACAAATCAAATATTACGCATACGCCATGTGGGGCCGAAGCAAAAGGGTTGCTGCAAGTCAAATAAATGCGAATTGAAAAGGAAAATTGTTGCCAAGATTCTTGTTTTTTTGGCATTCTCTCACTCTCTCTCTCTCTCATCTCTTTCTCTTTACTTCCTGTGTGTGACTTAAGCACAGACTCAGCTCGAAATCAACACTTTGGCTTTCTTCTTTTCATTCTGCCGGAGTGAGTGGAAGATTTGTTTACTTGGCCTGGGCCTAGTCTGGCACTGTTTACTCCAGTTTTGTGGTCTCACAAGTTAAATTGCAAATTGCAGAGTTGGCATTTTGGGCCTAGACCATGACGTTTCCATTTGTATGACCAACCAAACAACCGACCAACTCTGGCTGACCCTACTCGACCTCCAGCTGAGCCTTTGCTTATTGAAATTGCGTGCAGGAAAAGGGGCAGGGGGCAAGGGGCAGGGTGCACAGGGCACAAGCAGGGCCTGCCCGTTTGGCTTTTGAATTTATATATTGTGTCGAGTGCTGACTTTTGAAAATGCACTCAACTGTAATCTGTATTAAGTATACGTATGAATGCTCCACTTTTCCAGCTGCCTTAGTGTATCCCTTTTTTTTTTTTTTTTTGTGGTTCTTCGGACCGTGTCCAAACTTAATTCTCATATGACTCTGTACGCATAAATTTACCATTTATATAGCTTTCGGGTCTTTCAATACTTTCCCACAGATCTTGAGCAGCACACTTAAAATTCCAGCAGAAACGCAAACTGTGCATAATTTTCATACACTTGTCGCCAGCAAGAAACTCATTAGGGCAGTTTATATAAAACTCGTTGTGAAACTTTTTTCCACACTTACCCTAAATTAACGGCAAACTTTGATGATGTTCTTGGCTTTCTTTCATGTACTATGGTAGTAGTAGTAGTACTTTGTGTCACCCTCACACTCTTTTCCCTATTCCTTACCCAGCCAACTGCCAAGTGCAGTGCGAGCAGCTGCATTGCTTGACGCAACGCTGAATGCAACTCAAACAGCAAACGTAACAGGGATGGGAGGATGGAGTCGGGGAAGGGGAAGCACTTGGCCAACAACTCCGCCAGTTAGCGGTCCCTTCTTGCTCCTCTACACACCCCCTCCCTCACTATTCTTCCTACTCACAAAGTCAACCGAAGACAGTCAATATCAAGCGAAGCTCTCAGCTTGCACTCAGCAGTTTCCACTTGTTGGCCAATACCAAATGCATTAGACGACGCCCCTTCTCGGGCGTGGGAGTCCCCTAAGGCGTGGCCATTTAGAGCGAGAGTAAGTCTCAAAGTTATTTGAAAGTTACTTGGAGTTATAGTTACTTTCATTGCACAGGTTAACATCAGGTTAGGGTTACAGGCCTATCAAGAATATAACATGTCTAATTTTCGGTAGATTTTGGGATGATTTTTAGCCAAAAATTAAGTATCACTTAAAACACTTTTAAACACTTGTTTAGTACTAAGTCTGACCTCCGCAATCGATAAAAAGTAAAAGCAGCAGATTTTAAATTTTGAAAAAAAATTCTCTGAAAATCACAAAAATTTAAAGTTGTTTGGAACTTTCTAAATTGCACAAACTAATAAAACATTATATTCTAGAACTAAAACCATGAATAAAATGCTTCACCCGAAGAAAATCGTATGATTTCTAAGAAAGTTATGAAGTAAGGAAAGTGAGGATACTGGTCCTGTCAAGGGTCTTACATGTCAAATTTTTAGTCGATTTTGACATGATTTTTGGCCAAAAATAAGGTATACTCTAAAACAATTTTAAACACATGTTTTATACTGATTTTGACCTCCGCAATCGATAAAAAGTAAAAGCAGGCGATTTTAAATTTTGAAAAAAAAAATTTTCTGAAAATGTAACAGGGGGGACCCTTACCAAAATCATAAAAATTTAAGATTTTGTTGAACTTTCTAAAATGCAAAAACTATTAAACCATTATATTCTAGAACTAAAACCATAAATAAAATGCTTCACCCGAAGAAAATCGTATGATTTTTAAGAAAGTTATGAAGTTAGGATAGTGAGGATACTGGTCCTGTCAAGGGTCTTACATGTCAAATTTTTAGTCGACTTTGACATGATTTTTGGCCAAAAATAAAGTATCCTCTAAAACAATTTTAAACACATGTTTTATACTGATTTTGACCTCCACAATCGATAAAAAGTAAAAGCAGGCGATTTTAAATTTTGAAAAAAAAATTTTTCTGAAAATGTAACAGGGGGGACCCTTACCAAAATCACAAAAATTTAAAATTTTGTTGAACTTTTTAAAATGCAAAAACTATACAACCATTATATTCTAGAACTAAAACCATAAATAAAATGCTTCACCCGAAGAAAATCGTATGATTTTTAAGAAAGTTATGAAGTTAGGATAGTTAGGATACTGGTCCTGTCAAGGGTCTTACATGTCAAATTTTTAGTCGACTTTGACATGATTTTTGGCCAAAAATAAAGTATCCTCTAAAACAATTTTAAACACATGTTTTATACTGATTTTGACCTCCGCAATCGATAATAAGTAAAAGCAGGCGATTTTAAATTTTGAAAAAAAAATTTTTCTGAAAATGTAACAGGGACCCTTACCAAAATCACAAAAATTTAAAATTTTGTTGAACTTTCTAAATTGCAAAAACTATTAAATCATTATATTCTCGAACTAAAACCATAAATAAAATGCTTTACCCGAAAAAAATCGTTTGATTTTTAAGCAAGTTATGGTATGTGAAGAGTGAGGTTAATGTAATTAAAGCGGGAGATTTGAAATTGAGCAGAAATAAAATTTCTAAAAATTTAACCAATATTAAAATAATTATTGGCTTTGTTTGTAGCTCTGAAAAATGCTATAAAATAGAGGAATATGTTTTCTTCAGAGATAATAATGCTTTAATTTAGAAAAAGAAAACGATTAAACCATTTAACCACTACAATCAGAAATTGGCTTCTTTAAAGCAAATACTATCTGACAATTTCAAGACTAATCAATGTGTCCATTTACCAAGACGCACTCTACTTGGACTGGGGCCTTAAGTCTCCCTTCCTGTCCTTACTGGCAAACAAAATGTTCGTTTCAATTAGGGCAAAGGGCTTGGGATATGCTGCTGCTGTAAAACTAAATCCGACCATCAAAACAAACTCAACGAGAAGCATTCAATGAAAGTCTGTGGGAGGAAGGCGGGAGAAATCTTTGCGAACGCAGTTGAAAAAGCGAATGATAAAATGCCTTGAAATGCGACAAACAGCCGTCAGCTTGACAGTCGAGGACAGCAGGAAGAGCATGGTGAGGGAGGAGATGCTGAAGAGTGACGAGCCTGGCAGCGATCCCATGCCGACTGATAGGGCAAACCACAAAAAAAAAAACAAAACAAAAGCGACGACCAGCGAGCGACAGTGTCCCCACTCCCCATCCCAATCCCAGTCGGAGTCCCAGCCCCAGTGTCATGTGGACTCGACACACTTTGACACTGCTTTGGCTCCAGCTCCAGCTCCAGCTGCGCGCCTTGGGTGCTCCTTGTCAACGCAGTGTCGTGACTTTGGCCAAGAGAGAAACGCGAATGCGCCAAGGTGCGCCAAGCATTCAAAAAAGAAGTAGGTAAGAAATACGAAAGAAATAAAGAGCAAGAGAGCAAAAGAGAACTGCAACTAAAAGCCAAGAAATCCCTAAAAAAAAATCCCCAAAAAAAAATAATACAAAAAAAAAGAAGATGAAGCTCCAGTGAGTGAGTAGCAAAAACAAGTTGAAGTCGGTCTTGAAAGAACCGGAAAAAAATGAAGAAGAAGAAGTGTCCAGATTCGGTTCTTCTTTATCTATTTCCCTTCATCGTTAGGCTACGCCTTTCCACTGTGCTTCCCTTTCACTTTGAAGTGCTGCTCTGCTGCTGCTGTCTTTGTTATTATCCTGGTGAATCCCTGAAGCGATGCGTGGGCATGGCCTTAGGATAAACGATGCTCATGCACCAAGCACATTGTTTATTGCATTCAAGTATAGAACCTTTTAATATTCGAGAGTTAAAGATAACGATTGAGTAGCATAAAAGTAATGGGAAAAAGGGAAATCTTTTGTGTACAGATTATATCATTAAAGTGTATTCGAATTGCTTGGTATAGTGGTACATTCATGGTAGGGTTAGTACCTCAGTACCTTAACCCGAAATAGGTCGTTATCAATAGCATAAACAACGGCTTTAACAGTCTATATTTAGATTAATTCAAAAACTTAAAGAGAAAACGACCTATGCCAACCAGAAATAGGTCGTTTAGTTTTCAACTTGTTTGGTTTATGAACTGAATGTGAGAACGACCTATGCTAACCAGAAATAGGTCGTTTTCTCCCCTATAGCTAATACAGCTAGCTTATAGTTTACTTCAGTGTAGCAATTGTAACTGAAAACGACCTATTTCACAGTCAAGCAGAAACGACCTATTTCTCTGTTTGCGTTTACATCAAGTTCTTGAACTGAATTTCCGTTAAACTTAGGATTTTAGAATTTCGGCATAATATTTCAACTTCAAAGAGCTATATGAGTTTAAGTAGCGTGAGTATTTCTAAAATTCCCTCACAAAGTCAGCTTAAGGTTTTAGCTTACTTAGGTGCGCCTAAATATAGAGCAAAGGCAGAGGATGAGCGCATTTACCTGCTTAAGTCCTGCTTCAAGAACCCGAGCAATCACTCTTGGCGGGCTCCCAAGTCTGTGCTGCTTAGTCTGACCTCAATTCCCAAAATGGGGGGAAAGGGAAGATACCGGGTAAAAGCCAACTTTGTGTATATTTTCAGATAGCGAACGCAACATGTGGCGTGGGCTTTAAGACACCCTGACCTGGTCTGCTCGGCCAGCCTGGTTGCCAGGTTGACGAAACTGCATGCCATAAGCTATAAGCCACAATAAGTCGGCGCAAATTGAAATATCAGACCTAGCTGGACGCTTCGCTGGCTAATCACTTTCTAAATGCTGCGAGCTGCCTCAACTGAATTCTACTAGATGGCAGAGACAGATAGAGAGACAGAGAGAGAGGGGGTGGAAGTAGATATCTAATTTATGCAAGGTCATTTAACTGAGGCAACCACCTTCCCCCACCCACTCCCCCCTAAAAGCACCGCAAGCATTTTGCATGCGAAGCAGTGAGCAGGGTTGGGCACTTGGCACAACCTAAGTTGATTTTATGGTCGCTTTTTTTTGTCATTTCACTAATTAAAGGCACATTAAGCATCAGCCGGCGCTCTCTCTCTCTCTCTCGACCAGGCCAAGGCAATCTTGGCCTACGGTTATCTAACTCAAGCTGCTGCTGCTGCTGCGGCCATGTGTCCTCGTACATAATTATCTAAGGGCCGATTGCGGGGGGGATACAATGCTGCGGTTGTTGGCCCCCTCCCAGCACGACTTTAATTCAAGTCAAGGTATAAAACGAAAAGGGAAATTAAAATAAAAATTAAAAGGAATTAGAATAGCAAAAATTTGTTGGAAAAGGGGAATGCGAAGAAAAAGAAGGAAAAACGTATTTCAACTTGAAAATAAATGCAAAATGGAGCGTTCAGATAAAAAGCTTAGTCAGGGCCAGTTGGCATTGCGCTCGAATTAAGTTACGAGCAACGCGTTGCTGCCAATGGGCATTCTGCTTGTGTAGCTTGGGTTATTTCCAGCTGAACTTTTCTGCTAGGGGTCGCAATTTATCTGCGAGGGTCTGCTGTGATATGCTATGCTATGAGGGTGAGAGTGTGCAAAAGTGTTTGCTGCTTAAGTCCGTCAAGTGGCTGTTGAAGTGTTTTTCAAGTAAAACCACATTTAGTTGAGGCTAGCACAAAATCACAGGGGAAATTCCCCCAGTCTGGTAATATTGATATCAATTCGACGGGGGGAACTTAAGCTGACTCTGCATGCCTTGTGGCTTGGCAACAGGTGTTGAAAAAAAATTTCAATTTTCAATAAAAACATCGAAGAGACAACTACAGACGGGTGTACTCGACTTATATATACCCAACTTCTATATTAGTTATATTTAAAAATTTTTTTTTAATCAATTGTTGAAAAATTTGCAGATATTGTTAGGTCAGTTATTATTAGTTTATACATCAAAAATCAATACTTTACCCTTTAAATATTATTACCTTTTGCTTTTAATTTTTTTTTCGATTTTGTAATTTACAAGGTCGCATACGCACACGCTACCTCATACCTTTTGAGCTATGGGTATCACTAAACACACACACAGAATATGTTCGAAATCAAATTATTTTTATTTCATAAGCGGACTAGATGATAATTTTGCAGAACGTGGGGCGGGGAGTTCGAAAAACTTGTAAAATTATATGATATTTGCGCATGCAAATTGAAAACCTCTCAGACGACACTCGGCAGCTGGCAGGATTCACACGCCATATTGAAAGAAGAAGAGAACAACAATGAGACTCGGCTCGAGTGCTTATTATGGCACTCGGGTTGATTGTGCAAATATTTATGCAAAATACGTGCACAAGTCTTTAATCTTGGGCAGAACTTTTTGTCGAATTGTTTGATATGCAGAAAATTGAAAAGCAAAACTTTGTAAATCGACAACAAGAAAGACAGAGAGAAAGAGAGAGAGACACACTCACACATACAGCCCTTGTACGGTACTTGGCTTAAAACAATGCCAAGTGTAGTAGTCCCCGAGAGTATCTCTTGCTCTTGAGCCTCACAAACGACAGATAGACAGTCAAAGACAACGCAACAACTGACACAAAACAACAACAACAACAACAATAATACTTGAAAAATACCTGTTCAAGGAAGTGAACTTCACAGACATTTGTTTTCGACAACGTTTGCCATTGCATTTTCCCATTTACTATACCTGCATGCCATAAAATAAATAGAGAAGAGTACTATACCATACATACAATGGCTGAGGCTGATGGCACAATGGAATCAAGCTGAAGAAGCTGAAACTCGTTTGGCATGCGAATGCTTCAATATAGGGGAAATTCTAGAGAGAGATATGTCAGTTGAGTCGGAGTGGGAGGTAGGAGAGACCTCTACCCCTTGGTACTCTGCAGTCATTGAGACATATGTAGATTTTCTTTAGAACTTGTCTAGACTGATTCTATGTTCTTAACATTATACTTAAACAAAATATTAGGTTTGCGAAATATTTGTACTCACTGTTTACCAGAAATAGGTCGTTTCTCACAACCTAAACAACGGCTGAAGCAAATCTTATAATATTTTTGGAGCATAAATCTAAAAATAGTTCAACATATATTTTTTGCGAATTCTTAAGTTTTCTGAAAAATTCGCTAGAATCTCAATAGTTGTACACACTGAAAAAGGTCAGAAATAGGTCGTTTTCTACAACCTAAACAAAGACTGAAGCAATTCTTAGGATATTTTGTGAGCATATCGGGTAGTTCTTAAAAGAGTTCAACAACTATTTTTCATAATCTTGAGTGTTCTAAAAAATTCGCTAGAATCTCAACAGTTGTACATACAGAATAGGTCAGAAATAGGTCGTTTTCACAACCTTAGCAGAATCCACTTTATTTTATAATTAGTTTATTTAGGAACATAAGCAGAAAATATTAAAAACAAAATTATACATACATTTTCTTGCAAAATAACTTGCTAGAGTTGCCTTTCATTATTTTATATTCTATCATAAAAAAAAATTATCTATTATAAATGCAAATTTGATGGATATTTACCAAAAAAAAAAAACTACCTACTTTAGTAAGATATAATTAAATTATATGATGTACTCAAATGCAAAGTAGTTTTCCAGCCATCCGACAAATGTTTGCTTTATTTTCCGGCTCAGATATTATTGCCAGGGATGGCAAATTGCTCGATTGTTGAATCCTAATTTGTGTGTTTAAACGTAATACTCTCTAAATGAATACAGTACACATGTGTGTGTGTGTGAGACACAAAGTAATTAGTAAGGCAGTGCATTAAGGGTCTCAGGCAGGCTGGCAGGCAGAGGCACACCACGGGTCGTATGAGTAATAAGTCGAGAGAATTATGCGCGTATTACTCATGCGAGGCAGGCAGCTTGTAATTGCCTTCCAGCCTGCTAGCCTGGTTGCCTGCCTGCCTGGTTGCTCTTATCGCAGCACATATGGCAAACAGAAGGCATAAGCAACATATTAATATGCAACAGCAACTCACCCACTCTAACTTACCGATTCCCTTTTGCCTTTTTGCCATTGCAGTTACCACAGTGGAACCGAATAACATGTATACGACCTGTATACCAATTGGCAGCAACTACACGGGCAACGGAGGCAACGGGGGCGGCGGTGTATTTGCACCGACAACCCTGGCCAATGCCTCATCGGATACACTTGCCTCCGGTTTTGAGGCTGCCGGATATGCTGCCTATTCGACGGCGCTCAGCGTCACCATTGCCATCGGCTGCAGCCTGCTCATATTGAATGTGTTGATATTTGCTGGCGTCTACTATCAGCGCGACAAGACGCGACTTGAGGTGAAGACACTGCAGAAACAGTACCAGCAACGCAGCATGCATCAGCAGGTGCCGTATCCGCCGGAGCCCATCAAGCATGCCCATTATCACATGGGCCACTCGCAGAGCGCCAATGTGATTGTCGATGTGGAGAGTCATGGCCAGGATCAGGCCGGACAGGCGGCCATGTTACTTCAAGCTGCTGCCGCAGCAGCAGCCGCTGCCAATGATGCATCCAAGCCACCGCCACCGCATATATGCGCCAACACGGGCATGCAATTGGCCAGTCAGCAGCAGCAGCAGCAACTGCAGCCAGGTGGAGGCAGTGGAGGCGCACTTAATAATGCAGCTATGGATGGCACTAAGGTTGCCGATAACTTGGCCAATGTCACCTACAGCACTAGTAGCAAGCAGCAACAGCAACATCAGCAGCAGCAGCAGCAACATCAGCAGCATCAGCATCACCAGCAACATCAGCAGCAGCAGCAACAACAGCGTGAACATATGCAAATCAAGAGCATGGGCGGCACACAGACCTTTGGTCGCGCCAGTGGCAGTGGCGGTGGCGTTGCTGTGGGCAGCAGCAACAGCAGCAGCAATGCAGCTGGCACCGCAATGGTTACTGGTGGCGGCGGAGGCGGCGGCGGCGCCTCTGTTGTTGTATCGGGCAACAGCGTTACCTACAATCCCGGCCTAATGACTCTGCCCAAGGCCAGCCAATTGCATCACGCTGCGACGCTAAATTATGCTCGCAACACGGCTGCCCTCAACCTGGCGGGCGGTGGTACCGCCCTGGTGGACAGTCGTGGCAATGTCTTGCTCACCAGCTCACCGGCGGGAGGCGGAGGCGGCGGAGGAGGGATTGGTGGCAGCGATTGCATGACGCTGCCACGCAATTTAAATTTGGCTGCAGCAGCACGACACAATCCCTCGACAGGTGAGTTGAAAAAAAATAAAGTGAAATTGCAAACTATTGTGAAGTATGCTCAGCAGCAAGATACCCTTTCGACAAGTATTTTACAACACGTAACGCAACATTTACTACAAGTGTCAAAAAACTATGCAAGTTACAGTCGAATAAAAGCAGAAAAAAAAGCTCAAATATTTTGACTAACTCTTGCAAATGAATACTTTTCGCAGGCGGTAGGCGTGGCAGCCAAAATTTAAAATGTACTTCAGCATCCCATGGCAGACAGCTGCCTTTATATCAAATATGCCTTATCTAACTCTTATGGTTGCTGAGATATACGCGTTCATACAGACGCTTAAATAGACAGACTTCCAAATTCAACCTATTAAAGCAGCCCATGCGCATTCTGGTTTCAGCCCTGCCCTTTATATACATTTTCACAAAGCAAGTGAACCCCTTTTGAGCATTTTCAATGGTCAAATGGTATAAAAACACAGGCATCCTTAAAGCTTTGGCAACACATTGAAGCCAACTGCAGTGCTTGCCGCAAGAGTTGCCCCAAATCCAATTGAACGAATTGGTTTGCTGCCACAAACACAGTCGAGATGAAAGTGTTTTCTAGTTTTGCTCTTGCTCGCACTCTTTTGATTTCTTCTCTCGCTCTCTCTCTCTCTCTTCCTTTCTCTCTCTGGCTCTGCAAGAAATGCAAACAAAAATACGTATATTCCGAAGCTGAAAGCATGTTGCAGTATGCTGCATGCTGTGTGCCACATGTGGCAAGGTGGACACACATATCTAGCATCTGTACTACCCACCACGTTGCGAGGGAAACAATATTGCGGGCAGGTAGCAATCAAGCTGAAATATGATAAGATTTCATTTCATTATGAAGTGCTTTCCTTTTCGTAAAACGCACAACTTGCACTCACTTCGATTCGATTTGAAAGCGAGAGGGATAAACCCAGCTCAGGGTCGACTTTAATGGGATATGGCAGAGTGTTTATAAATGCAATTTTCATAGCAATCAATTTGATTAGACCAGCAGCCTGGCTCTCAGAATGATATTTTAGCATAGAAATGTTGCAAATCGTTTGGCAAATTGTAAAATTATTGGAAGCTTCTAAATGGATTTTCTCCGCTGGAGTTAGGCAACTTGAAAGCGAAGGCGAAAATATAATTATTTGTTTGTGTTTGTAGAGGAACTAACTTTAATATCTAAAAAAAATTGCTGGAGGTTTCCATCTGCACACTGCTAGAACCAGTTGGGAATTCTAGTGGCGCCAAGGAAAAAAAAAGAGATAGAATAGACAAGCTTGTCTCTTGTTGTATTTGTATTTCTATCTGCGCGCTGCAAAAACTAGTTAGGAATTCCAGTGGCGCCATGGAAAAAACCCCTTCAAAAATTTCTCTTATTATATTTAGACTTTGTTTTATATTTTAGACACTCCATTTAAATTTGATTTAATGCAATTTCTCTTAAGATGCTTAACAGCAGCTCTGCAGCATGTTCTAAATACAAAATTCACCAGCCTCATTTGCAAGTCTCAAGGCCAACTGTAGAAAAAAAGGCGCAATGCGTAGGCAACATTTGCATGTAGATAGCATATACATATTTTTATATATACATAAGTATATATAGTATTATATATGCAAGACATAATCAAGCAGAGTTGGACAGTTGGGTTAGGTGTGCTACTGGGCAACAACGCAGCTGGTGGTCTGACAGCTTGTTAGCTGGGAAATACAAAATATTTGAAAGCGAATGACGCGGCACAATGCTGGAGACCGGGTGGGGGAGTGGGAGCGGGAGAAAGCTACAAATAAATTTCCTGCAAAATCACCCCAAGCAAACAGAGGGAGAAAGCAAAAAAAAATAAAAAACATTGCTCAATCAAACCGAATGACCTTCATGCTGGCCCCGACACGAGCAAAGCCAAAACCGAAAAACGTAACGAAACCTCCTTGGGCTAAGACCCGAATATGTCCGCGTGAAAATTGAAATTGTACTAATCAGCTACAGATCCTGAACAGGCTAGCAAACGCAATGGGCCGACGCTGCCTCTGCTCCTGCTCCGTTCAAGGCAAAATATCCGGCGGGCCTGCAAAAAAAAGAAGCAAAGTTGAAGGCCAGAAAAACAGAGAAAAACACAGAGAGAGAGAGAGAGAGAGAGAGAGGCGGGAAAACGTTTACGCTTCGATAGAGTTCAACGCACTTGTAACTTTTGACCACAGTCTGACAGCACAGACAGCACAAGCCAGCGGCCAATGCCGGCGGCTGTCTCCAGATGGGCTTCCAGACGGCCTCCGGCTGCGGCTCCGGCTCCACTGTGTATCCCATTTGGCTTGTTCAATCCGCATCTGGTTGTGCCCGCTTAGTTAACGGGCACAACGGAAATTGTTGTACAAATTATGCTTCAGTGATTGCCATGGTTTTAACCGTATATACCCTGTAAATATATGCTAATGGGTATATAGTTTCATACATTAAAACTAGAAAGAACAAATCAAATTTATTGAAAAAAAAAAGAATAATTATTTTAAATATTTAAATATTTTAAAAAGTTTTTTTAAAGCTTAAATTTTTTTCGGAAATTATTCTGGGTTCCATTTTGTTCAAATTGAGAAATAAATGTAATAATTATAGTAGTGTCTTTCATGTAAAAAAAAAAATAATATTATAATATATTTTTTTTTAACTTTTTAAGACTTTTTAGAATATACTTTAGGTATCTCTAGGTAAACTGTTCTAGACTCTGTTTCGATTTATGTGAGAGGTTAAAAAATATTGTATTGCCTTCTCTTCTCTTCTGTCTATTTCCCTCTCTCTCTCTTTCCCTCTGCTTGATGAGCTGTTAAATGACGAATGTGAGTTGTAGTTAGTGTTGGCAATCGATGGTTGACAGTTCGCTGCAGTCAAACACGCCACCCAGGGAGTGTAGTAGTGTAGTAGTCCATGATGTAACGGTACTTCAAAAAATATGCCCGTAACAATAAATTTCCAGTTGAGCTGGCATGACAACTGATAAATATGATGATGATGATGATGATGATTGTCGACTGCCGATAAATATTACTGCAAAACCAATTCGATGGAATGCGACGTAGGCACACGAACGACATCATGATTTACGATAAGATTTTCAATTTCAATCGTGAGTCAAGATTTACTATAGCCTATAGCTGGTACAAGTGGAACTTGTCGAACTTCCTGGGGCGATCATAAAACGTTTACCGTTCCAGTTTCTGTAGCTGAAGACTCGAGAAACAATAAAAATGGCATAAAACTGTTGTTAGTTTAATGTGCGGGGCTTGCATAATAAAATGAAAACATTAACTAAAACTCGACTGGCCCGCGGGGTCACTCTCCCCCCCTCCCCCTTCACGACCTATGCAAGGAATTATATGATATTTTTATTACAGCACTTGCTAAGGGTCTGCAAGAGGGTCGCGAGAGGGTCGCGAGGGCATCTGTTGTTGACATTTTGTTCATAAATAAAATTGTTCCGCAATCGACAAGCAAAAAAAAAACGAAAATTCGCATGAAACAGGTGAGGGTGGTTAGGATGTGTGGCGATAGGGAGAGTTCACACACTCCCCCCATGCGATAAGCCAAACAGCCGAACAATTGTATTTACTGCGGGTGTGCGAAAGAGAGAGAGAGAGCGAGAGTGTTGTGAATGGGTCGGATGTCTGTAATCAAATTACCGCAAACTGGATTTACTCTTTCAGAAAATGTTGTTAAACATGTATGTGCATGCGTGTACATGTTTGTGCATGTTTGTGCTGGGTTATGTTATTTTTAAACAGAAATTCAAAATGATTGAGAATGAAAATCTGGGCGGCAATATCAAGTTTACTTGTTTCGAAAAAATGTTGAAATTTCCCTTAAAAAAATACACCCTGTGAAATAGTTTACATTCAGCGGGTATGCATATGCATAAGTAGTTATACTATGAGTAACAAATATATAAATGGATTTAGCTCAAAAAACTTAGAGATATATAAGGAATATATATATTAATTGATTGTTAGAAAACATTTTCCACATCTGCCCAAACCTAGACAATTACGTACTAAACTTGAAGAATAACTACCATATTCCATTATTATATACCTACACATATATGATTTATAGACTTCCTTCCTTGATTACTCTGGACATGGCCTCACATCCGTTTCCGTTTCCTATTCAAATTTCCCCAAAATAAAAAGTAATTTTCTTCATAATATTCGTTTTCTTCGATTCGATTGCATATTCCAGCTACATGCATAGTACACCTGCCTGGCTCAATCGAGTGTTCTTATCTCAATGTTCTGCTCATTGATGTGAAAATTGCAGAAAATGTACCACCTACACACACACATACATACACACACACACATACACGCATATATGAGCAGCCATTACTTGAGTCTGTCGCATTTCGGCTACTTGAGCAGGTTTATGCACTTCGGTTCAGCTCTAATTGCTGTTCAATAGCATCAAAAGAGGCATAGATGAAATTATGAAAGTGTGTGTGCAACTACTGCCATGAAATGTAATCAGTGTATTCTTCCCCTCTCTCTCTCTCTCTCTCTCTCTCTCGCTCTCTATCTCACTTGTATTTGCCTTGCTCATGCTGTGTCACAGCTGATTTAATTTTACGCGACTCTGGCGCCTGCTCCACGGAAGCGGAAATTTTTAAAGTGGTTTGAAGTGGGTAGACCGGCAGCGGGAGGGGAGCGGGGGAGGCAGTTAGACTACTTGGGATAAGACACAACACCCGCCATTCCTCCCAGCCGCCATTATCATCGACGCGCAAGCGACAGGTGGCGCTGTCGCTGACGCTGGCGCTGCCGGAAGTGGCGACTGCTTCAGCTCGTCGCTCGGCGTTGTTGGCATTTTGAGAATTCTCAACGCTCTCTGCATTATTTATAATTATTGCGAATTTTCATATAATTATGCGTGGGCGTATCCGACGGCAGGCAGGCAGTCAGCCATCTCCTCCTCCTCCTCCCCCTCACTTCCTCAACGGCAGCTGGTTGCCATCGCAACTTTCGCTCAGTTTCAGTTGAGTTGAGTTATTTATTTAAGCAGCGCCGCACAGACCATAAATATTAAAGTCAACTACAGTTTGTGTCTGTGCGAAAATCCTTACGTAATTAATGTTTGTTCTGAGATTTTCGGGCTGCCATTTTTGCCTGGCCTTTTATTACGGCTTTCTCTCTCTCTCTGCCTCTGTCTCTGTCTCGCTCTGTGCACTCAAGTGGCACATTAATATTTGTTGTTGTTGTCGCTGCTGTCTGAATCTCTTGGATTATATAAAATGCTAACGTTGTTTAACGGCAGTTTAATGCCTCATTAGGTTTAGTTGGTTTATCTGAACTTGCAAGCGATCCACATGGAGATTTAAATAATAATAATTGCATTTAATGAGCCGACTTTAAGTTATATAATATTGTATATATATTTGGTATATATTTTTGTTTAGAATAAATTATCTGCATATTTTTAACCTCATTGCATTATTAATAAGCGTAAAAGCAGCATCCTTTTCATCATATTCATTCTTTTTATCAGCCATTCGTTAGAGATTAATGAATTTTAGATAGATTGTCTCATCCTAAGTTAACATTTTCGCGATTCTTGGTAATTTTGCAACATAATTAAAAATTAAAAACCTCCGAAGTGTATAAATAGACTAATGAAACATTTTTTGATCTTAATTGTGGACTTGAAGAATAAAATACAAATAAACCACGGCTGTTTATAAATTCCTCTAGTTATTTATATATATCTATATATAAAATACCTTCTAAAATTGCCCTACAACTTGTCAATTGAATATAATTTAATAGACATATCAATTCGCCTATCGAAACTCCATGCATAGCTTAGCAAAAAAAAATGTAGCATACTTCTGTGCAGCTTGTGGAAATTCATATTTAGCAAAAACCATAGCATACTTTTTTGGGAGATCATGGAAATCCATCAGGCATTAGGCTTAAAACGTTTTTAGAGCAAAAATTTGATTAGAGACTTTAGAACTAAGCCAGCTCGATAAAACGCCCGACTTAGCCATTTCTTCTTATACTGTATTTTCTTAGGCCTTAATCATTTTTGGCCAAGTTAAGCGCACAAGTCAAAGAAAAAGCGAAGCTTTTTTCATATTTTTGCGCTACTTTTCAATTTACTGCGGCAACGCGTGGCACAAATGGCGAGCAAACTTTGCATATGCGATTTGCAGTAAATTCGCAGTAAATTCAAAAGGCGAAAACCAAACTGGGAATGAGAACAGAAAAATAAGAAGAAAAACCCGCAAAAAATAAGCCGCCAGCAAAAATCAAGCAAATTGAGTAAAACAATGAAGCGTAAACGATTTTTGCTGACATGTGTGTAAGCACGTGTGTGTGCGTGTATATACACACATATATATTTATGTGTGTGTGTGTGGAGACAGACAAAGGATGTGCGAAGCGGGGCTGATGAAAATAATAAAAATAAAGCAGCAAACAAAAGGCAAACGCGGCCTGCCTGCTAAGCCCAAAACGAGTAAGTACAAGCAAGTACACGAGTGGGAAAAGTACGCCAAGGGCAGGGCGAGAACAGGGAGCAGGGGCAGAGAAGGGGCAGAGCTAAGGGCAAAAGGAAACAGTCAGCCAGGCAGCCAGCCCTGCGAGCGAGTGAGATAGACAAAGACCTCGACGTGACGTGATTGTCATCCACATTGTCAACGTCAGAGAGGCAAGCAAAACATCAGCCCCGCCATCAGCCAGCAGGATTGGCACTGCCAGTAGGACCTGCACAAGGACATAAACAGCTTCATACAAATGTTATTATTGGAATTTCAACAGTGGCACACACACACATACAATCGTTTATCACACATACGATACGCCGTGTGGCATGCAGAAAAGACAATGAACAAAAAAAAAAGCGAAAGATGATGAAAAATCTATTTGCAAGCCGATAGACTGTGGGCCCCCGAAAAGCCTCAGCTCCTCCCTTCCATACCTCACCTCTCCCTCTCTCTCTCAGCCTCTCCCTCTTGCCTACCCTTCCCCCCTGCGTACCCTGCTCAACTGCCTGCTGGCCTGAACATATTTATGCCGCTGCCCCTCAGCATATGTTTGCCTTCTGTCCGAAAACATACAAAAAAAAAACAAAATGGAGAATCGAGCCTACATACGCCATGTTGCCTTCGGTTGGCATTATTCGATCTCTTTCAGTTCGGTTCAGCCACCGCATTGTGGCTTCTGATGCCGCAGTTTTGCGTTTTCCTCTCGCTTTGCTTAGTTTTATTATTTGCTCAGCGCTTTGATGATTTCGGCAGACAGACAGACAGACAGACAGACAGACGAGCAGACAGACAGACAGACGAGCAGAGCAGTCGCAGTGAGACAGAGCAAACTTGGGGGGCATAGAAATGTCACTTTTCATGTATTTGTTGCCATAGTTGTGGCTCCTCTGCTTCGCGCTGAGGGTTGATAGTTTTATTCTTTATTCTACTTTCCCTCTACCGATTTCCTTCTCCTCTCCATCTCTTTCTCTCTTTCTCTTATTGTTACTGTGCATTGCGCAGCTAGTTAGATAAGACAATATTATTTTATTGCCCCGGCACAAGGAAAACCCCCACAGTGCGGCCTGCTTAGTGGTCACTTGTAATGCGGGTCTGACTTTAGCCTGACTCCAGTCCCTCACCCAGCCCTCTTCCTGGTCCTGGTCTTTTGTGGCACAGTAAGCCCAACAATTTGGCGTAATAAAGGGTCCGCTTTGAGCACACGCTGCACGCTGCTCTATACATAGTAATTCTTGTCGAAGGCTTTGCATGTTTTGATTTAATTTCCATACGAAAGTTTACTACACTCATTTGCTATGAAAACACAGCAAGAGTATTTTCGGAAAAATGCAGTGGAAAAATTGAAAATTAAATTAAAGCAAACACTAACTTTTTTCGTCTGAAATTGCGCAAAATAAATGATGAAAAATATTTCTCTAGGATAAAATAAAATACTACTGGAAAAAATCCAAGAAAATAAAATGTACAAATTTTCCTACGATTCGAGCAAATAAAATGCCTAAGAAAATAATAAAAATTTCTCTACGATTTCGATCGTATAAAATATCTAAGAATATAACAAAATTTCTGTATGATTTGCACAAATAAAATATAGAAATTGCACTCTGATCCAAGCAAATAAAATTGTCAAGAAAATAAATGAAATTTCACTCGGAAATTCTCTGAAATTTAAGCATCTCTTTTTCCTCTCAGTGTAACGGAATAAGCCAATTTAGAGTTTTCTACAACATCAATTAATTAAAATCCCTCTGCCTACTCATCAAGTATTCCATAAACCTGAAGAAATGTAAGAGGCAGCCTTAACCCAACTGAGTGCTGAGTGCCCGCCCACACGGCACACCCGAGACGAGACACCCGACTAATCCAACTAATAAATTTTTCAATTCGTTCGCCAGCTCTGACGTTACATACATACTATAAATCTACATGGTGGCACTCATAAATATTTCATTGATGCGCTTCAGTGCTCATTCCGATGTAGCTGAAGTTCCTCCTGGATTGCCGGGTCACTACAGTCCAGTCCAGTTCGGTTCGGTTCGGTTCAGTTGGGTTGTGCCAGTTCAACTTCCATTTCCTTGGCACTTCCTTGTAAAAATGTTTTCGTATATTACTTTTCCTTTTTTCTTTTTTTTTTTTTTTTTTAATATGCTCATTCAATTTGCTGCCACCCTGATGCCTGGAGCCCTGGCCCTGCATTAGCTGTTGCTGCCAGGGAGCTGCCCCATACTATAGCTATAGCTTTATCCCAGCTTGTTCGTCGTTTATTGATGACATGACAAACAAGGTACGATTTCCGTGCACTCAAAAAGTTCGACAACCATTTTTCTTATTCCAGAGAGCTCTCTCTCTCTCTCTCTCTATTTCACTATCTCACTCTTGCTCAGCTGCTTGGCTATTGTATTTGTATGCACATTAACTTCATTTTGCAATCACGCGCGCCATAAATCCAATTTAATTGTGCTACTCACACACACACAACACACACACACACATTGCCTTAGTTGGCTCGCGCTGCGTATACTTAATATTTGCTCGTTCGTGCGCTCCATGACTCGCTGGAATGGTAAATAGACGCACATAAATTTTCCCTCGATATCCGTTTGATTTCTTCGCATTGCATTTTGAAAAATAGACTTTTTCACTGTTGCTCTCCTCCCACACTCTCTCTTTCCCACTCTCTCTCTCCCACTCTCTCTCTCTCTCACTCTCTGGGAGAACCTTGTTTTCCCTTTTTACTACGCACAATTTTGTGCTAACTTGCACAAACTTCTCAAGCGTAGAAAAAGAGAAATTCGTTACGACTCGACCCAGCAATCTGGTCAATCACTTGTTGTGATTTATGTTTGATTGAAAAGCTTTAAATTGTATGCTAATCTGGCATGGCACAGAGTCATTTGTAAACTACAGTTCCTGCTCTACTCCCAGTTTCATTTGATTCGATTTGCCCCGAACTTTCTGCTAATTTGACTGTCATTAGCGGCTTAGCAGCAGGAGATATCTTTCATCAGCAATCAATTCAAAGGGGTTAGAAACGGTTCGAAACTTGTGGCCAACCACAGGTGAAGTTTTTGGAATAGTAATGTTTAGTTTAATATGCTGTTGCTTGCTGGATTTGGTGGGTATTATCTGTCTACTTTTATGAAACCTTATACACATAGTGATTGTAGCAGAAACAGCTACCTTAGGGATTTATAGTGCAAAAAGACTTCAAATTAATTAAGTATAGTTTGCTGCAAAAAGACTTCAAATAAATTGAGTATAGCTTGCTCAATTTATTTACATTTTTTTTGCACTATAAATTATACATATTATTTTCTGAATATCTAATTTAAATATGAGCATATTTTAAAACAAACGCGATAAATAAATTAGCAAACTCTTTACACCTAATTAAACAATAAAAGATGCCTGGTTTTTTAAATTATTACGATAAATGGCATGTCGTATTTCTCAGTAATTAAAGTAATTTAAAGATGCTGCCATATTTTATGAATTTACCAAAAGAATATATTAAAAAACATATTTCAAACATAAATATAATATATAACTAACTACCCAGCTATCTTGGCTGGAATTTCCATAAGCTTAACTATAGTCAAAAATACCATAAAATATATATTTGATATTTCATAAAAACACATGATGAATATATATGATGAATAGATTGTAAACTCTGTCTGCATTACGGTTTCAAATGCAATATTGCAACTGTTCGACTGCATTTATCACCGGCACATGCCTTGTTCCAATTGCAGTAATTCACCCTCACTCTCCTCTTCCCCTCTCCCCATCAACCCGACTGACTGCAACGATCACGTTGCTAAGCAACCCGTGCAACTAATTGATAAAGTCCAACAACTGTCAGTCGGCGCACTGAAGTGCCATGCCAGAAAAAGGACACAGCGAAATGGAGCAATAAATTGACGTGCAATTGGGCGCAGCTCATTAATGTACGGCACACACACACACACGCATACACACACACACACAGGGTGCGGCATAAGCGACCTCTGGCGGAAACACAATGGACAATTGCCTGGCCACTTGTGCCGAGGCCACTTGGTTGTACCATAGACTGAATTGCAGTGCGTGCAAATGTCCAGAACCGAGAGGGGAGAACGGAGCAGGGAGAGGGCGAGAGAGAGAGCACGAGCCTGTCCTTTGGCTGCGGTCAAGTGAGCTGGGGATTGCATTTTATTGAGTTATGTGCTCGGCGAGTACGCTGCGCTTCCGGCCTTGTCATTTCATACTAATCAACATCCGTTGAACGGATTTTGGGGGGCCAAAAAATTGTGAGTACATAATTTGGAAATGGCTGATGGGCTGACGTGCAGCTTGATTTACATGCGATGTAAGCGAAAAGCGCATTTGCCATTGTAATCGCAGTTGCAGTTGCAGTTACAGTTGCTGTACAACGTTGCGTATAAGCGATGTGCATATAAATTAGATTTGCTTCGCTGCGGATTGCAGAGAGTGAGAGGGAGAGAGTGAGGGAGAAGGGAAGAAAAAAGCATGGAAATTGAAAATTTATTGCATTATGTGCCGCTGCCACGACTCGGTTTCACATTTCGCATAAAGCATTACGCATTACGCATACGCACCGTTGTTAATTTCATATTCAGAAACAGCAGCGGGCTGGCTGGCTGCGCCTTCTGTGCCCCCAAAAGGGAAATTGCACATGTACACGCTCTCTCCCGCACACACTCGCACTCGCATTTCCTTTGACCATCTACTTTATTATGCAGTTTACGCACAGCACACGTGCGTGTGTGTGTGTGTGTGTGCGTGTGTGCGTGGGCGTAGTTTCAGCAAATGCCCAAAATGGCTACTTAAAGTAAGCCAAATTCGCCTTTGATCTTCCCGCCCAAGTTTGTGGTCACCTTGGGTGCCCTTTGCTGGCCTAGTCATAAGCCTAGTCCCATTCACTTTGAACGCTCTCCCGAGTGCGTCTATTGAGGTCACATACAAGTACGATAGTACCTTCACCTTCACGTCTCTTGAGCTTAGTCAAGGCCAAGGCAGGGAGAGGAGGAACTTTTGGTACAGGTAACTCCCACTCAGTGAATTAACGCAGTATAGCAGCACAGCCTAGCCAGGCTAATGCCTTTAATTAATGCGCTCTCTCTCTCTCTCTCTCTCTTTGACTAATTCCACTTAATAATCCATGCAATCGTTACAAAAGTAAAGCGCAGACTTGGAACCTTTGCGTTTGGCTGCTCATTAAAATATAATTTTACATTTCAGAATACTAATCATAGTCTAACTTTGTTAATCTATAAGAAAGTATTCACAAAGAGACCTATTTCACTGTTAGCTGGCAAAAGAACAGATCTTACTGTGACATATCTTGCTGTGAGCTAGAAATAGGTTGTTTTCTAAGCGACCTAACAGAAATAGGTCGTTTTTGTCAACGACCTAACTAGAAATAGGTCGCTCACTCAAAATCTAGGCGTAATAAGTTTAATTGAATTCAGAAATACTGAAAAAAGCGACCTATTTTACTATAAAACAAAAAACGACCTATTTCGCTGTTAAGACCTATTTCGTTATTAAACAGAAATAGGTCGTTCTGCACAAATTTTTTTTTTTGGGCTGTATATACGAGGATCTTACAATATTTGTGTATATTTGAGAAGACCTAAATGTATTAAGAAAATATGTGAGTTTTCTATTTTGAAATAAAATTGAATATTAAACTAACCTTAATTATTAATATAAGCTTGCCTAGAGTCTCCTTAAAGTTTATTTGCTGCTGAGTTCTGATAAGCTTGGAAATAACTAAGAATATTCTTCATTTTAATCTCAGTTCTATAGCTAGTATTTATGGCACCCACTATATGAGCAACTTTGCTTTGAAAGTGTTGCATTACTTGGCATTTTAGCCAGCTCAACAATAAAACTGCATTTCCTATATATGCAGAGCAGGCAAACAAATTAACTAACACACACACACACACACAGAGAGAGTACACAATATTTATGGCGAGTCGGTGTCATATTAGTTGACATGCGGTTGCTGGGCAAAACCAGGAGGAGAAGGAGGAGGAAAGGAAGCGAAGCGGGCCAACTAAATATTAGCAGCGTCAATAACTGCGCACATTTGCACTTTTGGCACGACAAAGGGGCAGGAGGGAAAATAACGGGAAAAGAGGCAGTAAAAAGAACAGGAAAAGGGCTGGAAAAGCCAGTGGGGAGGGGAGGCAGCAGGGTGCAGCTTGTCAATTGAATGGCACAAAAAGCGCAGCAGAGCCAATACTAATGTCGATGACAATGTCTATGACAACAACGATGACGATGACGATGACGCTGACGTCGATGACGATGGCGACGTCGATGACGACGGCGACGGCGATGACGATGACGATGTGTGTTTAATGGCCAACATTGTTGTTTACAAATTGACTTTTGTGTTCTGGGGCGCTGTTGCTGCTGCTGCTCGGCAATAAATATTTGCTTGATAATATGCCGACATATGCATAACGACATAAGTAGCTTACAAAAACCGACTATATTCCCCTCTATTCCCTTGCAGAACTACAACATTATCAACAGCAACAGCAACAGACTGGCAAGCATCAGCCAAATGGCGCTGTGCTAACGGGCATGCCATTGCATCATATACGCGGGCCACGCCCACCGCTGCGCACAGCCTCCTCGACAACAACAAACACCACCACCAGCAACAGCAACAGCAGCAGCCAGAACTCAGCGGGTCTGCTCGATCAGACGCCATCGGGTGGCAGCAGCAGCAGCGGCATCAGCAGTGCTCCCAGCTCCTCCAAGGGGCACATACACGCCCACGCCCACACTCATGCCCACGCCCACGGTCATATGTCGCACTCACACGGTGAGAGTCTTGCCATGGGCAGCAGCACAGCGACAGCAGCGCAGCAGCAGCAGCAACAACAGCAGCAACAGCAGCAGCAGCAGCAGGTGCCACAGGCAGCCATCGATGAGATGCGCGTCTGATAGGTATCGGTCTTTGAGCTGGACTTATAGTCATCAACGGGGTAAGTTCTTATACGATAATGTTCCCTAATCTTAAAAAAGAGATCTATAATCGATTATGATGTGGAAAAAGTAATTTATACTTACTTATCTTTAGTTGTGATTCGATGATATTAAAAGGAATATTGCAATAAATCAGCTTATAGCTTGTGTTTTAAATATTAAATAGTAAAAAAAAATATCATAGTGTTCAGCTAAAAATACATAAACAAATAAATAAATATATAAACAAAATAAACAAAATATGACAATACTTTCGCTTTAAGTATTTTGTTTTGCTTTGATATGCTTCAGTAAATTACCTTAATCCAAAACATACTAATAAAAAATACATAAAAAAAAAAATATCTTTCCCGTCTGTAATTAATATATTGAGTATTTAGAATATATATTTTCAAAATATTATATAGTATACACTTTTTTGTTATTTGGCATAAACCGTAATTTTTTTTTTTTTTTTTTTTTTCTTCTTGTAAACTTAAAATTTGAACAATCGCGTCCCACCCATGGTCTATTCCTGCGAATTTGACTGTTTCGTTCCTATCACTGGAGCACTTCTGCACATTCTCTTGAGATTCTCAATGAATGCAAGAGATGAGTCTTCCTCTGGGTCACTATCATCATCTTCGACCACATCCGAGCCCTCATCATCATTCATTCCAATTATGTAATTCTCTAGGAAGCTACGTGTAAGAGGGCCAATTAGATTTGAGTGTGTCTCTTGTAATTCTTGCTTCGACTCGACTTTCTCGGTCTCTTGGCTAGCCTTCAGGAGTGTCAGTGAGGAGAAGGATGGAAGTAACGCGAAATCGCCCACTTCCTCATCCGAATGATCGAAAGTTCTTTTATCCAAATGATATGTGACATTTCCTTCGGGACTAACCATTGCGTATTCATATAAATAATATTTATCTTGCAGCCTCTTTATGGTTCCATAATGTAGTCCAACTTGAAGTGCTTTCTCCAATTGCTCTGCACAATATTTTCGCCTTCCCGGGCTGCAATTCATCTCGATCAGTGCCTGCTCCACAATGTCCTCCCATTTACTGGGAGGATCTAGCTCAATCATTGAGGCAACCAAATAATAAGCGAATGTACCCATAATATGATATATCAATTAGTTATTTCACAAAAACAAAAATATTGTATAATATATTTATACAAAAATAAAATCGATTCTAGAAAAGTGTAAAAAACTGCTAGAAATTTATATTTGACTTGATGTAGAAGCTTACACGGCTCTTTATAAAATGAAGTCTTCAAAATATTTCGGAACCTAATGACAAGTGACTTGACTTAAATATCTTACAGTCTTTATTTTAGATTTTCTTAAATTTCAAGCTATATAATGTCATCTTCAACATTCCTAGTAAGCCTGAAAATATTGTAAGAATTTCCACCCTTTCAGGAGGAAAGCAAAAGAATTTTGGCGATAAGGTAGAAAATATGGTCACAGTGCTGTTCAAAAAATAACAAACGGCATGTCAAACATGCGGATGCAAAAATATTTGCCCTTTATTTGATCAGTTTAAAAAAAAGGAGTAAAAAATTGCAGAGCAGAGAGTTGACTGGCAAATACTCTGTAATAACTTGAAAACAGAACTTCAAATAAAACTTTAGAGTACTATATAGTTATATATATAGGGAAATACAATTTAATATACTTTGTTAAATATTATCTCTAATAACTTCAGTTATTAGTTATTTTTTAGGCAGGGTATACAGCAGTTGGTAAGCTAGGCAGCTTTGCCTGTCTTGCCTCATATGTATGTCGCAGCTGCTGACATGGAAAAATGCGCAAGGGACACGTCGTGTCCTAGCCCCGTATATATATATTATATATATGCTACATATCTACGTAATGAAGTCATGAAAATACAAAACAGGTTCACAGCCTGCGAAACATTCGCCATATACGCAAAAAAAAAATAAAAAAATAAAATAAATAAATACTCTTGCGAGCAGGTGACCAGGCAGGCAGGCTCCATCTCAAGGCCAGCAGATTTTCCGGCTGGCAGACGCTTTAAAAGGTTTTTTTTTTTTACATTAAATGAAAATCTTCGCTTTTGGCGATAAAAATATTAAAAATGAAATGAAAACAGGAGCGCAGCAAGAAGCAATTGAATTAAAGCGAAAAATATTTGGAAAACACTTGAAAATTTGCTGAACTTAAAGCTAATGTGCAGAGTTACTTGACTTCAATTTTAATCTGTATACTAATACTGCTCTTTGCTGGAATATCTGTTATATGCATATTACTTTGGCTTGTCTAGACTAAAGCTAAAAAACTTTTTGCCCAAATTCGCATAATAATCAGTCGAGAAAAGTTGCTAATCAAGCGGCTTTGAAATGTATATGATATAATATCTAACAGTTGCATAAAGTTGATAAACCCAACATAAAAGTTCTCGGATAAGCTCCACCTAAGATACTATACTATACTATATAGTACTGCTAAGCGCGCTGTCCACTTGCAGTCACTTTACTTTTGCATACACCGGAAAATGCTTGTTGTGCGCTTTGTGTGTGTGTGTGTGGGGGGGGGGGGGAAACTGGGTTCTGGATGCGCAAGTGCTTGTGGGCAGCCCATTAATTCAGCTGGCATACAATTAAATTTGCATTTCTTTCATTTTTTACCGCTCACCTGACCCGAACACCTTCGCAGTAGCCAACTCTCTACCCCAGTCTACTCCCCCTCCTCCTCCTTCTCCTTCTTGGCCTTATGGCGCCTTTTCCTCGCCTCCTTCATGACTTTTAGCTGATTAACATTTGCGCTCTTCGCTCTTGTGCTCAGGAAAATGCAATTTTCCACAACTAAAGTAAAGGCGAGAGAAAGGGAGAGAGAGAGAGAGAGATAGCACCAAGTGGCAACCTTTATGTAAATTTACATCCAGCATATATGGCGGGTGGATGGATGCATACTTAAGCTTACACATAAATATATACGAGTACCATCATACCCATCCTTGCATTATATAATGACTGCCGCGGGGCAGAGGAGGCGCTTGTGCCGAAGTGTATATTTGTTAAAAGCGCAATAAACATTAATTTTCCATACATTTTCCTGTTTTTTTTTTTCATTTTTTTTTTGTTTCCTTCTTTGTACTTGTTAACTTTTTCCGTCTGCTTCCTCCCACTGTGCATATTTTGGCACTTGTTTAAATTATGATCAAAAGTCGGGCAAACTTCCCAGCCAAGAGCAGAGTAAGAAAAAAGCGTCAGAACAAAACAGAAAATAGCTACAATTTTATTATTACCTAAGGCTGCGATTTATCAGATGAGTATTATTTCTATAGGGATTTAAAGAGCAATGTAATAAGTGATTTCGATTGAATATCTCTTCAATATATAAATAAAATCAAATGATAAATCTTCCTTTTTTTGAGAATTTATATGGAAGTGTCTTAGCTCAGTTTATTTTAACAGATTTTTAAAGAAAAACGCAGTAATAAAAATTAAAGTACAATTTTAATTAAATCTACTCAAATTGAACTTTTCAAATATTTTAAAAATATTCAGAAATTCACTCCCAAACTCACTTTCTTCCACTCTTAAGAAATATATGCAAGTTGGCCCCCTAAAGTATGCAATATATATTTATATATTTGATTTCTCTTATTTATTTCAATTAAATTATCAACTGATTGTGGATTAAATAACGAATATAAATTAAATTCACTTCAAAACTGAATTTAGTAATTTGTGAATCGATTTGCTGTGCTGTCAAGTACAGTTAACATTATTAGTTAATTGTTTAATTAATTTGAAACAGGTTTATCGAGGTGCAACAATCCAAAGCCGGCACATGAATTATCTACTTACATACATATACACATATCAATATATATACATATCTAATTTCGACATTCCAATCTTATTACACATTCAGCTTTGGTGTAATTGCGTTAATTCTGCATAATCGATGGAGTGTATCACAATGAATTGATTCGCTTGAAAACATTAACTACGTCAGATGCAAAATTCATTCAAATATCGATGCACAGTGAATGAGCATGCACTCGTTCCATCTCCCTCTCTCCCTTTCTTTCTCTCTCTCTTCCTTCATTGTTTCTGCTTTTGCAGCCACAAGAATTTTTCCTGCTCTCTGGAGTATGCAAGTTGAATGCAAAAACTCACAAGTTTTGTGCAGAAATGCGGTGAAAACTTTATGTAATTTAGTTAAAACTACACACATATATATGGTTTGTATGCCTACACTATATGTATGTGAGTCAGTGTGTATTCCACATACACATACAAACACACACATGCTCGCACGCACAAGCTGTGTGTGTGTGTGTGTGTGTGTAATTAGTGCAAAACTTTCAGAAACATTTGCCAACACGCGAGGGAGGCAGCCCAAAGTGATTGGCGTGGATTAGCGGAACTGCTTTGCCCGGATTTACCAGGATTTGTAAGGCTACTTATGATAATTGTCTGCACCCTGCGTAGGAGAAGGGAATCCTGAGTTATGTTATGACTCATAGAAATGTGGAAAATCATAGTTTGCTTAATTATATTAAATTTACCAAAATCGTAGCACATATTTCAATAAAAAAAATGGATTGTTATTAAAGAAGACTCTGAAACTGATTTTATATATTACACCTTTTACTTTAAAGCAGAAATAGGTCTAATCAACATCTGCTACAGGTTTTTTTTTCAATGAAAACGACCTATTTTATTGTTAATCAGAAATAGGTCGTTTTGATCCAGAGAAATAGGTTGTTCTCTTGTCAATCTACACCTGCTAAAAATCTTATTTGGTTTAGTTGTATTCAGGAAACCGAAGTGTAAATCACCTATTTTACGGTTCCCAAGAAAACAACCTATTTTACTATTTACCAAAAATAGGTCGTTTTTCACTGATAACTAGAAATTTATCGTTTTTAGACAACCTAAACAACGTCTGCTACAGTTCATATTACATAGTTCAATTAAGAGACTGAAAATTAATATATAAAGCAAAAAAACTTGCATAGTAATTATAGAGCCTTACCCCAAGAAAGACAGACTATTGAAAAACTCTAAAATTGACGAAACCAAAATACCAAATAAAAAAACAAAAAATCGTTGCAATTTATTTGCAATTTAAATTCCTGTAAATTTACTTTGGCAGAACTTAAGAACATTTCTTCTCTATACACAATAGAGAGATGAGAATGGACAACATTGTGGATAGTTGCACTTGTAGTTGACCGAACTGAACTTACCGCAAGTTAACTTAAGCAAAGTTTCTTGAGTGATGTGTGGGATGGAATTAGGGGAGCAGGAGTACACCTCCTCTCCTTCCCTTCTGTGTAATGTTGGCGTTTATTATTTCTTGAGCAGCAGCTTAAATCTTGGCTCTTTTCTGGGCTGGTCCTGCACTTTGCTCGGGGTATGATGTGTATGTAAAGTGGCTGCACAAACATGCGCGTAATACGTTAATGATGGCCTGAACACACACACACTCACACACACACACAGAAAGAGAGTGGCGTGGGAAAAGCGAGCAAGAATTTCCCTCGCACACACACACACACACACTGCCATTTGCACATTACGAGCATTGCTCAGTTTTGCAGCTAGTATCTACAGTGAGGTCTCGGCACACCGACCCCCTTATACCCTACCCACCCCATCTCCCCTCTCCTGCTGGCAATCTGCGCCAAATTGCGCGCTCAACTGTGCCAGAGGTTGCGACAGGCGCAGGGGAGGATTGAAAGGGGGAGTGGCAGCCTCAGCCTCAGCCTCAGCTGGGGCAAAACAAAAGGCAGTCGCGCATTTTGCAGCTGCACTTTAGTTTGCACTTTTCGCTTTCTTTGCATAAAATTCTCGTGGCCGCCGCGGCACAAACTGAGTTTACTGTACTGCAAAAATGAGCACGCACAAAAAGTGATGGCTGTCAGGGGAGGAAAAAGAGAGAGACAGAGAGAGAGAGAGGGAGGAAAACTAGATATATGCACTGCAAGATTTTCCGCGATGAATTTTAAACCAAACACACAGACACACACACACACATACACACAAAAGCATAATGGAAAACGCCAACAGAGCGCAATGAAGTATGCAATGCAAAGCGGCAGCGTCGCAGTCAGCGACAGCAGCAGCGGCAAATGGGCTAGTTGCGTCTGCAGCTGCGGCTGCATCAACCGTTTCAGGGCCAGGCCAAATCTGTGTGTGTGTGTGTGCCTGTGTGTGTGTGGCAACATGGGCGTGGCTCTACTTGTGTTCGTAAACACGATTCCGTTAACTTTGATGGAGCAAAAGACAAGGCTGACTTGGCTAAAAACAAACAAAAGGTCAGCTCAGATAGGCAGGGAGTTAGGAGGGGGGAGAAACGGGGAAAAAGATAAATATAGAGAGACAGCCAGAGAACGAGTGAGGATTGCGCTAATTTAGCAGTCCTTCATTTAAAAAAAAAAAAAAAAAAAAAAAACACTTTCCCCAACTAAACGTAATACAATCTTGATTTATTTTACGCTCTTTATAAATAAACCGATTTATACTTTACGTATAACAGTTAAAAGAAGGCGTGGCAAACGTCATAAACTCATTATTGATTAGAAATATTTCTATCTTTGCCGGAATCCGTATTTTCAAGCATTTGTCTGTGTGAACGCAAATAACTCAGTTATTATAAATGTTAGAAGAAGTTTAATTAAATTAATAATTACCCGAAAACGACCTAAATGTAATATTTATTTATTTATTTAATTTGGTGAGGTAAATTTGCACTGTCTGCATTGGTTTATGTTCTTTTTTCTATTCGACTATAAACATACAAATTTATTGAAAGTATTTTCCTAAGTTCCCTCTCGGTATAGTCTACTGATTATATAGTATGTATAGTATAGTAGTATAAGGGCAGTATGGCTACATTTTTTATAATCTATTCTATTTTTATTCAATTCTTTTCTTTAAATTATTTTCCTAGTCATAATGTATTTAAAATCTAAATACAAAATATACTTTCTCTTTCTACACATTGCTAGAATTTTGTATTGTAATTTCGCCTATTTTAGTTGTCTCTCTGGGCAGTTATATATTGCAAATAGATACCCGCATATCTTATGCAAAGCAAAGATAATTTCAATTAACTCTACTGCATACCCCACTGAGCTATAAATCTATAAAAATAATCACACAAAAGTTATGCAAAGGCGGGACTGGCTTAGGGGGAGAACTTTTGTGTATGTGAAAGAGAAAAAGAGAGGGAAAGCGAGAGAAAGAGATAGAATGAGTACACTTGTCTATTGCATTCTCGCTTATTCAGCTGTCACTTTTTTCAACGAATAATGAAAATTAGCATATGTTGAAATAGAACTGCAGATGGAGCTGTATAATGCAGATTGGATATGCATATGGTATACATATTTATGTTTGTATGTAAAATTGCATAAATTATTGTTTTTATTTTTTGCAATTAATTAGCAGCAAGTTTGAAGTTAATACAAGCATCATCGAGAACGTTTTGAAAATCAGCATAAATCTGCAAGGATTTCTTTCTTTTTTTAGTTCTTGTTTTTTTTTTGTTTATTCGCCAGCGCGTTAATTAACTTTTGCAACAAGCGCACTCGAGCTGGGCGTGGCACTTGAATCTGCCACGCCCCCCTCTCTGTTTCCCTCTCTCTCTTTGATTTTAATACGCGCTTCTGCGCTTTGTTCTTGCCACTTGCAGCTCCATAGAAACTTTGCGTGCCGAAACGCCCGAGGAATTCTATGCGGCAAAAGAGTCAGACAAACTGGACACCAGCCCCGATGACAGCCAGCTCAATGCGATACACGAGGCAGCAGCAGCGGCAGCAGCAACAGAAGCCACTGGAACAGGAGGTGGAGGAGTGGGAGGAGCAGAAGTTGCTGCTGCAGAGAAGCAGCTGAAATTCAGGCAGGAGATACACGCTCTGGCCCTGGAGGGGGGCGATGCGGGGGCACGCGGCTACTGTTCGTGCGACGAGCAGCAGTGGACAAACTCATCGTCACCCACATCCACAACCACATCGGCGACAATGTCGCCAACGCCAACAACGACGACCGGAAGTGCCAACGCCAAATCCGCCGGCATAGGCAGTGGCAGCGGCAGCGGAAACGGAATTGTGCGAATGGCGGCGGCACTGAAGCAGCGCAACGCTGCCGGGGCACGGCTCAAGCAGCAGCATCATGTGCGCTTCTCCGACGAGAAGAATTTCTCGGACTAGATGTATTATGTATGTAGTACCGAGAGAGAGTACTCCTAAGACTACTAGACTGCACATAATCTCTCTCTATTTATGTTTATGCTAGACATAATAAGCGATACAAAATTCATAGGTTAAGGCCGATTGTTGTTAAGTGAGAGAATTGTAGCGAAAAATTCATAGATCTTAAGATCCTGTATATATGATGTTAGTATCTGTTAGTCAATGTCGGTGTTTAGCTAATGTTTCGGTATGCGTGTGCAACGGGGCGTATGAGTGCGAAAGTCTTATATTATACAACCTGGCGTATGCGTGTTAAACTGTTCTATTATACAGCATGGCATACGCGTGTTAAACTGTTCTATTATACAGCATGGCGTACGCGTGTTAAACTGTTCTATTATACGACATGTCTGACGGAGTATGCAAGTCTTGTAGTATGACAATATAACAAGGCACATGTGTTCAAGTAGCACAGTAGAACAAACTAACATATGCCTGTATAACAAACAAGAACGCAGTGTGACCGTTCGATCGTACAACTGGCGTATGCGTGTTAAACTGTTCTATTATACAGCATGGCGTATGCGTGTTAAACTGTTCTATTATACAACCTGGAGTATGCAAGTCTTGTAGTATGACAATATAACAAGGCAAAAGTGTAGTAGAACAAACGAGCATATGCCTGTATAACAAACAAGAACACAGTGTGACAGTTCGATTGTATGCATGTACATCATGTAACTGGCATATGCGTGTTTAACTATTCTATTATACAGCATGGCGTATGCGTGTTAAACTGTTCTATTATACAACATGGCTTACGGAGTATGCAAGTCTTGTAGTATGACAATATAACAAGGCGCATGTGTTCTAGTAGCACAGTAGAACAGACAGGCATATGCTAGACTGTATAATAAACAAGACCGTTCGATCGTATGCACGTGCATCATTTTACAAAATATAACAGCAGCCAAAAAGCGTATGCAAGTAGAACAGTCTGCGTGTTCGCAAGATTCCGATATTGATTTAGACATAATTTCATTCGTTTAAGTGTAGCACACAGATTTTTTCTACCACTCGCAAATGTAGTTAATTATAATAATGATATAGAACATGAATATATATAACATATATGTATAACAGCTCATCTGCCCAACTAAAAGCGAGAGAGAGAGAGGGGTAGAGCGGGAGATATGTAATATAATAAATATCTAGATGGGCCTGCAGAGCATTGTATATAGTAATTAGTAGTTAAGCCGATGCCGTAATTCCCCCTGAAAGCGAAATGAAAAAAAAATAAAAAAAAACGAACCTATTTAACGAATTGGAAAACGGGCAAAAGTATTCCGAATGCAAATATACAATGAGAGAAAAACTAATAACAATGTGGTATTATTTACTTTAAGTAAGAACCGAACAGCAAAAACAACAACAACAACAACAACAACAAAAACAACAACGTGTAATTCAAGTATAAAACAATGGCTCAAAATAAATTGCATAAATGTAAACAATAATCCAATTATAATGAAAATCGTATAGCGAATTATTGAGAGACAACACAAAAAAAAAAACAAAAACGAAATGAAATGAAAGTGCTAAAACCCAATTAATCAGTTGACTGTGTGTATGTGTGTGTGTGTGTGTATGCAATAAATTATAACGTTATATTTTTGCAATTTGTTAACTTTTAATTGCATTAAATCACTGAGAACATTAACGAATACTACGAATGCTACGTATACACACAAAGAACTTTCCGAGTCAATAAGTCAGAAGAGCACAGATAATTTGTTTGTAACAAAAAATTTCACATCTCTCTCTATACAAAACTCTTATAACTGTTATATCTGTAAATCTATTGCATTTATATTTTGGCATTTCTGATCATTTATTATCTATAAGCTGTATACATTTTTTACTTATTTCTTTTCAATGTTTTCAATTGGGTTTCATTAAGAAAAAGAAAACGCGACAGACAGAAAACTATATAAGTCTATAAAATGTATTTATGGCAAAGTTTATAATCGTCTAGTTAAAGATAAAAAAAAAAGAAAACAAAATAGTACATAATAAAGAAAAAGAGTAAAGCAAGGCATCAAATTAAAAAAAAAATTAACGAATAAAACTAAAAATAAAGAAAATTATTAAATGACAAAAGGCGTTTTTTAACTTTTGAAGGGTATTGGATTTTACAGGATTTTACACTTTCATATGGATTTTTAGGCTTTAAATATACATAACTTTGCCAAAAATCATTGGATCTTGCTCGGATATGATTTTTTGATTAAGATATTGTGCCTAACTGCAGGCTGCATTTCAATTTCAACGATTTAGGAAGTTCGATATTTTTCGATATTTTCCATGCAACCCCCTTGTAAAAATTTCAAAATTTTTTCAAAAAATTAAATATTCATTTTTTGCTTGAAATCAATTGGAATATTCGAAATAAGCATAAAAATTGCATCTAAAACCAAATATGATGAAAATTGCGTTAATTATGCTTATTTTAGCTGTTTTTTCGCCTTATATCTATAGGGCTGTGTATACCACATACACATGGCATAATTCTCGTAGCATACCCTATAAGGTTTCTTAACCCTAACCCTAATCAAAACTCACTGCGATTTGTTTGTTTTCTTGCAACCCGTTCTGGGGTATGTCTTCATCATCGACACATCGTTAGGATTGAGGTTGAGGGACGTGGGTTTGCCAGGGGCGGGGGAAGGGAGGGGCGTGTCTATATAGAGCAGCGTTACTAACAGCTAATAAAGACGGCAAATCCATCGCTTACCGCGTGTTGCCAGCACTGTGAGATTTTCTTTTAAATGTTTTCGTTGCTGCATCTCTTTCTCCTCCTCTCTCTCTCCCTCTCTCTCTCTCTTTCTCTCTCTCTCTCTCTCTCTCTCTTGTTGTTGCTGCTGCCTTCCTTTTTTCTGTCCATTTTAATGTTCGCTTTTTATGGTCGCAGGCAGCAGCCCGTTCGCAGGCAGCGGTTATTAAATAAAGTTTTATGGGCCGCAATAAAATGCTTTTGCCCCTTGGCTTATACGCTTTACAGGGGTGGGGAGGGGAAAGGGGAGGGCAGGTAGGGGGAGAGGCCTGAAAGCTGCGATTTCAAGGCTGTCGATTTAAAAAAATAAAAAGGGAAAATTATTATTGAGCGCGCCTCGCATCGACAGCGCATTCATCACAATTTCGCATATTATCTGCCTGCCTCCCTATCTACCCCTCTCTCTCTCTCCCTCCCCCTCTCTCCCTCTCCCTCTGTCACTTGCTTATAGCCTGCCCTGCCCTACTGCCACGCCCCATGCCGCCCCTGCTGATGTTTGGCGAAAAACTATTCCAATTAAGTTGGCTGCAAAGTAAAAAACCGTTAGAACACACACACACACACACACATACTCAAAGTTGCCCCGCGGCCATTTTGTTGCTTCGCCTCAGCCGCATTGTTGTCTTTGTGCTGCACACGCCCCCCCCCTCCATTTTCCACTTTCCCGCAATGCAACCAACATTTTGTTGTAACATGTTTTTTTTCTCAATTTTTTTTTTATTTTTTTTTTTGTTGTCAAACTTCAAGTTGCCAAAGTGAAAGTTTTGTGCGCAAATTTCATTACATATTTAAATTGTACTACACACACACACATACACACACACACGCACACACACATGCAAGCTGCTGCATGTCTGTGCTTGCAGGCATAATTAATTTAAAATTAAACACACTCCAAATGTGTTTAAACATATATTAACACAAGAAGCGAGCGCAAGCACAAGCTAAGTTGTAATACACACAGGGGTTTTTCAGTTACAGATACATATAGTATATATATGCATATAGCCATAATTGGCTGTGACATCATTAAAGTTTTTTTTCTTTTTTTTTGCATTTGTTTTTCGCCCCTCAGTTATGTTCATTAGTGTAATTTAACATGCTGCTAACTTTTGCAACTCAACTTATGATTGTTTTATGCTAAATTTACCGTTACCTTTGGTATCTGAATTTTCACATTTTATTAGCCAAAATATCATAAAGTTTTTTTCATATTTAAAAAACAAAATTTGCGCAATTATTCGCATACACTAAAATAAGTTTAATAAAAATAAATGTATTTGATAATAAAAACAAATCTCAAATTAAATTGTTTATAAATTGCGAGAAAAAAAAAAGAAATCTCAAATTAAATTGTTGATAGATTGCGAGAAAAGTCAACTATAAAATAAGAGGGGTGTTCCCTTAGTTAATTTTAATTTGGCCAATAAATATTTGATTTTCCTGGATATAACTTTTTTAACTTTTTATTTTATCTGCATTAATGCTGCATTTCAGTTTAATGAATTAAAGTACTTCGATATTTATCCAGGGAATACCCTTGCAAAAATTTAAAATTTTCCCAAGAAATTTAAATATTCCTTTTTAGCTTGAAATTAATTGGAATATCAAATATTTTACTTACAATTTGCAATTAAAACAAATTCGAAGTTAAATTTTCGAAAATTATCAATATTTTAACAATTTTTCAGGTTCGCATAAGCAGCATCAGCTTCAGCCCTCACTCTCCCTCTCTCTCTCTCTCCCTCTCCCCGTCTCCTTCTCCTGCCACCCTGTGGTATACACATGCCTCATGCCCATTTAGCAATAACCCTAGGGATAATGTGATAGGAGGGGGGAATCGAGCATATTAGTTGGAAATGTTTGCTTTTTATGGCAAACTAAATGCGAAAAATGTGTTAGAGCCGGAACGAGAGGAGGGGAAGAAAGAAAGGTATAGTGGGAGAGAGAGAGATAAAAAGTGTGGGAGAGTGAGAAAGTTGACACTTGCTGCCTTTTCTGATTGTAAATGTTTTATTATTGCCTGCTAGGATTTTGCAAATTACTTTTAACGAGAATTATGCAAAAACATTGTAAAATGAGGCACATAAAAACTTGATGACAGGTGTAGCAAATTATGATTATTATTTTAAATACCTGCCACGCCCACAAGCAGCCCTCGCCCCCGTAAAGCCTTCAATTCACCTCGGTGAGCTCCTTTTACGAGATATCAAGCTCGCCCTCGTTATCTGCTCGAGCTGTGCTATAATAAAATGCTGCTCTCTACATGTGTACCATAAATGCATTTTTATGAATTATAGCACATAGTATTAGCTTACAAACACCTGCAGCCATAATAAAAGCAGAACCAATGCGGAATTTCTTAGCTTTTGAATAATAAGTAAATTCTAAAAATAAATAAAGTTTGTGTTTTTAATTTTTCTAAATATATAATATTTGAACTTTCCAGGATTTTCATGGATTTTTAGGCTTCAAATACACATAACTTTCCCGTAAATCGTTGGATCTTGCTCGGGTATGACTTTTCGATTAAGTTATTGTGCCTAAATTAATGATGCATTTCAATTTCAATGATTTAGAAAGTTCGATATTTTCCGATTTTTTCCATGCAACCCCCTTGTAAAAATTTCAAAATTTTTTCAAAAAATTTGATATTCATTTTTTGCTTGAAATTAATTGAAATATTCGAAATAAGCATAAAAATCGCATCTAAAACCAAATCGGATGAAAATTGCGGAAAATATGCATATTTTAGCTCTTTTTCCGCCTTATATCTATAGGGATTAGTATACTACATGCACATGGCATAATTCTCGTAGCATTCACCATAAGGTTCCTTAACCCATCCTTTTTTAGCTGTGTCTACTCATATTGATTCTCTAATGTTTTAAATAATATATATATAGTTATTTATAATAGTTTAATAATAAAAGTGATGCGAAGTATAAGGTTAATGTGCTATAAAATAGGCAGCAAAATAAAAGGTAATATAAAATTATAAAAGCCTTTTAATTTATATTTTATATATTTTACCATGGCTTTTTATGAATTATAATTAATATAATATATGTATATCTTATAATATTTATTTTTATTTAATTCAAATATCTAAGCAGCAGAATAATATATAATAATATTTAGTTTTATTTAACTTCAACTTTTAAGCTGCAGAATTAAAAATAAATTATTATATGCTGTACTATATCTTTATTATATCTACCTATTATTTGTGCCATATTATTTAAAAAAACATTTTTTCTTCAGCTCAATTTAATTTGCAGCTTGAGCGTCAATTGGCCGCGTAGGCCGAACACTTTTCACACAGTTTTTCACACATGTGGGAAAGGGGGGGAGAGGGGGAGGGGCAGGCTAGGCTGGCTCATAAAAGTCAAAAGTTGCCAGCAACAACAACAGCAACAACAACAGCAACAACAACAACAACTGTTGTAGGTGTAAAATCGTTTATATTCTCACAGCTTACATGACGTATGCGTAATTTATGTCGTAGCAAGGCAAGCAGGGCGGGAAGGGGAGGGGGAGGTGCCTGCTGTGTGTGAGTGTGCGGGTGTGTGTGTGTGTGTGTGGCAGGTGTGTGCGGGTCACATAAGCGGTTTAATATTTCGAAACTTTTTGCGCAAATTTGATGAATGCCAGCACATTCTTTTTTACGGTTATGTGGCAACCTTCTTCCACGACAGTCTACGGCGGAAAATGGGGAAATTATTTACCCACCCAAAGCAGCCCAACCCCCCCCTTCTCCTTCACGCTCTTTTCCATCTTAGAAACGAGTTTGTGGCAAGCAGCAGGTGTGCGATCAGAATGTAGTCAATTTATGAACTGCAGTCTCCCAGGTGTGCACTAAACTAATGTCGTGTGCTATAAAACTGTGCTATACAATGCTATAAATAAGAACAGAACGACGTTCTATTGAATTTTAAAAATTAAATTGCTTGTCAAAAAAATAGACAAGCAATACCCTGCACTTAATGACAAATTTGCAATTTTGCAGTATTTAAATAAAGTAAAGTTTAGAAAAGTATGTAAATAAATATTTAAATAAATTATAAATTTGGGTTTTCCCGCCTTAGTTGTTGAATTGGCACACAACGCCACCTGTCGCAACATGCTAGCAACTTGCGCTGAAGCTCACATTTCAAATCAAACGGGCACACTTTGTCAAACAGCTTTCGCTCAGGGTGACCATCTCTGGCAGCTACTCTGCTTGCTTGCATTATTTAATTACAAGAAAAAACAAAGTCGCATAGCAGAAACAAATAAAAATTATGAAGTTTATAAAATAAGTAATATTAATTAATTAATATTCAAGCAAAACCAATACAAACGCAATAAATTTAAATGGCGCGCCAAATGTGCTTGTAAAAACAGCGTTGCCAGATAAAGAAATTAATCAACAACAACTGGTTTATTATTTTTTGCTATATAAAGCAAATTAATAGTAAGAAATAACAACTGTAATTAATAATTCATCGGCAAATAAAATATTTACAATATATATATATATATAAACACAATGAAGTCACATTATCATGCTACTTACCAGGGCTACCGAGAAGAAAACGCACTAAATGCATGATGACGCGTTTTTGGTATTTCTCGCATACCTTCCGCCGTGTGACGTTACGGCCGCCCAGAGTTGCCACTTCGGCTCAGTTTGCTAGAGACATTCGTAGTGTGAACATACGGTCGTATGTTGAAATTAGCAACAATTTAATTTTGTGCTAAACACTTGGCAACTCAAAATACACAATATATACATAATATATATTAAAATATATATACATACATAGAAACATATGCAAATGCAGTGCATATAAGTAAGCAACAACAAATCAGTTCACAGTCACAGTCGGAGTACAACTGCAACAAAGCGTGCCGTGAAGAAGAAACAAGTGTAAAATGTAGCAAAAAAAAAAAAGTAAAGAAACAAAATAATATTTCGGCTGTGCATGCAATTGGAAGTGTGTGCGTGCGTGAGCGTGAGTGTGAGTAACAACAAGCTTAGCGGGCTAAGCACGAGCCAAGAAAGAGCACGAGTTAATAAATGCAGTGGATAAAATTCTTAATATTGAATTAATAAGTAATTATAATAATAACAACAATAACAACAGCAGCAGCAGCAACAATAAGAAAATCGAAGCGAGGTAGCAAAAAGCGAAATGCGCGTGTGAGAGTAGAGTGCGAGCTAGAGAGCGTGAGCGTGAGCGAGAGCGAGAGAGAGCGCCAAGAAATTCAGGCAAACGACAAACACACGCACACACGCATACACGCACGCATGGTTACATACAAACACACACACACACACACACCATACACACGTGCCGCTCGCTGCCAACGTCGACGCGCCGTCTGTTTGTGTGCCTTGTGTCGCGGCTCGAGAGTCTCTCTCTCTCTTTGACTCGATGCGAGTATGTGCCTGTGCCTGTGTTGAGCCTCTGCCAGTGAGTGTAAGTGTGATTGCAAAGGCAACGTAATCAAACGAAGAAATTCTCACTGTGTGTAGGCGAGAAGAAGAACATTTAATTTTGAAACAAATTGCATGTTTAATGCTTGTCGCATTTCGCTGAGAGCATTTCGTTAGCCGCTGCTGAGTTGGCAACACTGTTGAAAGAGCGCTAACACGGACACACATACATGCAGGCAAGCATCGACGTCGTTGTCGCTCTCTCTCTCCCTCTCTCGTTCGTCGTCGTTCACTCGCATGTTCGTCGCTCATTTCAATTTTCCTCAATGAATGAAAATTTTTCACGGTAAAGTGGTCGCGCTGCGTCAGTCGCAGTCGTGTTGTTTTGCCGTTTACGCGAGCAGCAGCAGCGCGTCAAACAAATAATAATAGAAGAAAAAATAATAAAATAGAGTATATTAATGCATTAAATACACTACATACACACCCATACAAGTGTAAATACTTATTTATGTTTCATTATGCAGTGCAGCAATGTTGGTGATGACTGTGTAAAGCGGCGGGAGAGTTGAAAAAGTAACAACAAAAAATCGAAAAAAAAAAGTTAAATTATTCTCAGTGTTCGTCGTGTTGCGTGTGTGTGCTCAACAAAAAAAAAATATAAAATAATTCTTTGGCATTTTGCATAACAAAAACCACAACGCGCAAGCAGCCCCTGGGCAAAAATAATAACACGAGTGACAAAAAATACACACACACACACACACACACACATAGACTTACAAAAGTATACGCAGCCAGCAGAACAGCAGCAGCCGCAGACGGAGACGGACACGAACACGGACGCCTACGTCAATAGCAAAACGGTAAGCGCAAAATTCTCACTCACAACACACACGTTGTGCTCTCTCTCTCACTCGCTCTCTCTCTCTTTCTCGCTCTCCCCGTTCAACCATGTGTCATGTGTCTTGTTGTGTGTTTGCCAATTGGAAAATTTCTTGATTCTTTGTTTTTCAACATGCGAAAATATTCTTACTCGCACACACACACACACACACGCACATACACATACATACAATACAACTTACACTTGCTTTTTACGTCAACAGTGGCAGAGCGGCTTCGGCTGCGGCTGCGACTGCGGCGTTCGCTTCATTCATCTCTACAGCACGACGACAACACACCACACAAACACACACACACACACACACACAAACATACAGAGAGGCAGAGACAAGCACACGCACGCTGAAGGCACAAGTAAATAGTGATACTCTCGTTTGCTTGCTCTCTCTCTCTCTCTCTCCGTGTGTCGCTCTCTTGTCGCCCCTGTACACTCATGCTGCCTCCAATAGAGTGACCATAGTATACAATCTGCTTTGTGTTGTAGCTGGTCAGGCTAAAAAGAGAACTAAACTTCAGCTCTGTTGCTATTCAGAGTTTTTTTTTTTCGCCCATTGTTGTTGTACAATATTATCATAGAAATTATACTGACAATACTAATTTTCATTGCTTTGTTGTTGTCGTCTATTATTATATATTCTTTTTACAATTGACAATTTCGCATAATATGTTGTATTGTTCTAAGAAGCATAACAATAAAAAATTAAACAACAACTGGGGTTATTTGCAGCTATGTATGTATGTGTGAGTGTTTTGTTTTTTATGCTAAACGAAGTGTGAATTTCCAATAGGATTCAATTTTAACTGAAATAAATAAATAAATTGCAAGTTGAGCAAGAGCAGTCAAGCGTTTTCGACCACTGTCAATTGCTCATTGTAAGTCAGCCCACGCACCACTGTACGCAACGCACTCGCAAGTACACTTCTTGCACGTGTGCATGTGTGTGCGTGTGTGTGTGTGTATAATTAGCACTCACTCATAGCGCGCTGCAACTGCTGCAAGTTGGCCTGCGCCTCTCTCTGACTCTGGCTCCCTTGTTCACTCACTCTCTCGCTTTCCCACTCTCTCGCTCTCTGCCTCCTAATTTACATTTGATTGTGCGTGAGCGATAATTACCAGCAAATTACCAAACGCACTTAGCAACTGCAACAACAACAACAACGACAATGACTCTGAGAGTCGATAGCACGCACACTGTGACAGTGGCAGTGCATCAGTGTGCGTGTGTGTGTGTGTAGGAGAGAGAACCCAACGCGTGCTCAATTGACATTTATTGTTTAAGTTGAGTTTTTTTTTTTTTGTCTCAATTATTTCCATTCGTCGTATCTGTAATTATTTTGATTGACTCTCTTTACTCATTGCTCGCTTACCCTGTGATAATTGCGTGTATATGGGTGTAACTTTTGTTTGGCAATGCAAAAAATGAAATAAAAAAAAAATGAAAACAATAACAATAGCAACAATTTGCCACTTGCGAGCACTGCTGCTGCATTGAAATTGTTTGTAATTAGAGAACATTCGCAGTGGTCGAGTTTCTAGGAATTTTAATGAAGCCCGCAAAAAAAAAATACTTTTTGTTTCACATAAACACACAATTGGTACACTCACACACACACGCAAACACACGCTCGTACACTCACTCACACACACACTGACACACTCAGATAACACATATGAAACAATTGCCAGACACGACAGCGACACTCAGCGCAATCGCCGATGTCGCGTTGCACAAAATACAATAAAAAAAACAAAAACAAAAACGGAAAAGTTGAAAAAAAAAACGAGAATGAAAAAAGCAAAAAAACATAAAATAAATAAATAACTATAAAACACATTCACGATATTTGCTTACATTTATTTACACTTGAACTGTGCGCGGAGTGGAAAAAATTCAACTTTGAAATACTCGTACGCTGATTGTTTATAAATGTATATACAATATACAATATATATGTATTTTATTTAATTGTTCCTGTAGTTTGCAGCAAAATGTTTTCATTAGCTTTATTATATGCTGCACGTCTCTGTAGTTCCTTCTCTCTCTCTCTCTCCCTCTCTCTCTGTCTCTCTCTCTTTGCTAATGGACCTTTTATGGCAGGACAAGTGCGTACAGTGAGAGAAACGAGTGTGTTCTAGTTGCTTCTACGCTTGGGTATTTATTTTTAATGATTTTCAATAATTGAAATAGCTTAAAGGTTTTGACAGTTCCATAATTATCTCAGTAATCTTCTAGGCCTTGAATTAAGTCTTCCTAAACTTACATTTATTTTCAAATGTCTCGCATAATCTTCTACTGCATCACATTATTGTTTACATTGCCAACACGAGATCATTAAAATTTAAAACACACGCACACTCCTAACTTCTTCAATATCAATCCATCAAAAAAAAAAAAAAGCTAGGGAAGGGGGGAAACTTGAAATTGCCTAAATCCGAGGTAAAACAAGATCGTGTGGAGCATTTAATGCTCAAATAAAACCCGCCAGCCCAGAGACCCAGACAGACCTGACCAGACCAGACCAGACGAGACGAGACGCGACCAAAGAGAAGCGATACCAAGATCCGAAACATAAACACAAAATGAAAAGAAAAGCATTTGTAATGGTCTTATAGCTCTGGCCCCACTGCTGCTGCTGTTGGTTGTTGTTGTTGTTGCTGACATACACAAAAAAAAAACCTCATCCCATGTTCGTGTCCAAATGCCCATGGCATCATATGGCCAACAGCAGCAACAACAACCAGAAGAGCCAAGAGAACAGACAGAGGCAAAGGCAGACAGTAAATCAACTAAATGATGCATTCTACCCAGCACTACAAGCACTCAAAGGGGTATACTGACTGTGGAGTTGGTTGTGAAGTTGTAGGATGGATGTCTTAAATTTTAGTTTGAATATCGGATAGCCTTTCATTCTATAATTTATTTATAAGTTATCACTTTTTAAATCTAGTTTAATTTAATTTTTCTTAAAAAATTCAATTTGATACGCTGAGTACGATCTTATAAAGATCACAATTTAAAATCAAATACTAAATATAATTTTTAATTAGATTTACTTTTCTAATTTTCCCTTTGTTTAATTATTTTTAACTTATAGTTCTTTATCAGACTCATTTAAATTAATAATATAAACTCATTAATATTCAAAAATATTTATCAGTGAATAAAAAAAATAAAAAATAAATAAAACCAGTCTAACACGTTACCCAACACTATATATGTATATTAGCTACAAAAAATACTAAACTAATGTGCCGCAACTTGTAGGTTATGTCTGCAATTTGTAGGTTATGTTTGGAATACTTTAGCTAATTTACAATATTAAGCATTATCAATTTTCTACTTAATCAACTTTCTAGGGTATTTTCAAAGTCGGTACATGCTTTTTATGCATTGTATTTACTTGCAAACTTCTTTCGACGCGTATGTTGAATATCATTTGCAGTGTCTGTGCAAAAGAAACGAACGATCTTCAGGCATCTCTTTTCCTGGGCCTGGGAGCTGTCTGTGTCTTGTGTGTTGCTCCCCCTCCCACTCCCCCGCCCCACTGTACGCTCTTTTGAGCATTAGCGTTGCATTGTATGCGGATGGCAACAACAAAAGCGACAGCAGCAAAACCAGCAGCAGCAGCAGCAGCGACAGCGTAGAGACTCGATAAGCAGCGCGTCTGCGTCGCGTATACGCCGCGTTGCTGTGCGGGCACACACACAAACGCAAGCGTGTGTATACTGTGTGTGTGTGTGCTTTACTACATATATTATGTACTACGTTTAACACCAGTAGCTGTCTGACAGCTTGGCTGCCGACGACGACGACGACGTCTCGCTGCTGCTGCGACCGCTGCCGCTGCCTCTGCCTCTCTGCTGCTGCTACTGCTGTTGTTGTTGATTTTTTTTTTTTATTTATTTATTTTATGGTGGCTTTTTGTTCGATTTTTTTTCTCTCATTTTTTTGAAGTTCAAGAATATGAAAAGCAAAACGCATAAAATGAACTAAACGGAAAAAAAGGTAGCCGATTATAGTGTGTGTATGTGTGTGTGTGTGTGATGAGTTCTTGCCAACATACACACGCACACACACTCACACACGCACAGTGGCTCTCGCACTTCTTTTTATACCCTTCGACCATTGAAAATGGTCAAAAAAGGGTATACTAACTTCGTGCAAAATGTATGTAACAGGCATAAGGAGGCGTGGCAGACCCCATAAAGTATATATATTCTTGCTCAGGATCACTAGCCGAGTCGATTGAGACATGTCCGTCTGTCTGTCCGTCTGTCCGTCTGTTTGTTTGAGACAACAGATCTCAGCTATTAAAAAAGCTAGAGACACCAAATTTGGTATGAAGGTTCCTATATATTCGGGGCAGGTGAAGTTTATGTCAAATGTTTGCTGCCACGCCCACCGCCCCCGCAAATCGGTAATTTACGATTATTAAGCAAAGTATTAAACTTATAAAGTTCTGCTTCGGTATGTATAAAGCTGAATGCAATGTGAACATATCCTCCAAATTACAATCCGATCGGATCAATAACACAGAAGTTATTCAAGTCAACATTTTCAGTACAAATGTTCGGTACGGGCAGCAGCTTGCGCGCTGCTTTGAGCAGTTGACGCCGACGTCGACGTTGCGTCGTGTCGCTTTACACTTTACGCGCGTCGCTGTGTGAGTGCGAGCGAGTAAGCTTTATGTAGTAGAAGAATTTGTGCAGAACTTTTGTTTGAAATTATGAGTATAGTTACACGCTTGTAACGGATTTTAAAAATTGGGAGAAGGGTATCTTACTGTCGGGCGCCCGACTGTAGCCTTATATACTTGTTCTTGATGCTTTTCTTCCTCGTGGCTGCTGCTGTTGTTGTTGTTGTTGCTGCCTTGTCTCGTCTTCTACTTCTTCTTCTTCTTCTTGGCTGCTTTGGTCTGCACACGCACACACACACACATGTGCTTGTGTAAGTTTGAACCGGTTTCACGTTGCGTTAGTTGCTCTTTCTGTCGCTCCTGGCGTGTTCTTGTTGTTGTTGTTCGTGTAACTTGTCGATACGTTTGTTTGTTTGTTGGTGTTGTCGTTGTTGTTGATCGTGCGACTTGCCCACAGCATTCTACAAATACTACAGCAAAAAAAAAAAAAAAAAAAAACTATGTGAAGTTGTATTACAACTTCTCTCCACCATCACGGGCAAAGAATCTCGACAACATTTGAAACTGTTTTGCAGAAATAGTTCTCGAGCATATATGGGGGGAAGTTATACACTCCGCTCAACTGTAGAATAACGTTATATATCTCTGAAATTTATTCGCTTTCATAATTAATTGCTTTTTTACATGTTTTAAGCTGATTTTGTTACAGAACAGGAATATATAAAAACTATATTATAATTTTAGCTATTCATACAGTCAGTTTTAGTTGCCGAGTGCTCTAATTTTAATTTAAAATCTTTATTTAAATTTAAAAAATGTTTTAAGCTGATATTGTTACAGAACAAGAATATATAACACATCGAAACAATCACATTGCCATTGTCTCTCATTCTTCTCCGCTTTAAGTTAATCACAATATTTATTTAAAGCTCAGAAATATTATACATAATATATATAATACATATAATGCTTATAACTCTTATAAATACACTCATATTTCTTGTTTTGTTATACCACATGATTAATTCAACATTCCGTGATTTAACCGCAGAATTTCTTAGTTATCGTTTCCACGTAATATTTTCATATTCCATTCATCTGGACGATTCATTTCTAACTCACTGAATTGATTCACAGTAAATTCTTGAATTGCATTTAGCAATTACAAAAAAAAAAAACAAAAAATAAGCGCGTTTCTTGAATATGTTAAGAACTAGAGCAGAGTTTACAGAGTATTTGTATTAACTACAGATCCGAATTGTAGATTATAAGTATTTATAGTGTATATTTTTCTTTTTGAAAATTTGAGCTTTGTTTATGACTTGTGTATTTTACTCACTGAAGTTTCAAGCTTACAATTTATTGACTGCCCCCCTACTCCACTCTCCTCCTCCTTTCCTGACCCTAATCCGCACCTGTGTGTGTGTGTGTAACCCCTTAAGGCTGTGCCCAAAACATGCGTTCCACCACGAGAATCTCAGCTTGTGCCGTCCGAGAGCGCTGTCAGCATTTCGGGATCATTAATTACGGGGTCTGTCTCTGTCTCTATCTCAGTTTCTTTTGCTGCATATTTTGTTCTCTTTCTATCTGTTCGTCTCTCTCTCTCTCTTACTCTTTTGCTATGCTTGTAGGCAGCCAAAACCGGATTACTAAAGAAGGAAACAAGAAGTTGGCTCTCTCAATAACAGAGAGAGAGAAGAGAGAGAGAGAGAGCGGAGGATCGACGTTTCCATTGTCGCAGGCAGACTCTAAGTTTGTCTCTAACACGATCGGTGCACGGGGGGAGGGAGGGAGTGTATACCCCTCTCCAGTGTTCTTGCATTAGAGAGAGAGAGAGAGGGAGAGTGAGAGAGAGAACTCTGCGTGTTTGCACAAAGGCAGCGCTTTGTCTGCCTGGCCAACTGGAAATCTCCTCCGTCTCCCCACGTACTCCGCTCTCCCTCGCTCTCTCTCTCTCTCTCCCTCTCTCTCTCTCCCGCCTGCTCTCTGTATGTGTTTTATCTACAATCATATTGAGCTGCCTTTTGTGGCATATATCGTACGCATACACATATTTTAAGCATGCGTTGTGCCTATTTTTACTCTCCTTTCCTTTCATTGGTTTCCGTCGACCCATCGGCACCGACTTCCCCTCCCCCCTGCCCTGCACTCCACCTGCCCCTGCCTAGCACAGTGTGTGTGTGTGTGATGAGTAAGCGTACGCCCTCATTAGCATTGAAACATTATTCACAATTCTCAAAAGCGCAGCCCCTACATACTATGAACTACTTACTCTCCAACTTGGAACACTTCGTCCCCGATAAAACCCGATGTTGTTTCACTAGAAAAACGCAATGCGTACTCTTTATACTATTTCCTAGGCTAGCATATATTTTGTTTATGGAATATTACCCATTAAAGAAGAACGAAAAGAGAGAAAAGCAAAAGTTGAAAATCCCACAACCTCAACTTGTTTTCAAATGCCGGCTCCAATAATAAACTTCATGAATGTTTGCCAGCAAAATATCATGAATTATGGAATTTCAAAAACAACAAAAAATGAAAAAGAACACAAAAATCCAAAACCAAAAACCGGTTAACAGCTAAAAAAAAAAATGCTGTAATAAAAAACTCACAAACAAACAGGAAATCAAAGTGGAATCGATTGATGATAACCTAACTTTAAATTCATCTGAGAATCGATTGAGAAAAATACCATAATTATATTTAATATCCCGCAGACTGCTTCTTAAGGGATGAGAGCGAATCGCTTAGGTTCCAGGTCCGCTTACAAACCCAATTCCAGTTTGTTTTAGAGACCCAGACGAGCCGTTAGAAGCGGCATAAGTAGTAGTAGCGGGGCAAATCAAGATCCAATACAAACAGCACAAACCACACCTAAACAGATGTTATTATTATTTATTTTTTATATTTATACCCTAGCCGAGGGTATATTGATTAGATTAGGGTACATTTTCGACTTCACTTGCTTCTTCAGAATATTTCTTAACTCTTTCAGACTGATATATCATAGAACCTATCGTTATTTTCAATTTTTACAAAGATATCGCAATTAAATTAATAGAAGAGTTACTTTGCTATATATAGTAAGCTGGGTAAGGTTTCATCATCATAAAAAATCTATATAATAAGGAATTTCAATTTAAATTGATTAAACTATACTATATAGTTTATAAAGCAACAATCGATTGACATGTACGAATTCAAGGGTATAGGAACTTCTGCATGTCGATTATAATCTTTGTTTTTCTTGTTTTCTCGTACTTTGCTTTTACTTTTCATATTTGTAGTTGCTGTGTGTGTGATATATATTATATTGAGATATGATCTACTTTTGATCTGCTGACATTGAGAGAGAGAGAGTGTAAACTATATGAAAAATAGTTATTTAAAACGAAATTAATTGAGTACTGTTTATAGGATGAATAATGATATCTGTTAAATGTATTTTTGCCATGTTACGCAAAATGTACATTTTCTTTTCTCTTTTGCAATTCTCGTGCTATAAATTTGTAAGCTGCAAAATTGCATAAGCAAATCAATTATAGCACACGCTACTATTAAATAGTATAGGAAACATTTTTACAGATTAACAGATCATCATAAGAGATTACAAAAAGCTTTTCGTCTGTTTGTCGATCATGTGAAAGACAAATAACAAATAAAAGTCATGAAGAAAATTGTTAAATATATAGTAGGGATACTATAATACTATATCTATAAACGTATATAAATACATAAACATTATTAAACCAGTTATCTGGTTAAGTGCTTAACTAGTTTTATGTAAATTACAAACTGATCCGATTTAGTTAATAAATTTATTCTCATTCCCTGCTATAATACCTTTACAAAGGCTCTAAATCGATGCTATAAATTCGTTTATAGCAAAGGAAAAGCTGGCGAAACTGACAACGTGCTGCTGGTTAAGCTCACATATAATTATGAATATGAATATATATAGTCGAACATTTAGTGAATATACGAAAAGGTGAAAGAAGGCAGCACAAAAAGTATATAAACATACGTGTACACACATACCTAAGTGTGTGTGCTTGTGTGTGTGTGTGTGTGTGTGCTGTGCACGTTGTATAAAGGAAACAATAATACGAATCGAAAGAAAACACGCTGATAAGTCATATGTAATTTAAATTTGTATTTAATAATGATAAGCCGCCGCGCTCTGCCGGTACACAAATACAACTTGAATGGGGCATTCAGAGGTGTATGGGGTACGCTATAGGTATGGGTTAATATATAAAGTGTGTATGTATGTATGTGTATATATAACGAATTTTGTTATTCCCGCACACACACTGGAAAATAAGTTAATACTGTCCGGCTGTCTGTCTGTCTGTTTCTCTGTCCATCGGTTGATTGGATCAGCTATCAGCTTTGTCTGTCTCTAATACTTTCTTTCATATTCATTTAAGGGTGCAGCGTAGAGGAAATACGAAAGACAAACATATAATATAGATACATTTGTATCTAGCACAACTGCACATTGTATCTATTTAGCTACAGATGTGTTTATACCATATTCATTCTTAGTAAAAACACACACACACACACACACACAGTACTCACTCACAACACGTCACACACTCACACACACACACACACTCGTATAAATTTTTATCTGTTTTTGCAGCGAATGAATGAAAGGCGTTGGGTTCATAAAATTTATTGCTTTCGGTAGTGTTTTTTTTTTTTTTTTTTTTTTTTTGTTATTTCTCTCTAGCGGAAAAGTGAATATATTTATTTTCGAGTAATTGGCAGAATATTTGGACTAACGCTTTGAAATACATCTACCTTTAGATACACACACACACACACACACGCCTGAAACTCAATTAAATAGAAGCGTCGTTTAATTAAAGTGGGGAAATTTGAATAGAGAGCAAGATCTATAATTAATCACATTTTAAATTAAAACCATATGCCAATAATAATGAATTATTTATAAGATAGGATAGGAATAGGAATTGCTGTATTTATAGCAACGGCGTATAGCTTTCAATTGAGGACAATATTATAGATAGATTTATATCAAATAGTAGATAAGGCATTTTGAATTCACAAATGCTACGACCTTACACAGAGAACGATCCGCGATCCGCAAGGTAAACTCAGTGCGAGTACTCATTGTATTCACTACCTGCTTAACAGTTCTCTGTCGTATCGTATCGTATGTTTAGTTTAAAGACGTTTAGCTTTAACGCTTTCCTTGACTTCTTCTGCTTCTTCTTCTTCTGGCCTCTCCGTGTCTCGGCCGAGTTGTGCGTGCTATAAAGCGTCGAGCATTGCCAAAAAAAAAAAAAAAAAAAGATTCATACGGGTTTCTACACGTTTTATACAGGTATATATTAAACACATACGAGTATATATACATACGAGTGTATATCGTATATGGGCATGCGGCGGTATCTATAGTTATTACTCACGGCACGTCACAACAAATATAAATAAATTATTAAAATACTCGCACCATACACACACGACGATTACGATTACGAATCCAAAAACCGACAACGTATACGAATACGTATACGAATACAAAACGAAAACTAAATACACACAGTAAGAAAGAGTGAGAGAGAGAGAGAGAGGGGGAGCCCAACGATAACTCGAAATTAAGATATGCTTAAAAGGCAAAAGAAACAAACTCGCACATGGCGCAGAAGCTTTGCTTGCATACGATTCGATACGATTTGCAGGGCGGGGGAGGGTGCGGGGGAGTTGGCTAAATCGAGTTGGTAGAAAGAGAGAGAGAGACGCACCTCGCCTCGTTAACTTGTTGACAACACGATGGTGTGCTGGTGTTTGTGTGTATGTGTGTGTGTGTGTCAAGAATCGACTGTTACTTTATCTATAAAGTACGCTGTGTGTGTTTTCTTTTCTAACAAGAATCAATCGATAGAGTTTTTTATATTAATCAGCAACACTTTATATGACAATAAAATCACTGAAACATTATAATCCCTACAGTTTTTTAGTAAACCTTCATTTTTGTAGGGTATAATTATTATTAGAATACAAATATCTTCGACAGAATTAGCTTTTTATTCTGTATATATTATTATAATATTATTCTACATAATAAACATGCAAAGTAATTTAGGAAATCAATTTTCTGATGGTGTCTATGCGAGTATAAGCCTTAACTCTTAATTGATAGAGTGTGTCTGCAGCTACTGTAAATGATATTGTATATCTTATATCTTATAGTATGTTTTGTTCCCATTCATGTTGATGATAACCAGTTAAACGACCCTCGTTCAAAAATAATTTGTAGTCAGCATTACACACACTGCTGATATGGCATTTAAACCATTATTGTAAATATGTATGTATGCTATATGGCGTGGGGGCCTGATTAGTCTTAACTCGTCGTCTCGACTCGACAGTCGTCGAATCAGTCTTTCAGTCTTTCAGTCAGTCAGTCAGTCATTCAGTCAGTTGGTCGCTCATTTGTAAGCAGCGGTGTCATTCATTTGCCATTTCAAGTGCTGTGCACACTCATGAAATATATATACACACACACACACACACAGAGAGAAGTCATTATAGTAGTGCCGGCAGTAGTTATACTATAGTATATACATATATATAGATATTGTGCTCGGCAATAAGCTTTAAACTGTAGTCGTAGTCGTAGTTGTAGTACCGGGACAGGCGGCAGTAGTTATTCATTAATAAGTTGTTTAGATGTCAATTGTGTTGTACAGTGAGTGCATAAAACCCACACACTCACACACACACACACACGCATACATAAATAATTATAATTACTTTTGAAGTTATAAGCACGAGCGATTTGTATTACGAATAAAAACGTTTTCTCTTGCTCGATGACTAAAACATTATAAATGCACTTATGCAAATTGTGTATATCATTATTAAAACACATACTCAAGTATTGTTCCGATTGTGGTTCTGGATTATTCTAAGATATATTCACATTCTCAGAATTTCCACAATGTTGACAAACTTAATACCAGTTTCAATTTGAATATGTAGTAAGTATCGTATCTTGACAGCGATCTAACAACAAGATACATTTGTATCTATAGTGTAGTTATTTCATTTTAAATATATGCCATATCTATAAATGTTTTCGATCGATCTATCGATCTGCAATATACAATTATGCGATTATGCCTTGCACAATGTAAATGTCGCTGAGAAGGGTCAATTGTCGATTGTGAAAAAACCTCAACGATGCGATAATTTCTTGGCTGGGGGTTCTAACGTATAATTGAAATGCAATACAAATAATTATATACATATATATTATACATACATATATTGCAGCAATAAAAGGTTCACTGAACCTTCATGTTTTCTTCAGAAACTTACAAGTGTTTTAAATATTATAATATTATAATCGCAAAGTTATTTTTATTTTATAATAAGGATAAAGAAAAGTATTTTTTTTTTCGTCAAGGAAGTCAAGGATTTCATATACAACAACAGCATGTAGATCAAGTGGAGAATTCTATTGTAATAGGTTGTAAAGAACAAGATATCATGTTCAAAGATCAAAACATTTGTTTTTCCCTTTTTTTTCGACTTCTTTGCTCTTTAAATTTGCGTGCTGATTTCAACTAATCTTCTGTTATTAATCATAGCGTCAGGTGTACGTTTCTTGGTAGTTCTAGCTCCCGGTTGGGTAGAGAGCAAGAGACGAGACAGAGACAGAGAGACGCGGGCACGCATCGCTGGCGAACAATAAAATTATCGTGCAATCAACTCGAAACGACTTCATCAATCAAGTAGCCAATAAATCATACAATAAATTACTTTATATCAAGACAAAGCGATGTCAACTCTAACCTCAACACGCATCTATTGGTTACTTGTCGTTAGAAATGTTGCTTCGATTTTAATCAAAATTTGTATAAAGCTAAAAAATAAAGGAAACACACAGAAATATTTGTAGAAAATCCCAAACGATTAGCAATGATTTTCTAAATATTTCTTTTGATTTGAAATACTGTTTATAATACAAAAAAAAAAAAGAGTTATTTAATAGACTCGCTCTCCTTCTTTCTTTTTTTATCTCTCGCTCTCTCTCTTTCTCTATAGACTGATGGCAATTTCATTTAGAACACTTAGAGCCTCATGCGATTATTCTGTAGATTTCATTGCCGCAGACCATTTCCAAAAGGTTTAGACATTCAATTAGGGTATGGGCTCAAGTTTCTTAGCGTGAACCCGTTAGCTATGTATGTAGTTGGTTGATGGAGCGGGGGGATAAGGTATTTTACTGCCTTGGGGCTACCTGTTAAATCGTAAAGTAAACACACTGCGCATAAGGTGTACTTAGACGAAGAGAACTACCAAATTACACACACACACACACACTGGGAGAAAGAGTGAGTAGCACGCACGTCTGTACCCCTTAGGGAGAGGGGTATGCAGTAGTGCAAGGGATCTGGCTAAGCCCTTCCAGCTCGAAAAAGCAAATAAACTCAAGTGCCCAACTCCCACAAAGTTTACACACATCAGTGTGTGTGTCGGTGTGTGTGCACCCGCAGCTACCTGAAGGCAATAATCGTAGCCCAAGTTGCCCTTTAACTTTTGCTTTTATGTAATTGCCACAAAATTCACTTAAATACACACACGCATACTACGTTAGATACTTGTGCATTTTCAAGATACTTTTCTTTTTTTTTCTTTTCTTTTTAACTAGCCGTGGTATGGAAAATCCTAAGAGTTTTGTTGTTATTTGCTTCTTTGCTTATTTATTTTGGTATTTTTTAAGCTTACTGGCACAGAGATATACACACGCACACACACTGACACACACGCAGATACAACTGCTGCAGATACAGATACACAGTGGCAGCCGAGATAGAGATAGAGATACATTTGTACGCGCGCTTATACGGTAGCCAAGCAGGTCGAAAACTTTGGCCATTTGTGTATATAGCGCTTTTCATTTGTACAGTGTGTGCGTGTGTGTGTGTGTGCGTGTGTGTCTGTCAGTCGGTTGTATCTTTCGGTTTGTTGTGTATCTATAGTAAACAAATGCGCGTAAAAAACAAACCGACACACACACACGGCCAGCGAAATTGGCTGCCTGCAAAGAAAGAAAGAAGCCAAAGCAGAACAACAACAAAAAAAAAATATTAATGAAACAACAACAAGAGGAAGAAGATATTGTTAGTGTGTGTGTGAGTTTGATTTGTGAGATACCCTGTACTGTGGCAGTAACTAAGTGACTTAAGAAAAAGCAAACAAATAAAAATAATAAAAAAATTGATAATTGACAAAAAATAATTAATTTAAAAAATATATAAAAATTGTAAAAGTTTATTAAAGAATATTTAAAATTAAAAAAAAATAATTTAATAAAAATAAAAATGCATAATAAAATACTTTTTTCAATGGAAAACTGCTAAATAAATAAATAAATCGTTAATAGACATACAAAAGATATTTAAGCATAGTTTAAACTACAGTTCAGTTAGGGTATCTAGCAGTCGGGCAGTTAACTTTGCCGCTTTGCGCTTGTTTTGTTTGTGTGTGTGTGTGTGTGTGTGTGTGTGGCACGCTGCCCTGCCTGCTTATCTAGATACATGCGCGTCGCAGCGCATCGCCCTATCGCCATCGACGGGGCGTGGTGGCAATGTGGAGAAGCTTCCATATGAAGCTTCACTGGACTGGACTGGCACTGGGAGATCTCTCTCTCTCTGTTGTTGCCATCATTATCATCATCATCATCGTCCTCAACGTTGTCCCCCCCGCTGCTTCCATGTCCGATGTGCGTAAAAATTCTTTTCGTAGCTTGCGCGTAAAAACGTAAAAACAAACCTGAAGCAAGCACATAACACAGTAACGAGTTGTGTGTGTGTGTATGTGTGTGCGTGTGTGTGCTCTACACACACTTGCCTGCTTACATAAAAATTGTTGTTATTGCCAACAATTGTGCGAGCAGCAGTTGAAGCATCCCATGAACTTGTTTTTCTCTCAATTTAGTTGGGGATTTTATTTCTTTTTTTTTTTTGTTTTTGTTTTTTTCTTCACTTAATTTATAGAGCACACACGATTTTCCAATGGGCATCTAATCAATTTTGGTTGGCTTGTAAGATAAATATATATGTATGTAGCTTTCCAACTGGGTTAGTGTACGAGAACTTTTGTTGATCACCATGACTGGGCTCAAAGTGCTATACGTCGTTGATGGAGTAAACAAAAGTATTGCCGTTCGATCGCAGTTTCATTATCGCCAAAAACAATCGTACGCACTGTGTACGAGTATAAGGGCTATAAACTGGGGATTAGGCATAGGGTACCAAAAAAAAAAAACGAATAAATGAAATCAATAAATAAATAAACAAACGCAAGAGAAATAATGCAAATTAAATTTATAAATAGATCGATTCGAAATTTATAGAGTTAAATAAATGAATAATATAAAGGACATATCGACATGCTAATCGCATTAACAGTAACAATATAATCAAATTACGAGCGCATAGATACAGTATCTATGTGAATAGTTTTTTTTTTTTTTATTTCTAATTTTTATTAAAACTAATTGAGTTTTTTAAATTGAAAAATCAATACTCAATCAGAGTATGCTAATTTATGTAACGCAACAACGTTTCTCCATCTACCTAATTAGGATGTCTCCTCGCTTGGAATTTATTGTATCAATTTGTATTATGATTTATTATTATTTTCCTATAAAAATGCTCTTTCCTCAATCGTTTCACAATAAATCAAATAATAAAACCAGACGACGTACTGCAAAAAATTAAAAAAACACTGTGCGTACGTGCAAATATAAAGCCAGAATTATATATACATATAGACGCACGATCTACATACAAATATGTATATTTCTGTGTATGATATTATGGCTGCGTTCAACACGTTTTGTTCATTTTTAATTCATGAAATTTATTTCGAGCCAAGACAAAAATAAAACCAACAAATTCGTAAGAACTGATGAAAAAAAAAAAACAAAAATCAAAATTAAAAAAACTTGCGAGTATCTCTCGGTGTGTGTGTGTGTGTGTGTGTGTGTATGTTTATACAAATACGTCGCTATTATCATACGCCATGTACGAGTTGCGTTTTGTCAGTTGTCTGCCGGCTGGCAGATGTTTGCCTGTACTCTTTATAAGTATATATACCATATAAATATATATATTGTATATATACATATATATATTCATTGCGAGCCATACGCGGCGGCGGCGGCGGCGGCGGCGGCTCACACACGCTCAATGACTATATGTATCTGTTGTATCTACGTCTGCCTGGCAGGCAGCGAACGAGGCAGCGTATATATCTATCTATAAATTTGGCAAATAAAACGAAATCAAACAAATGCATTTTATCTGCAATAATTTAGCAATTCTATTTCTCGCTACAGTGCGATATACAGTATAATACTATATAGGACCATAGACTCTTGACAAATAATCAAGAAATTTATAAATGAAATGTTCATTAAAATGAAAAAAAAAAAAAACAAATCAAATAATACAGGAAAAACAAATATTTTGCCAAGTCTAATGTGTACATACTTCATACACTATCTCTTATAGAGGGGTTACTTTTTCCCCATTTAAAGTTTTTCTTATTTATTATATTTCAATAAAAACACAAATTTCTCTGGAAATATCATTGAAAACTTTTAACTTATATAGGCAAACAGACGCGCCTCCCTTTTTAATGCGTTACACAATTTGCGAAAAAATGATTATACCCTTCCTTATTTTGCTAGGCGTACGCGCTTCGGGTATTCGATAAGACTATATAACACAGAGAATGAACTCGAAATATTCGATAGAAGGCAATGGTCGTGTGATTTTTCATTCATGCGCTAATCGTTGAACACACATACGTTTATATATCTTTCTATATATATGTATGTGTTTACTCTGTGTGAGTGTGAGTGTGTGTGTGTATTTCTGTTATCATTTTAGCTTCTTTTGACGTCTGTTTTTCGTACGCTTCACACGCGTCAACACACATACCAGATGGGCCCCCAAGCCCAACGATTCCATAGAACTAACCGCACGCATAGAAAGGTGTGTGTGCGTGTGTGTGTATTCACAATATTTTCAAATATTTTAATACTATTTAATACTGCGTAAATACACCTAACCAATTGCTGCAAACACCAACGCCCACAGTGAGGCAAAATGAGTAAATACCAGAGAAGAAAATAAATAAATTAATTGAAAAATATTTTTTTCTTGGGAAAATATTTTCGAAATGCCGGAAAAATAACTTTGAGCCAATCATTGATCTATACTTTTTTCGAAAGCTACACAGAAATTTATGTAAAAAGCAGCAGACAGTAAATTCGGTCATATCTGTCTGTATGAACTTAAAGATCTCAAGAAATATAAGTGCTAGGGACATGAAATTTATAATGTGTGTTCCTATATACCATTCACAGAGTTTGATTATTTTAAATTATTTTTTAACACATGCTACAACTCTAGAAATCAATTTTTTCATTTATAAAACTTGATTTTTTGTAGTAAAACTCTTTGCCTATGCATTTACCTAGTTATTTTTTATGTATTCACAAATTATTGTGAATTTTGTGTATGATTATGTATTGTAAAGGTTTCTTATAAATCACAATATAACCCTATAACTATTAACCCAAATATAAGATCATTTCCATTGTTCTTGCTTGCTTGCAATCATCCACAACCTTGTGTAATTTTAATCATATTTGTGTTTTAATTGCATTTTCATATCGTTCTTGAGATGTGAAAAACGTACTATTTTCGCACGCATAATAAAATATCGGTTTTTACTACTCTTTTGCTTGTGTGTGGTGGGGAGGGGGGAGGAGGAGGGTTACTTTATAATTCCTCTCCTCGTTGGCGCCACTCAATTAGGCGGCAACAACAACAATAATAATATGAAAAGGCGTCGTTTTGTCGCCATCAGTGTGTGTGTGTCTGCATAAATTATACGCAAAATAAGTATTTCTATATACCCTACACACACACATATAAGACCCTGCCCCAATCTTTATAGCTGTTGTTGTGGCTTGTGCTTTACCAATTGAATGCTTTTTGCCCAAATTGAGTTGTGTGTTAAGTTTCACACAAAAACGCGATACCACCGGCCCTGCCCGTCGTTGTCTTCTTATATATCTAGAAAATACATATATTCATATATATATACGATTATACTATTGAATTCAGCATTGCCTGTAATTATAAGCTGAATATATATTTTATACATCATTTCTTGGAAATGCAAACAAAAAATAAAAAAGAGCGCCTTAAAAGGTATTTTGCGGTTTCTTTTAATGGCCAGCTAAAGATTGAGGTACTACGTTGTGACCAGAGAGAGAGATCAATGAGATATGCCTGGACCCTAGAGTGACTCATCTTAATAATCTATTAAAAAAATTTATCAAATGACAAGCAACTAATAACAACCTATTTTTTTCTTATTCTCTCTTTTTAGGTATGTTTACGATCACGGAAAGCAAATGGGATCAAAGGTTTATATAACTGGATTGAATAATCACCCAAAAAAACAGTATACTATTTTAAACTGTAATGGAATTTTCTATTTAAATTTTATATTCAAACCATATTTGTTGCCTGGCAACAAGAGCTCAGATTGAATTACTGCGACTCTACGGCTTAATCGATTTACTCAGATGATGATTTAACACATTCAATTAAGAAATAATACGAATATAAAGAAAATTAACGCTAACTAATCAATTATACTTGACTAAAATGTAGAACTACGTTCAAAACGTTCATTTAAAAGCATCACGAAAGCGGGAATACTAGGCATAAAGACTGAGGGATACCCTGCAATATAAATGAGAAAATAGGTCGTTGAGATTATTTGCAAACCGATTCGACTATGAAATGTAAAATAATTTAAGGGGGTAGAAATTGAGACCATTTAAAAGCATTAGAAAAGCAGATCTACACTGTGTATACAGCTGTGGAATATTCTAAAATGTAAATAAATAAAAAAAATTAGGTCGTTTTACAAAGAAGACGATTATAATGCTAACAACAACATATAGCAAAATATACTGAAGAAGATATCTTCGTTTAGTGCTAAAACCTATAGAAATGGCAAACAAACATACATACATACATGTCTACATAGATAGTACAGACGTGTGTGCTTAATTTAACGGTAGTTATGCAAAACCTGTGTGGGGCTTGAGACACGGGCACGTTCCTTATGTGGCTCAAGTGCAACCTTGATTTTCCGTGCACTTTAACTCGATTCTTTTTGCATTTAATTTTCATGACATTTTTTTTTTGCAGTTTGTTCATTTTTTTTTTTTTTTGTAGTCTCTTTTTTTGTTTTGTTTTGTTTTTCACATGCATCAACAATATTTTGTTTGCGTTTGGCATTTTTTTTTTCACACACATACTTTGTATGTATGTTTGTATTTGGCATGCACATTTTTTACCCACCTAATCAGTTACAATAGCATTGCCAGCGGCGTGCTTGGGTTTCGTGATTGCGCTCTTAATTTACTACGCTCGTAGTACTGAACCGGAGACATACAAATATATATATATATATTTCTTATATAGTATATGTGTGTGTGTGTGTATAAACCGGCCGGCCCACGCATTCACATGAACCATGATGCCGGAGCAGAGCCAGAGCCGCAGCCAGCTCGAACTCGAGACGCTGCTGCCTACACAATGTTTGCTTGTTACTTTGACACGAAAATGAAGGATGGCAACGCTGGCGAGAGAGAGAGAGAGGGAGAGGGGGAAGGGAGTGACTGTAGGGGAGTGCATAAGAAATTAAATTCAATGAAATTAATTAATGCGTTGTCGTTGAGCTTCAAGCGTAGGCTCCAAGCCGGCGCCAGCAGCGAGAGAGAGAGAGAGGGAAACAGCAGCTCTTTTATTTTATTTTTTTCTGTTTTCCAACGAACGTGGGTGTTTTAACAACTTATCTTAGATTAGCGGATTATGTGTACAGCTCCTAAAATCGAAGATATGTGTTGTTTAATATGCAAGCGAATCAATCTATTTTCTTATCGCCCTCCCATTTAAAATGTCGTCTTCTTAATTTCCATTGATTGTGAAATCGAAATAACTTTAAAATCGAAATCCATCCAGGGTAACCAGGCACCAGCTGTGCGCTTGTCGCCAGCTGAGTCACCCACATGTTCGACTCGTTTTCAGTTCTGCTAAGGTTTTCACCTTGGGTCTCTCCCAGATGTCTCAATCGATCGATCGATCGAGCGTTACAATGCGACACAAATCAAGTCAACCAATTGTGATAACCATATTATAGATTATATCGCTCTAAGGGAAACACGTGCCCAATGTAGGCGTCAAAAATCTGCATATTCTAGGGGCGCAACCCTTGACCTTTTTTGTTTTGTTTGGTGTTTTGCCTTTGACATTATCCTGTTTGTTTGTACTGAAAGGAAACTGGCCAAAGCTGTGAACAAAAATGGAAAAATACCTTAATTTCTGAACTGACTATTTGTTTAGGTTTCTGAAAATAGTGTCGAAATAATACACAGCTCAGAAAACTGCGGACAATCTGATAAATTATAAAAAAATATATATATATTTTTAATGTACGAATTTTTTGTTCATACAAGTTTAGAAATTTCCTTAATTTATACAGTTATTTTTAGCTTTTTTATACGATGATGTTCTACTCGAGGGGTCTTTAATCATATTGCGATATAAATTATCAAAACTTTTCTACCTGTTATCGTATATCTTCAAAATTATAATAAGTTTTCCTTATATTTTTATTTCTGCTTATGTACTTTTCCAACTTCAAGTAACTGAGCAAGAAAACAGTGAAACACCTTCTTTTTTTTTCTCCCCTTCGTGTGCCTCGTGCCTCGTGCTTCGATCTGAAATTTGAGATAAGCCACAATCAATTAGTGACTATGTAAACTGCGACAAGAACAGGAACAACAAACACACAAAAAACAGAAAAGAAAAACAGAAAAAAAACTCAACTCAACATCGACATCGAGACGAAGCACTTTAAGAGGTCACCCCATTGTGGTCAAATAAGTAGGCTGACAGGCACAGGGAGGGAGAGGGGGAAACAGGCTCGATAAGCAAACTAGCTGCCAGAGTTATTGTAGATCAACATGACCTATACAGATATATTGTACATATTCCTACAAGTTTGAGTATTTGTTGATATGTTTATACCCTTGCTAAGAGTATATATTTAGTATGAAGGGAGATATAATTATATATATTCTGCAGCAACATCAAATTGAAGTACTATATATTTTTTGTCATTCATAAACATCTCAAGCTATGACTACTTATAATCTCCAGTTCCAGTTTTTTTTTTCAAGGGTATACGACCTTCGTTGCCACCAGAAAAAAGTACTTTTTTCTTTCTTATTTTCTTGTCATTTTGCGTGTTGCTGCGTATAGAGTCTCTTCCCTGCCGTCCTAAGTATTGTCAAATATTTATCTACACAATATTATATTTCGATTTTCTATTTACCTTTACACACACTGCGACTTTTGAGTGCCGTTTTTAGCGGGTTTTTGCATAAATTTGATAGAAATGGAAAAAACACACATTTTTCGGTGTATGAAGAAAATAAATAAATATTATATATTTTAAAACTTGTTTAAAAAGGATGATTCTGTCAGCTAAAAACAATAGTATCAAACGATATAGTACTGTATTATACCACAGAGTTTTAATTAATTTAAATTATAGTCTCGCGATTTAAAATTTTGAAAAAAAAATTTTTGTTAAAAAATCATAGGGGGGACCCTTACCTAAATTCCCAAAACATCGAAATTTCAAAAAGCCTATTATGCTATTGTTTTAATGTAGAATCACTCAGGTTCTCAAAACATAAACAAAATGTCATTCCGCGTAGAAATCGTTTGATTTTTAAGAAAGTTACGATCGGTGTAAAATGAGGGTACCAGGCCTGTTGAGGGTGTGACATGTCTAATTTTTTGACAATTTCGACATGATTTTTTGGCCAAAATTAAGTATCGTTTAAAATCGATTTAAACAATTGTTTAGTACTAATTTTGACCTCCGCAATCGATTAAAATTAAAAGCTCGCGATTTAAAATTTTGAAAAAAAAAAATTGTTAAAAAATCATAGGGGGGACCCTTACCTAAATTTTCAGAATATCGAAAAATTTGAAAAAGCCTATTATGCTATTGTTTTAATGTAGAGTAACTCAGGTTAACAAAACTTAAACAAAATGTCATTCCGCGTGAAAATCGTTTGATTATTAATAAAGTTACGACCGGTGTAAAATATGGGTACCAGGCCTGTTGAGGGTGTCACATGTCTAATTTTCAGATCATTTCGACATGATTTTTCGGGCAAAATTAAGTATCGTTTAAAATCGATTTAAACAAGTGTTTAGTACTATATTTGACCTCTGCAATCGATTAAATTTAAAAATTCGCGATTTGAAATTTTGAAAAAAAAAATTTTGTTGAAAAATCATAGGGGGGGCCCTTACCTAAATATCCATAATATGAAAAAATTTGAAAATTTCCATTTTGCTCTTTTTTTAATTGTAAAACAATTAATTGTTAAAACATGACCATTTTCATCGGCCGTAGGGTATAGAAAAGGAAATATCTTTGTCCCATTGACCGTTCCACCTAATTGTTTATTATTATTTGTACGTAGAGCAATTAAATAAAGCTCATTAGAGTGGGTCTTAAGGGTCTGTGGACCCATGGCGTGTAGTATTTTTAGTTAATTGCGATTTTGGGGTCTCTTCTCCTCCTGCTGCTGCTTCCTTTTACTTTGTTACGCCTCCATCATCTCAGCCTCCTGACTTGGGCAGCTGAGGCACATAAAAACTTCGGGACACGTACACGATGAAATGATATAAGAGAAGCAGCAGGCTACTTCTATCTGGAGAAAGGTCCACAGCCTGTGCGCGTCATTAAGACCGTAAGCTACTTGAATTTCAGTATTCCCTTTTCGACTATATGTGTATACGGCCGGCATATACCCTACACTGTGCCGTGAATAAGTTTGTCTCTCTCCACGAGCCGTATATACCCCAGCTGGCTTTTTAATGAGTATCTTAGCGTCGCGTTTACTTGTATCATATTTTCTTAAATGGTTTGAGTAAATCAATTGAGCTGCTGGCGTTATGCTAACGGACTGCAAAGTAGTTCACAGTTCATTCCGCCCCTTCCCCTCTGCCCACTCTCCTAAAAATGCCGCCTGCCTTTGACACTTTGTTCATCATAGTTTGCTTAACATCATCCCCCAGCAGCCCCAAATGGGACCCCTAATCATCAGCAAATGGGAACCCCTACACATAGGTCACCAGCGGCCCCTCGTTTGTTCCTGGTGCTGCGCGCTGTGTAAGCGTTTTATGCGGCAACTTAAGAGCAAATTCTAAAGATACCTTTTCCCTCTCTCACTCCTCCTCCCCCTCTCTCTGTGTGTTTTCCCATTGTTGCTGTTCCCCCCTTTCGTTTGTCGTTCTTTCTTTTCGATTGAAATGTGTGTGTTTTTTTTCTGTTTTTCTTCCATATTTTTTTTTTGCATTTCAAAGCTACCCTAACAACAATTTTGTTATGTACACATAACGCTTAATATTTTTTCCTATATATAGAGAGAGAAGGAAAGAGAGAGAGAGAGAGAGAGCTCATAAAATATTTTGTCGCATGAATTTCATATTAGTGTGTGTATAAGAGGATTCAGCAGCCAGTGTGTGTGTGTGTGTGTGTGTGTGTGTGTGTGTGTGTGGGTTTTTCGATGAGTTCTCGGAGGGTTTCACGCTTTTTAGCTGCTTCGCTTTGGGTCAACTGAGGGGGTTTGATTTATATTTAAGGTTATTGCGCATTTATATGTGTTTTTTTCGTTCTCTTTTTTTTTTTTTCTTTTTGAAAAGGTGCACCGAAAATAAATATCTGTTAAATTGGGAACGCTGCGCAAACCCATCGAAGTGATATATAAAATGTTTGCATTAGTTAAAAGAAACAAAAAAAAAAAAAAAAAACAAATTTTATTGCCCTACAAATTGTGTGGTTATTTATGATTATTAAGTATTATTAAATTGGTTGGAAAATAATGAAAAATGTTAATATAATGAATTTTATACTAACATTGAGAATAATAATATCTCTATAATTTGTAATATAGAAATACCAGAGATATTGTAATAAATCTCTGAAATATTAAAGTAATCTATTTAAAACAATCTCAGCTGATTTGGCAACAAATAAATAACTTTTTGTTATCAGTTTCATTGGCCAACACACACACCCACACACACTGAAACATACCCTACCCCACAGACACAAGCTTTCCAGGTTTCTGTGCGATAATTTGAAAGTTTCCGAATGCAACTTTTACATGGATCCTCATTAGCATTGTTGGGCCAAAGTTGATAATAAAGTTAGGCCATGACTCGAGGTGGGCGGACAGTGGCAGGGAGGGGGCGTGGTGCGTAGCTAACTTGGCTTGCTTCCCAAAATTTTTTTTTTTTTTTTTTGTTTTTATTGATTTTTTATGAAGCGTAAATCGAAGCATATGCGACCATAAAAATGATAGGAGGGAAGAGTGGATGAGTGTGGGCAGCTTTACGGCTTTTTTTTTTGTCTCTGATAGATTTTCCCTTCCCTTTGTCTATTATGGGAATTTCTGTTTTCTTCTTCTTCTCCATCTAATGCCAAGCTGAGAAAACTACGCAGTGCACATTGGGAAAACCTCTTGAAAACTGCGTGAAATGAGGCTTCAAAATATCTTGTATACTCGGGCAACATTTGTTTATTCAATTTGGTAGAGCAACGAAAAAAAATAAAAGAGGAAAAAAAAATCGGAATCAATTTTATGCAAATGCTCTTGGCCATCTGGAATGTGCTCTAAACGCTAAACAAAGCGTATAGTGGGAGCGGAAGATGAGATTGAAATGGAGGAGGAGGAGGAGGAAAACGGAAAGGAAACTTAAACAAGAATACGATTTGCGAAGAGAGAAATGCGTATTAAATTGTGTGAAAATGCTAAAGAAAAATGTTAATTTTTTTGCATTAAATGGAAATTCCTCCTCGGTCATATATCATGGAAATTATTATGAAATTTACGCAAACATTGATTTCAGTCATGGCTTTAGACTTGTTTTACATATTCCTATCGCAAGAGATAAGAAATCCCTTCACATTAGTGATATATGTATAAAGTAATTCCCTCTTTATTTGCACTTGGCATTTCAATTGCGCTTGCACAACAAATACCCTACTCCTCCATATACTACATATACATACATATTCGTTTAGTCATCCATATGGCAACATCCAGTATTCATCTCTGTCTGTCTGTCTATCTATCTGTCCGTCAATTCATTCGTCGTGGCCCATTTCGAACTGCATTGAAATCCATTGAGGAGCGGGGAGGGGCACGCGGCATGAAAAGGAAAACATGGTATAGAAAAGCGAGAAAAAACGAATAGTATAGAATGCCTAACGTTGAAAATACCCTGCAAAACAGCATAATGCATTTTTCTTTGCTTTAGAGCGCAATATAAAATTTAAAATATACTTATTCACATATCTATGACATACGAGAAGCTATATCTAAAATTTCCCATCTCTAGCTCCCATAGTTGCCAAGCTTTACGCTTTCATACAGACACATTTAATTAAAAATGAAACATAGATGCATTTAATAGTTAAGTATACCCCCATATCGTTCAGAGCAGGCTATAAAAAGTCGAGAAAAACTGGAAACTGCTGCTGCTGCTGCACACATTCATTTAGACCACATGCGTTTATAACAATGAAATCAAAACAAAAAAGCAACGCAAGAAATTTGCATTTAGAGCTCAATCAAATGCAATTTGCATGTCGTAAAGAGGCAAGAGAAATGAAAATGGAAATGGCGCAAAAATCGAAAAAAGAAAACGCGTTTTTCGCCCAATTTTATAAATATTTAATAGAATCGCGTTGTATGTACAGCACGGTACAGACCAGGGTTGCCATCAATTGCAACAACAGCTTGTCATAGAGTTCACACCTTGAGCAAGTTATTGGAAAACAATTCGGAATTATGCCAATTATCCAACGCGTTTCGAGTGTTTCATACTCATAATGCATTCATATATACTCATCGAGGTACTACCATATTATCCTGTAATTGCGACAACCTTCAGCATGAGAAAATTTACAAATGCTCGCGCCGTGACCAATTTGAATTTTAGATTTCTTTTGCTATCGATGTCAATCAAGTTATTGCTGTCTGTGCACAGTAATCGATTAGTTTTTTTTTTTTTTAATTCCTTAAATGGCAAATTACTCTATTTGTGTATGCATCTCAATTCTTATAAAATTTTATCGAAATCGAACCACAATCAGGCGAGTTTAAAATAATCTACAAACTGCAATTTGCAATTTTACCCCTTTTTATTATGCCATATTTATATCACGTTATCGTTATCGTATGTGTGTCTTTCCCTTTTATACTCATATATCACAATCTCTTATATTTTATTACCTGAGATTACTTCATAGTTTATCTAATGCCAACATTACAAATGTACTGTTTATTTGATTTAACGTGTGTTTTATTAAATAACTGAAAATGTTGCAAAAAAAAAAACACTCAAAAAAACTTTTAAAATGATAAAATGAAAATGAAACTGACAGTAGAATCCGATACCTCGAGGCGATTACAACTGGTGTGTGTTACTCAATTTGTTATCGATAACCTGATATTGTGTTACACTTATTTGGGCAGCATATCTGCTTGGTACTAAAGTGAAAAATTAATCAAAGTTGTGTTTTGCCACATCAAAGTAACTACAACAATTTCAACTTCAATGTTTACGCAGTTTTTTTATTTATTTATTTTTTTCCTTTGTAGTTTTTGCCACTGTCGTTTGCAAATAAAATTTATTTTTGTGCCTCACTCACTGCCATAAGCAGCATAACCAGCTCAGCTACGGCCGACGTTGACAGCGACTGCGGCGCAGGCATAGAGGAGAGAGAGAGAGAACTGCGCGCGGCAGCATCGCAAACAGTAGCCGCCCCAACAACAGCAGCAACAACAACAACAAGAGCGAAGCGACGTCAAACCTCAGCTCTGTTTGTTCTCGTCGAGCGCATTTTGTTTTGTTTATTCTTATACTTTTCTGCTTAACTCTTTCGCATTTTCACTTCGCGCGCGCTCTCCGCTGCCTCCATCAACATCATCAGCAGCATCTTCGTTGTGGGCATATTGCATTGAAATTTGCAACACATTCCGCTTTTGTGTTGGTTTCTCTCATCTCTGGCTACCGTTTGACGTTTCACTGGGAGCAAAAAAAGGAACGGCAAAGGCGAAGGCAGGCGACGACAACGAAAAAGAAGCAGAGAAAAAAAAAAATAAAGGAAAAAAATGAATTGAAATGATTTAATGCAAATTTTATGCGCCATATTTTTGCATGGCAACATTCTCTGCTTGTTGTTGCTCCACTTCATCGTCGCCATCAGTGTTTGCCGTCGCTTCCACTCTTTGGAATCATTTTAATACATTTTGCAACGCTCTCAAATTATTTTGATGGATCAGCTTCCGTTTGAAGCTACCGATTATAAGCGAAAAAAAATATATCGATAAGAAGTTGCAGGCATTCCAAAATGGTTACTTAGTTTAATTAATTTGACAACTTCAACTTATCGATAGCAGTATAAGTGTTGCCAACTAAAGCTAGAAAATTGTTTAGAAGCATCGATGTTTTTGAAGTATCGCTGCAAGCATCGATTAATTTCTAAATGCAACTGCTGCACAGCTCTGTTGTTGCAATTCAAGCTTGAGTCTGAGTCGTTTATTGTAACTGAGTGCAATTAGCCAGAGAGGAGGGAAGTGTTTAAGATTGGATGAGTTGAATTTAGTGCGCAAAAATTTTAATTAGTTTGTGCGCTGCCAAAGCGCAAATTAATGACAAATCGCAATGCGTTTAAGCCAATTAGAACAACAACTAGAGACAGAGACAGCGGCAAAAACAACAAAAACAATCAATGCGAATTTTTTTTCAGTAAGACGGCGCCATTTCACAGCGCGGCAATTGTTGTTGTAATCAGGCAGTAGAGGCCGCCATCACTTTGCTCAGTCTCTCTTTTGCCCTCTCTCTTACGCTCTGCCTCTCACGCGCTCAAGCTCTTCCTCTCGCTCTCTCTCCTTGCTGTGCCGGTCAAGGAAGCGCTCTGCCCAGGCATGTCCCCAAATACTTGCATATCTCAGCAGCGCTGCCTGCCGTCTGTCAGTCAGTCCCTTTTCTTGCTCTTCTTCTCTTCTTTTTTACGTTTTTCGCCTCGTCATCTCATCTTTGGCCATTGCAATCAGAAAAAGCGCGCACAGTGCACACCTCTAGCTACTGCACAACCCGTTGCCCCCGTTTCCCCTCCTCCGCCGTTTACTCCATATTCCGTCGCATCGCATCGCGTACGTATTTATACAAGCATATTCCTTGTCGTCGAATTTTGCTCAACATTTTCTCGCGCTTCGCGTTGCTAGGCAGGCAGGCAGGCTGCGAACCTACCAACACACAGACAAACTCACTCACACACGCACACACTGTCATACTCACTTACTTAGTGTGCAGTCGGCTTTACAACTCAGCGGCAGCAGCAGCAGCATCGCAGAACGTCGTCGGCGACCCCCAAACTGATTCTCTCTGCGCGCCTTACGCCTCTGGCCTCGGCAGTACTCTTTTCATTCTTCTACACTGCGTCGTCGTCGTCGTTGCTTTTTATTTATTTTTCGTTCTTTTTTTTTTTAGTAGTAGTGCACCATCCATCCCGCTTGGCAACAACAACTGCGCTTGTGTGTGTGTGTGTGTAGCATGAGCTCAGCCTCAGCGCATACGAATAATTTACGCCATGCAAAGGCAAAAAGCTAAAAATGAGTAAAGGCTGCGCTGCTGCAGTAGCGACGCCGGCAGAGAAGAGCTTCATACTCGCGCTGGCACAGCGAGATGACCTACAGTCATAGCTGATAAAATAGGCATACTGCGACTGCGTAGATTAACACAAGTGATAATAGTATTAATAATGGTTTGCCAACATAATCGGGGTGATAAGAAAAATATCAACTTTTTCCTAATGAAATAATTTTAAGTGGGTGATAAGGCAAAATAAAAAAAAAGGAATGTGTGTTTGATAAGGCCAGTGAAAGCATTTCGTAATCAGGTGATAGTTGCCTGCGGGTCCTGTCCCAACACAAAAACGCTTATAAACAAAGAAAACAACACAAAAACGCTTATAAACAAAGAAAACAAATTGTCCCATGCGTTATATACGTTATTCTATTCCGGTTCTAATCGCACTGTAAATGTTACATATTTTACTAGCTCTAGATATCCTTAATAACTACTTATTAAAATTAATGCAACTTAAAAATTTACTTGCATTATGTATGCAAATTATTATGGACGCCACTGTAAACAAGACTGCTGTTACACGCGCCAATGTAACCTCTTCTCTCTTCCTCCAGTGCGAATTGCATTCATGCGTGCGTGTGAGTGTGTGTGTGTGTGTGTGTGCATGCGCGGGTGTGTGAATGTGTTGAACATCGCTCTCGTACGGGATGAACAACGCACGACTTGTTTGCATTTACTCTACGCAAATGAGCGGCGGCGTTCTCGTTGTTTTTTTTTTTCTACATATTTTCAAGGGTGGGGTGTGCATGGCTATTCAGGGGCTTGAGAGGGGGGAGGGGGCGGGGCTCGGCATATACTCACACACAAGTCCTCTCCCTGGCCTGACCCCCAAAACGCAATGCAGCACACAACTCACTCTCACTTGATGACGATGCTGCAGCAGCGCTGCAGTTTTTCTCATTTTGCTATGCTTTGAATGACTAAGAGGCTTGTGTTGTTGTTGTTGTAGTTGTTGTTGTTGAAATTATGGAGAATGGGAGGACTTCTGACGAGTTGGCAACAACATAAAAAAATCGCAGCGCACAAATTCGCCTGCTAACTGAGCGAGCGAACATGCTCTCGCAGCATTCGCTCTCAATTGCAATTTTGCTATTGTCTTCTTGCCCACACTCTCTCTCTCTCGCGCGCGCTCTCGACTATTGCTGCTCCCACTCCCGCTCCTTTTAGCATTGTTGTTGTTGCTGCTGCTGCCTCTGCTGCTGCGCTGCTGTCAACGAGTGGGGTTACTGACTTTGCAGCAGCCAGGCAGAGGCCGACAGCTACCGTTGCTTTCGATCTGTGTGTGTGTGCGTACGTGCATGTGCATGTGCATGTGTGCATGTCAATGCAAGTGAGTGCGTGCGTGCGGGCAGCAGAGCCTGCGCTAGAAGAAAATACAGAATGCAAAGTGAGTGAGTAAATGTGCAGGGGACGTTAGCATTTGCATTTTTCGTTTCGTTTTTATGTTTCTTTCCTTTGCGCACTGTCTGAGAGTGCATTTTACACTTTTGCTCTTCTTTCTTCGTTCTCTCTCTCTCTCTCTCGTGCCCGTTTGTATTTGGCGCCAAAACACGCTATGAAACTACCGACTACCGTTAAGGTTCAAAGAACTCTCTAGACTAATTACAACGCATACAGTCATATCATAACAAATTAATATGAAGTGCGTGTGTGTGTGTGTGTGTGTGCGTGTATTGTTACTCCCTTTCGCACTTACGCTTTGCATTGAATTTATCATGTCCGCATTGGGATCGATCTCACACAATATTGCAATGGGCGTGTGAATTTGGAGAGAGCGAGACAACAACAACAGCAACTGCGACACAGTGGCAATTGAGAATCACATAATAACGGCAATAACAATGCAAGGCAGCAGCAACAACAACAATAAGAGTAATGACAATGACTAAAATTGAGAGACACGCGCAGGTTTTGGCATTGCGGCAGCCATAATAAAACACATAACTGTAAATTGATGCACTCAAAGCAAATGAAACAATACAAAATATGTGTACAAATCATTCTTAAATATTTGAATAGGGAATACTGGTTTTAATTATCATTAGCATATGACTGCAGAGAGAGAGAGGAAGAGAGAGTATAAATTTGCAAATTAAGAGAGAGCTAGAGTTGGACACACTTTACTGGACTCCACTGTAGCCAAATGCAGAAGCTGTGTGTGAATGCACAGCAGCAAAGCGTAGACTGATTGGCAGACGAGCAGAGCATTTCAGGTGGGCGATTTTAGGCGAGAGTGAGAGACAGAGAGAGAGAGGAGGGAGGCTGCCTGCCTGCCGGTCGTGGGTCACACCAAATAGCCAGCCAGGCGTACGGCAGGCAGATTCACTTAAGCACGCATCGGTTGCACTGCAAAGCAGAGCATACACACACACACACACACACACACACAGGCACACACACACACATGTACGCCCCTTTGCCGCACCCGCTGTCTCGTTTTTATGAGCGAGCACTGTGAAACTGTGAAGATATTGCTGCAATTTGCATAAACATTGTGTAAATATAGGCACAAGTACTGCATGCACACATACACATATACACACATACATGTCTGTCTGTGTGTGTGTGATGCATTTGACCAAAAAATATCATTGAAGCGCAGCTTCTGCCCGCGTCATGTCGTCGACGTCGTCGTTGTCGTCGTCACTCAACAATTCAAGACAAGGCGCATGTAAAGAGAGCGTAAGAGAGCGTGGAGCTGTGTACAAGAGTAAGAGTGTGTGTGTGTGTGTGTAGGAGGGTGGGTGAAGCGCCGCCATAGAATCGAAAGGCTTTCGAGCCTAGCAACAGAACGCAAATGAAAAGCAAGTTGTAAAAGGCAAAAAAAAATAGACGAGAGGGAAAAAATGAAAATAAAGCAATCATTGCACTTGTCCCGCACTCAGCCGCAGTCGCAGCGCTGTCACCAGCAGCAGAGGCTGCAGCAGCAACAACAACTGTGTGAGCTAGGTTCCATTCCTGTTGCCATGTTGCTTCAATTTTCCTATTTTTTTTTTTTTTTACCTTTCTGTGCAAAAGTTCTTTGCCATTTTGATGTTATTTAGCCGTGTGGCCCACAATGGGCGTGGCAGTCATTTCCCGCAATTACGCCTACCCACAACGAAGCTGCTCGGACGGTGAGAGCGAAACAGATGATGATGCTGACGATGACGACGACGACGACGACGATGACGATGACGATGATGTTGTGTGTGAAATGAATGATAAGCCGACTTGCAGTGCTTTCAAGAAATATGGCAACACTGCAGCAGCCCGTACATATACACAGGCAAAGAAATATGCGCCATGCCTGCGAGTATGCTACAGTTTTTGTGTCGACTCTGATTGAATTGTGTGTGTGTGTGTAGAGAAAGGGGAGGAAGCATGGCGCAGGGGGAAAGGGGAGAGAGGGAGCAGCGGGGTCACCTATCAATTTTTTGGTGCAGCTAACGTGATTTCAATACGCTTCGCAGAACAATTCCAAAACGTGAATGAAAAATCAATTAACTTAGCATCGATTTCGATTTTTATCGATAATAACACACAATATGAAGAGAGACTACTTTTATTTTTAAGCTCTTCAATCCGGTTGCGTTTAGCAGTAGTAGATTAATCGACACATAATAATGACAAATGGCCAATTAATTACTACACACTGTACTCGTTTTTTTTTTCGATTTTCTCTGTTGTGTTTTTGTAATTGTTTTCTTATCAGTGCCAGACTTGTCGTCTCTATAGTATTATTAGTATAGCAGCGCATAACTCAATGCCAGCAAGGGGTTACCAAGTGAAATTGGCTTTGCTGGTGGTACTAAATGGGATGCTGTACTCGTATTATCTAAAATGTACCTAAAAACAAGTGGGTAAGGCTACAGTCGGGCGCCCGACAGTAAGATACCCTTCTCCCAATTTTCCAAATCCGTTACAAACGGAGAATTCTGCACAAATACTTCTAGTACATATAGCTTACTCGCTCGCACTCACACAGCGACGCGCGTAAAGAGTAAAGCGACACGACGCAACGTCGACGTCGGCGTCAACTGCTCAAAGCAGCGCGTCGGCTGCTGCCCGTACCGAACATTTGTACTGAAAACGTTCACTTGAATAACTTCTGTGTTATTGGTCCGATCGGATTGTAATTTGGAGGATATGTTCACATTGCATTCAGCTTTATACATACCAAAGTAGAACGTTATGGATTTAATACTTTGCTTAATAATCGCAAATAACCGATTTGCGGGGGCGGTGGGCGTGGCATCAAAAATTTGAGATAAACTTTATCTGCCTATGATTTACAGGAACCTTCATGCCAAATTTGGCATCTCTAGCTTTTTTAATAGCTGAGATCTGTTGTCTCATACAGACGGACAGACGGACATGTCTCAATCGACTCGGCTAGTGATCCTGAGCAAGAATATATATACTTTATGGGGTCTGCCACGCCTCCTTATGCCTGTTACATACATTTTGCACAAAGTTAGTATACCCTTTTTTGACCATTTTCAATGGTCGAAGGGTATAAAAAGTAGAGGTATTTTGAGTTATTTTGGAAGAAAGTTATCTCATAAGATAAATTATTTAGTAATATCTAGAAAAAAAAGCTTTCAATTAATTTTTAAAATCTAATCCAAAGCACAGAATTCTCTAAAAAAATGTATGCGCTAATAATACGCTGCTGCCCCACTGTACGCAAAAGCGTTGAACTTCTTTAGCGTGAGGCTGCGCTCTATGAATGTCAACTTTGGATGCAACTGTACCCAGTTTTGTGCCTAGAAGTAGATGAATGATGTATGGAGTAGATGTATGAATAGATGATATATGTATGTATATGTAGTATATATGTCTCTAGAGCGTTGCTTCAAGTACATTTTGAATGAGTATTTTTAATTTTTGCAACTCTTGGTTAAAACGTGCTCCAAACTCGGACTGTCATGTAAATTGAAATGTTTCCGTTGTCGTCAACGGGGCAGACAGGGAGACGGACAGAGAGAGAGAGAGAGACAGAGAGGCAGACAGACAGAAAGGCAGACAGACAGACCCGTCAGTTATATAGTGCAAAGTGTTTTTGGTATGAAAATTGAATTTTATTGCTCCGCCATGGCGACAACGTGACGACAGAGCAGGAAGAGAGGGTTCTGGCTGGAGCCGGCAGGGGTTGGCTCTGCCAGGATGTGAGAATTGTCCGGATGCGGATTGCACTAATTATGAAATGACATTTTTGGCCGATTTTAAATGGTTTTCCCTTGTCAAACTTGATTAAACTGAATTCGTATTTTCCATTTTCCATTTTACAGACGGCAACGGCGACGGCGATGTCAATAATGTTGCCGATGTTGCGGGCAATGTCGGTGCAGCAGCAGCAGAACAACAACAACAACAGCAGCAGCAGCGGGAGCAATAGCAACATTAGTTATACAAGCAATAGCGATAAGCAGACATAAAGAGAGAGCGAGAGAGAGAGAGAGCGAGAACTACACTAGCCAACAAAATTAGTGACTATAAACTAGTTGAATAAGCCACACACATGTTGCTGCTACAACTGGAACAACAACGACGACGACGACGACAACAACGACGACGACGTGGAGAGCAGCAACAGCAACAAAGATGCTCAGTGCTGCCAATGCAACAGCAACCGCAGCAACAGCAGCAGCAGCAACAGTTGCCGCTGGCGAAACTTATGTGATAACAAACAAACATCAACAACAACAGCAACAACAACAACAGCAGCAACAACAACAGCAGCAGCAACATTTTGTTGTTGCCGCCAACACAATGGTCATACCTGCAACAGCAGCAGCAGTCGCGGGTATACCAACAGCAACAACAACAGCAACAACAAACAGCACAGAAGCAGTTGAAACAGCCCAGCAACAGCAACAACTGCTGCAACAGCAGCAACATCAACATCAGCAGCAACAGCAACATGTGTTATTTCAGCCACAATTACAGTTACAAACAGCAGCAACACCTCAGCAACAGCAGCAGCAGCAGCCATCTCAACCACGCCAACATCCCAAGAAGCGTAAATTTGATCCAGCTGAGCTGGACAAAGCGGAACAGCAACATCAGCAGCAGCAACATCAGCAACAGCAGCAGCAACATGTGCTGCACAAGCAACAGAAACCCGCCGATACGAATGGCACCAGCGATGCGCTGTCCAATGGCAATGTTGCTGCCGTGCAGCAGCATCCATCGGCATTGCGCAACATAATTGCCAGTTCGCCCTCAGCAACAACAGCAGCAGCAGCAGGTGCAGGCGCCAGCAACAGCAATGATATCAGGCAGCAGCAGCAGCAACTGCAACGTATTATAATCACATCGCCGCTGCAACCAAGCAGCAAGCAACATGTTGCAGGCAACAGCAGCAGCAGCAGCAACAACAACAACAACACGCATGCAGCAATCAATCATTCTTCGCGCACACACACGCCCGTCTACTATCAGCAACAGCAACAGCAGCAGCAGCCACGTTTTAGCTTTAACTCACACAATCAGCAACATTTACAGGAACAACAGCAGCAGCAGCAGCAGCAGCAACATCAGCCTGCACTGCAGCTGCAGCATCAACAACAACAACAGCAACACTTACAACAGCAACACGAGCCAGTTGCTCTACTCGATCTCAGCGAATGGACTAATACGCGTGTCCTGGCCAAAGTTGGTAAATTCTATGCACCCGGCATGATACGACAAGTACACGATGCCACGCCCACAACCCACACAATACTCGTTGAATTCGATGCCGCTGATTTTGGTCAGCAATTGTATCAGGATGTGCTGCATCAGGGTCGCTACAATGTGATACTGGATGCCAGTCCGCCCATGGCCGATGTGAGTATTCCAAAAAAACAAAAATCTTTAATTTAATCCAACTAAAGTTTCCCCCTACTCTGATAGATCACGCTGGAGGCACGCGTCTGTGTGCGCCAACGTGTTGAGGGCAGCAATGTGGGCTGTGTCTATGTCGAGGGCATCATCATGGACATCAATCAGGGCACCAAGCAATATACTGTGCAACTTGCCAGCGATGAGATTGTAAGTACAGCAAAAATAGAGAGATTTCTTTTATTGATTCCCTTTCTTTGATCCTCTCCAGCCCAATACCAAGGTTGTGCGTCGTGCCGATCTGCGTCTGCTGCTGCCACCCTGGTGGGATGAGCTCAATGAGTTGACGCCAGCGGTCTCCTCGACAACAACAACAACAACAGCAACAAGTGCAGCCAGCGGCAAACGCAAAGCGGATGGCCTGGGCAATGTCTATGCCAAGGCATTTGTGGCCACACGCTATGATGGCAAGCTGCCCATGAGCAGCAGCAGCACCACAACCTCAACTGGCTGCGGGCAGCAAAAACATGAGTATTATCGAGCGGCTGCCACGTCGCCATTCCAGGGTGGTGCAGTGCCACCGCCACCGCCGCTGGCGCAGCATATGGAGCACCAGCAACAGCAGCAGCAACAGCAGGCTAATGGTCTGCCGGAAATAGTGATCTCGCCGGGAAGTAATGGACAGCAGCCACATCATCATCAGCTGAAAATGCATGTGCCATCGCAAGCGCAGCAGCAGCAGCAACAGCAGCGGGAACGTGAACGGGAGCGGGAGCAGCGCTACGATGATTACGATTCCGATGATGAGCTGAAACGCGTCACCATTGGTTACTCACCCGCTGGCGCTGGTGATGCCGATGCCGAGAAGATGAGCGCCTGCAGCAAACGCAGCAGCATGCAGAGTCGCGGCAGCACGACCAGCTTAACCGATCAGAGGCTGACACCACGATCTCATCCAGCAACACCAAGGTACAAAGAAAGTTGTGTATATAGAAGGATTAGGAAAATATAACACTTAGAATATACAAACATATATAATATAATACATATATAATATACTATAGTTTATAGTTAAATATTTAAAAAACTTAGGATTTTCTTATGATCTGTTAAAGATGCATTAAAATAGACAGAAAAGATTGTAAAACTTTTTATAAGAAATATTCTTTATAATCTTTAGTCAGCTTTTGCGTTTGTATTAAGGCAGGATTCCTAAGCCAAATTAAGGTTTAACTACGACAAACGCAGATTATATTAATTAATTAATTATCTAATATTATTAGATATATCAAATTTATAGATACAATTTTTAAGCGCAGTATTGCAGCTAGAACTCTCTAATTTGTTATATATCTATCTGCCTATAATATGCATATATCCTAGCAATTTCAAGACAAGAGATTGTAAAACTATTTATAAGAAATATTCTTTATAATCTTTAGTCAGCTTTTGCGTTTGTATTAAGGCAGGATTCCTAACCCAAGATTTAACTACGACAAACGTAGATTATATTAATTAATTAATTATCTAATTATATTATTAGATATATCAAATTTATAGATACAATTTTTAAGCGCAGTATTGCAGCTAGACCTCTCTAATTTGTTATATATCAAACTGCCTATAATATGCATGTTTCCTAGCAATTTCAAGATATTTCATAGACTAGAATTACTTCTCTGCTCTTAAGTAAAGTTGTAAAAATTTGTCTGGATATGCCAGACTATATAGGGCTTACAAGAGGCAGCATTCTTCTTAATTTCTCTTTTTTTTTTTTTGCAAGTGCTCGAAATGGCATGACTTAAATTCAGATCATTAATTATAATTATATACAGCAGATCTCTGTGTGTGTGTGTGTGTGTGTGTGTGTGTGTGTGTGTGTATATATGTGTTGTTACTTACGCAAGTATTTTTCTCCACAAACAGATCTCAGGCAACGACGCCGCATCGCTTCAAGAAGGGCGACATTGTGGAATCGGAATCCGGAGTGCGCAAGAAGTTCAATGGAAAGCAATGGCGACGTCTCTGCATGATGTGCATGAAAGAATCTCAGCGGCGGGGCTATTGTTCCAGGCATTTGAATCAGAAGGGCAACAATGGGTTGCCCTCGTCGACGGGGCCGAATCGCTTTCTCAGGTGACTATAGGAAGAGATGGCTATAACCTGCTCTCCTTAACGCACGCTCTCTCTCTTTCTCGCTCTTCTCTTCTTTCTCCTTCTCTCTCTCTCCTGCAGTGATAGCCGATCGAGCAGCAAGATGCAGATCGATGAGGACACATCACGCGATTCGGAAACATCGCCCAACTATCGTGTCACGGGTCGCTATGATCAGGAGGAGACCGATGTGGCCGCCATGTTAGGTATGTATCTCACACCTCTTGACTTTTTATGACACCACTTCTTCTACTACTCCTCCTCCTCCTTCTCCGCCTCCTCCTCCTCCTTCTGCGATCATAAAAGCAACAAATTTTTTGGTTTCAAATTTATTCATAGTTCTTGCTCTCTGCTGCGATTCATTTTCAAGGCTGGCTTTCCCAATCCCGCTCTGAACTCACCTGAACCTGAACCTGTGTGTGTGTGCTCAGTTATTCAAGTCGGTTCGGGGTTCGGGTCGGGTCGGGTCGTTTCGGGTCAGTTTTCGAGTCGGGTACGTTCTGGGTAGGGTCTCGTTCTTAATGCTCTAAAATGAGCGCCAGCTTTAGAGCTGTTAATCTATCTTTGTTCACGCAATTACCCACACAGTTACACGTAGAAACGATCGAAAGAGAGAGGGAGAGAGAGAGAGAGAAGATAGAAGAGAGCAACGCAGCGCAGCGCAGCATCTCGAACAGTTCACGGCGCTTGTAGAAATTAACACACTGTTAGTTTTGCGGGTTCTATGCGACTTGCCAATGCGCTACACTAATTGTTATATAGTATAGATTAGGCAGAGAAATTATTAGGGAATTTTTTTTGGAAATTATTTAATATTACATTACCAAATTTCACTGCAATGTTTATAATAAATTGTTAAAATATTTGGTAGACATTATAAAATACTACAAAAATACTAAAAGTATTCCATTTTTAGAAAACGTACCTATTCTGTCTTAAGCTGCATATATAATGTAGGGTATTTGCAGCTTCGTTGCAGCTTCGACTTTCTCATTGTTTCCAATGCATTTCCAATTCACTATAAAAATGCATATCATAAAATTTTATTATGGCAGCGCGGCTGCTGACCATTTCACACACACACACACAGACACGCACACGCTTGCACACACACGTACAAACAGTGATGCACACCTCTGGACAAAGGTCGTCGGTTTTTGTTAAGGTGTTCGGGGCCATAGCCGAGACCGAGGGGTGCTATTGTTTGACGTGTGCGTGCGTGCAGCGGCAACAATATTAATAGCAACAACAACGGCCACTTGAAAGTGTGACCGCAGCGTCGTGATTTACACGCAAAAGAAGCAGTGAAGAGACGACGAGAGAGCGAGCAGCAACGCATCGCTGCGACTGCGACTGCGACGCACACGCATTCCATTGCACCTGCAGACGATCGCTGCAGCGCAGTCGAGACGCTCTGCCACTTGAAACGAACAATGCAGCGCGCAGACGAAACAAAAGCGCGCTGCGTGCGAAGCGCAACAGATTCTTCTTTTCTTGTTATTTGCCCTGCCTTTGATTCGTTTTTACCTAAACAAAAAACAAAAAAAAAATGCACTTGAGAGAGCGCGCGCTCTCTCACTCTCAGATCGAAATGAACGCGAGAACGAACGAACGAACGAACAAGCACATGCACATGCACACTCACACTAACACGCTGACCGACAAGGAGCGGCACCCACACAGACACAAACGTTCACAGCCACAACAGGTAAACAAACATGGACGTCAGAGAACAGAGCGCAAAAGAGAGAGAGCGAGAGAGTGAGAGAGAGCAGTGTGTGCTCAGTGTAGTTATGCTGTCGCTGCCACTGCCTCTGCCTCTGCCTCTGTCGCTGCCACTGCCACTGCCTCTGTCGTTGTTGGTGTCGGTGTCTCTGCCCAGTGCTCAGTTGAATTGCTGGCCGTTCTTTTGACGTCGTCGTCGCATTTTATGTTGAAAACTGTCAAAGGCAAGGCAAGAAGACAGAACGAGCAGAACAGAACGCGGCGTAAAAGCAAAAAAAAAAAAACGAAGAAAAAAATAAAATAAAATAAAATAAAGCAACAACAACAACAGAAAAGTGAATACCGATGCGAATGCAGCAGACAAAACGAATGTGACAACGACGACAAAAAAGTCTTTTTTTTTAACCAAACGAAATACGACAAATATGCGCAGAAAGTGATGCCAATCGTCGCGTTGCTTCAGTAGGAGGCGCAGGAGCAATTGCACGAGGCGCAACACAAGAAGCACAAGTAGTAGTTGTAGTAGTAAGAGGAGGAGAGAAGGAGGAGGAGGAGGAGCAGTAGCAGCAGCAGCAGGAGGAGGCAGCAGCGAGATGAACGCATTCCAGGACTTTGAGCTGGGAGCTAAATTATATATACAGTGCTTATGTAATAAAAATAACGATAAAAACAATCGAAAAAGCAAAAAAAAAAAACATCACGAAAATCTCTAACAAATTTGCATTCTTCCTCTTTTTTCATGTCTCTCTTTCTCTTCTTGCCCTTTTCTTTCTCATTTTCATAGTGTCACTGAGCAGCTCACGCTCTGCAACGCCATCGTATACATCACCCGTGAATCATGCCGGCGCCTCTCCGCTGAACGCCATCGCCCACTCTCCGGTCAATGTGTCCAATCACAGGCAGAACTTCTTTACACCCATTGCGAATCAATCCCAGCAGCAGCAGCAGCAGCTACAACAACAACCGCAGCACCATCACCAGCAGCACCAGCATCAGCAGCATCATCAACATGTGAGCGCTGTGGCCGCTGTGCCGCTGGACAGCAAATGGAAGACGACACCCAGTCCGGTGTTGTACAATGCAAACAGCAGCAGCAGCAGCAACGGCAACAACAACAACAACAACAACAGCAGCGGCAGCAGCAACAACAGCAACAACAATGGCTGGGAGAGCAGCCAAGCTGTGCAGCAACCGCCACAAACGGCGGCTGTATCGCTGGTAATGCATGCACCACCGCCACAACAACAACAGCAACAACAACAACAACCACCTGCCGCTCATCTCAACACGTTGCCAGCGCCACCAGCACCGCCCAGCAGCAACAGCAGCAGCAGCGGTCAGCTTGGCCATGCAACCAGCGTCATACGCATCTCAAGCAGCCAACATCAACAACAACTACATCAGCAACAGCAACAGCAGCAGACAGCGCCAACTCAGCAGCAGCAACATCAGCTGCAGCATCAACAACATCAGCAGCAGCAGCAACTCCAGCAGCAGCAGCATGTTGTGGTCTCCACGTCTGGCCATCAAACCTTTCATCCCGTCATTGTGAATGCAACGCAGCTGTCGCAAATGCAAAACTCATTGCCCGTCGTTTCCGTTGCCCAACAGCAGCAACATCAGCAGCAGCCACCACCACCCACATCGATATCGTTTCATCCACATCCGCCAACCACGCCCACATCCGGTGTGACTGTGACAGTGGCAACGGCACAGGACAAGGCGCTGCCAAAAAACGGTAGGTAGTGCAAGGAATAAAGCTCGAATCAGGCTCAATTTCCACAAAGATTAGGCAGATCTGCAATCGATAGTAAAGTGTTTATCGATAATATTGTAATTTATTGCATGCGATAAGAGTTTATAGAGTAGAAGTTTAGCAATTTCAAAAGTGTTAATTAAGTAAGGAAAGTATGTGTTATAAAGTGCTTAGATTAAATTTATTTGAAAATGAAATGTTTATCGATAATATTGTAGTTTATCGCATGCGATAAGAGTTTATATAGAAAAAGTTTAGCAATTTTGAAACTATTAAGTAGGAAAGAAAAGAATGTCTGATAAAGTGCATAGATTAAAGATACACCCAGCCATTTATCGATAACTTTTGTGTATAACTGGAGTCATTCAAGTTGAAGTAGATAGCATATCAATGAAGTTTAATTCGATAATTATTCTGATTTAATATATGCTACAATAATTTCCCAATTTTCTCCATTTCAGGCTACAGTGCGGCTAGCTACGCATGGCACAAGCTACTGCCGCAGATGCCGGCCATAACCAAAGCGTCGCCAACATCGCAGCCGGCGACGGCGATAACGACAACCACAAACAGCAGCTATAGCATTGCCATGCTGCAACAGCAACAACAGCAGCAACAGCAGCAACAGCAGCAGCAGCAGCAACATCAGCAATTGTCGCCGCGGCAAACGCCACAATTGCCAACGCCGCAAGCTGCACAGCAGCAGCAACAGCAGCAGCAGCAACCGCAGCTCAATCACAACAACAATCATCTGATTGTGCCGGCTCCGCTCTCTTCGCCGGGAAAACCGCTTGATTGCTCCATGAACGATGCCAAAGCAGCAAATGCGGCAGCAGCAGCAGCAGCCTCAGCGGCAGCATCAGCCTCAGCGGCAGCAACAGCAGAGGAGCCCGATGAGCCGGATGAGCAGCTGGACGATGATGTGTTTGAGGCCACGCCGCCAGTGGCATCCACATCGAATGGCAAGAAAGCAACAATGACGGCAGCAATGCGTCTGCCCACGTACAACAGCAACATACGCAAACTGGACGAGTGCCATGATGCCAGCGATGGATCTGCTGGTGCGCCAACAACATCTGCAGCAAAGCGACGCAGTCAATCGATGAGTGCACTGCAGCAGCAGCAACAGCAGCAACAACAACAACAGCAGCAGCAATCACAGGATTCTGCGCCTCCGGCTGGCAAGAAGATACGACGTCCAATGAACGCGTTCATGATCTTCTCAAAGAAACATCGCAAAATGGTGCACAGAAAGCATCCCAACCAGGACAATAGAACGGTTAGCAAAATACTGGGCGAATGGTGGTACGCACTGCCACCGGAACAGAAGGCACAGTATCACGAGTTGGCCAAATCTGTGAAGGATGCACACTTTCAGTTGCATCCCGATTGGAAATGGTGCTCCAAGGATCGTCGCAAGTCGTTGACATCGGGCAAAGGCGGTGCTGCTGCTGCGGCCAATGCCACTGGCACTGATGGCAAACAGCGTCTCGTCTCTGTGGATGGTTCCGATTCGCTGGAGGATGACATGTGCCCATCGACTCCTGGCGGCAGTGGCAGCGGTGGCGCTCAGCCTGCCGAGCTGCAAGGCGATATTATTCCATTGACCATCGATAGTTACAACGTGGCATGCGATGAGGCGCCCGCTACCATTGGCGCTGGACAAGCAGCGCAATCGACGGGCAATGGCAAAGCAAAGCTGCTCAAGAATGAGCAACAATCGGATGAGGATGAACAGATGCTGGTCGTGGAGGATGAGCAGCCGCCCAGCAAGCTGGATTTGCAGTGTCGTGAGCGTGTTAATGATCTGGACATGGACGAGGCGCCCTATGACTATCGCAAGCAGCAACAGCAGCAGCAGCAACAACAGCAGCAGCAGCATGCACAGACAGAGGCAGATCAGGTAAGTCAAACGTGTAGTTGATTTCTGTATACATAAATATATATCTCATTTCTCTCCTGCTTACAGCATCCTCAGGAAGATCATGCCGCAGTCTGTAATGGCCAAGCCATGTCTGCACCAGCAACTGCCAGCGGGGATCGTGAGATCACATTGAAACCGAAGGCCATTAAGGCACATCCGGGTCTGGAGAGCACTATGCTGCCATATCCACAGATGCCCATGTACAAGCACTACACTAGTCCCAAGAATCCAATCGGTGTAACACCATTCCAACCCACAGGCGAGCAAGCATAACATTGCATTGATTCCCGCAGCAACAGTTGCTCATTATACTCTTCTCTCTTTTTTCCTACTTCCTGCTTGCGCATACAGGCGGTGCCTTTAAGTCGATGCCCATCAGTCCGAAAGGCAGCAATTCATCTGGCTGCAAACCAGATGATACACAACTGCAGACACACATCAAGCAGGAGGATATCAAGCAGGAGCCACCATCGCCATATAAGCTGAATGGTGGAGGCGGTGTTGCTGTCGCCACGGGAGGCGTTATCAGTACACCGACGCCCAGCTCTGGTGTGGGTGTGGGTGTGGGTGCCATCTTTAACTTCAATGTGCCAACCGCAACAGCGCTCAGTCAGAAACAGACGAGCTACTGTCACTATCCCATCCATCATGCTCTCTGCAGTCCCACAGATGTGAGAGGTGAGCGGCCAGATCTAATGAAAACTATCTTCGATTATATAATATTATTTTTTAACTGTAAACTCTAGCTCTCTCTCTCTCAGAAACTGTCTCTATGCTAGTTATGAAATGAGTTAATTTTAGTAGGGTTTAGTTTTGAATATATAGTATGAGATTATATTCTCTACTTTTGTCTATATGATCTTATATATCATATTTCAATACTTTGTCTAATAATCGTAGTTTATAGATTTAAAACACATTGTAGAAATCTACAAAATTAGAAATAATCCTGCAATCAAAAGTGATACTTAAGTTACTTTTAATATATCTCATCAAAGCTCAGAGAAAGATTATATTCTTTACTTCTGTTTATATGGTCCGATAGATATATCATATATAAGACAAAGTAACGATTTCAGTACTCTGTCTAATAATGGTAAATTATAGACTTGAAATACATTGTATAAATCTATAAATCTAGAAATAATTCTGCAATCAAAAGTTATACTTAAGTTACTTGTAATATATCTCATCAGAGCTCAGAGAAAGATAACATTCTATATATTCATATTTTTATATAAGACAAAGTAACGATTTTAATACTCTGTCTGATAATCGTAATTTATAGATTTCAAAAAATTTTAAAAATCTATAAAACTAGAAATAATCCTGCAATCAGAAGTGCTACTTAAATTAATTCTAATATTTCCTATCAGAGCTTAGAGAGAGACAGAGTTAACACAGTTATTTATATTTTTTATTAATTATCTATTTTAAGTTGGCGATCTTATGTTCTCTCTTAAGTTTACCAGAATTGGCATTATTTTTCCTATGATTTGCTACAGTTTTGGTTCTGTTCTGTTGTGTTGTGTTTATTTATTTATTTTTTTTTTTGTGTATACCATATGTTCTTAACACAAGAAGAAAAGACGAAAAATTGAAAACAATCCTCCCTCCCTCGCCTCGTATCACATAAGTTGTTTATCAGACGCGCTCTCATCTATGTATGATGTTTTTTAGTTTTTGTTTTTTAACAATACGCTTAATGCGCAACATCTTTCTCTCTATTTCTCCACATGCTCACCTAACTCACTCTCGCTCACAATCGCCTCTGCGCTTTTTCCCCCTTCCTTTTTCCATAACCGCCGTCATGTCTATATCCATATCAATTTCCCACATTCCCCAAAACACACACTGTGATCTCTGTCTATCTGTCGTATCAATCACGCTTCAATCACGACGCACAAAATTGTCAAAGAACTCGAACTGAAGCGAAAACAACAACAACAAGACAAAATCAACGAGAACAAGGACGTTGACGAAGACGCCGACGCCGACGTCGACGCAGCAGCGAACGTTCACGACGACTTGGACGATGATGATGACGACGTTGACAACGACGATGACGATGACGATGATGAAGACGATGAGCAGTTTATGGAGGAATTGGCCAGTGTGACCACAGATTTCGATGACATTGCTCAGTATACGATTGCCAAGCCGTCTCGGTCGACGCCGACGCCTGCGCCTACGCCACGCCTACATATGCCAGCAACGCCGGCGCCGACGGTGGCTGTGCTGCCGCTAAAGGGTAAACAATTCACAATAGTTCGCTCGCTGACGCCATTACAGCCGGCGAATTCGCCGCACCAGCAGCTCAAGCATTTGCATCAGCGTCGCGGCGAAACGCCGCCGACAGTTATAACACGAGTGCCAACGCCGACGCCGGCAGCAACGCTGCCAATGCCGACGCTAACGTCGACACCGACGTCGACGATCATTGCGACGGCTGCGTCGCTGCCGCGTAATCATTTTACCATAATACGCACACAAAAGACAGCAACAAGCAACAGAACAATAACAACAACAACACAACAGTTACAACAAATACAGCAACAACAACTACAACAACAACAGCAACAACAACTACAACAGCAACAACAACAGCAACTACGACAGCGACAACAACAACAACAGCAACAGAAACAATATCACAACAACACACCGCCGCCATTGTTTTTCAAGAAAGCTCAGGCCTCAGCAACAACAACAACCACAACAACATTACCAACATCATCAACAACAACAACAATTATAACAACAGCCACCACCATCAACAACACCACATCAAAACCAACAACAACAACAACATCAACAACTACAACAACAACAACAATAGCTTCAACAAGCAGTCACAGTAACGAGCAACTTATTAAATTTTCCAATAATTTCAACAACTACGCGGCAACAACAACACCCCTCCCAACAACAACAACAAACAATACTAACACCAATCCAACAACAACAACTTCGTCGATAATACGAAAACTCTTGACGCTCAAAGATGGCAACAAACCCACTGGACGCGCTGCCTTATTATATGACGCCCTCGTGCTGGACACGTTGCATGGCAATGATGATGATGATGAGGACGAGGGCGACGGCGATGGCGATGGTGACGGCGATGATGCTGATGATGACAACGATGAGGATGAGTTGGATGTGCCTGCAGAGGAGGCGCGCGGCGAAGGGAAGCAGCAATTAGGTGCGACAACAACGGCAGCAGCAACATCTGTGCAACAACAGCAGCCAGCAACAATGTTGCTAATCACCGATGTCAATAGCTATAATCAGCAACATGTTGCTGCTGCAGCGAGTAGCGCAACGGCGGCAACATTGCGCCCATTGTCGTTCATCAGCATCAATGCTTGCAACAAAATCACGCTTCCGGCCAATACACGCATCCTGACAACAACAGCAACCACGACCACGCCCACACTAACCGTGCTTACCAAGGCGGTGGCACCAGCAGCAGCAGCAGTTGCAGTTGCCACCAACAATTGCAGCAGTAGCAGCAGCAACAGCAATTCGAATCATGCAAATCATAGTCAAAATAAAGCCAATGATCAATTAACCATAACTGCTGCTGTTTCCGACAACAGCAGCAGCAGCAAGAACAATAAGAACAACAACAACAATAACAATAATAATAACAGCAACAGCAACAACAACAACAATATTAACAACAACAATAAGAACAATCTTAACGATGCAACCACAATACTCATGATCAACTCAAACTCATCCGCAGCTCATCAGGCCTGTGTGCCCAACTCTCCGGCCGGTGTTAGCTTGAGTCATGCGGCCAGCATTGCCACGCCCCCAGCATCAGCGCCAGCACAGATCCTTGGTACAACCGGTCCGGGGCCAACACAGAAAATGTTCTTTGCCATGGGTCATCCGGTAAGTCGAAGTGTTTCGCCTGAATATGATTGAATGTTTCATCCATTTCTTTCATCCATACAGTATCCCCTTCTGCCCCGTCCGCATCAGCCAAGCACATCCAGTCTGGAGCACCTGCAACTGGAACCATTCGCACCCAGCTATATGTTCAAGAAGCACAACGGCGGTGGACTCGGTGGAGTACCTGGTGCGCCTTCCCTGCCGCCGGTCAGCACACAGGCGACAATGCTGCTGCATGGCTTTGTGCCCAGCAGTCACAGCAGCCAGGAGCAACCGCCGGCCAGTTCACCATCATATAAATCCATGCCATCCACACCCAAATCGGATACATATCATCTGAATGCGCTGCCCGATTCGGCGGGTAAGCGCAGTCAATGCGACACGATCTCTGCCGCTGAGGATACTGATGTGGATGTGGATGTCGATGCCGATGGTCATCCATTTGTATTGGCCCCAACGCCAGCACAATTGGGACGTGCACCGCTGCAGCGGCGCAAGAATTTATGTAAGTATAGTCGGAGAGGGGAGTAGCTACAACTGGAGCATGCTTAACCATGAACTCATTCTGCTTACAGCTCAAAGTAAATCCGACAATGTTAGCTCTGGTGGCGGCTATGGTGGCAGCAATGGTCAGCAGCATATTGGACGCAAGCTACACTCGCCCACGCCCATGGAGGTTGCCGCCTCATCGCCCATCATTGGGCATAATAGCAGTCTCAGCTCAGCACTGCCCACGCCCACATCGTCGACGACAACACCCAACAGTGATGAGCAGCAGCCGCTAACGCCGACGGCCATAATCGTGGGAAGCAATGGCAATGGCAACGGCAGCAGTAGCAGCAGCAATAACTCTTTAGCGGCTCAAGCCAAGTCACCGCCAAGGGGTCCGCCTGCCTCAGCGAATGCTGTGCTGATCCACAAGAAGAAGAGCGATGAAGTTGACAAGTAAGTGTTGCCACTTGGACACAACTCGTTCAGCTGCTAATCCACTCCATTCTCTCTCTCTCTCTGTGTTCCTTTTATCTGCCAGTGTGCTCGCGCAAGTGGACTTTGACAAGAAGTACAAGGCACTGCCTCAGTTTAAGCCAGAGGATTGCCAGTCGCCCAGCGCAATTGCCGTGCCCTCCTCGCCACGTGTCTATGGCACTAATTATCGGAAAAAGAATGCCGTACTGCCGCCGGTACAAAAGCTGAGTAAGTTGTACTGTCTTCTGCCTCAAAATGTTTGCCTAATCTTGTGTTATCTTCTTCATTGTAGTGGGCGAGGATGATTCCTTTGATGAGCCCGCCTCAGCGCCACCGACAACCACACAGCGTTTCTTTGGTGCCGACTTTAATAACGATCTGAGAGGTAACGCACATGGTTCAGATATTTTCGAAAGACAGTGGGAAACTAATAACCAATTTGCTGCAGAGCTTGAGTCTGCAGATCAGACAGGACGTTCGCCGCGCACACCCAAGACACCGTTGCAGAGTGCACGCTCCGATGCCAGTGAGAAGGGACATCGCAAGGTGTTAGAAACGCGACGCAATTTGGTAATGCAGCTGTTCAAGGTGCATGGCATGTTCCCCTCCACACCGGCCACCATTGCCTTTCAGGTGCGTAGATAGATGCGTAGTAGAACTGAGGAAATCAATTTTAACTTGATTTTGTATTCCTGCCACAGACCAAGCACATTGATGTCTTTCCACGCAAACAAGATCTGCAATTGAAGATACGTGAGGTGCGACAGAAGTTACTCGGTCATGCGACCTATACACCCCATTCGGCCGGACCTAATACACCTTCCGATTCCAACCCCTCGTCGGCCACGCTGAGCGGCAGCCTGAATGCAGCAGCAGGAACGTCAGGTAAACAAAGTCAGACGAGGCTAACGAACGTCTTAATCTCAATCTGAATCATTAACTATATGTAGACGATCTTCCTTTAGTTATTAAGTTTCTTAATTATTTACTGAATTTGGTTTTTAATTTGATTTTTTTTATATTGTGAAAACATTGTTTAGATGTTTTTCCATATTACTATACCGCAGGTATGCATCAGCAGCAACAACAACAGCTTGCCGAGCAACAGCAACAGCAACAACAACAAAATAGTCACGCAGGGAGGCCAAACGAGAATGATAAAAAGTACAAGTGATGAAATTAATGCCGCCGTTTAAAAGGGATTACACAGGATCAGAACGTGAACGAATTTCAATAGCTGCGAGTGACAAATTACTTAGACTAAGTAAAACAAAATAAACAACAACAACAACAACAGCAACAGCATATTGCAGCGACATACACACACACAATCCAAAAACACACACATAGTACATATATATACATAAACCAAGAACACACAACAAGTTACAGTACATGCATTAAATGCATGAGGCAAAGAGCAGATATACATATAGTTTATATTGAAAAAAAAACAAAAACAAAAACTAAAACGTTTTAAATGAAACATTTGTTATTACCAATAGGCATATGTACTACAACAAGAGAGCAAAGAAGAGAGAGAGATAGAGAGAGAGTGAGAGAGTAGAACTAGTGAGAAGCAGAGAAAGATCAGAGGGTTTATTAAGCAGCTTAATAGGCCTAAAATAGAATGCGGTTACCAGTTGACAGAACTGAAGAACTTTTTGAAGCATATTTGAAGAACATACATTATATAAAGGCTTATCAATTAATTTACAGGCAAACAAAACAAAAGAAAACAAAACAAAACAAAATAAAAAGCAACCACACAATGAATACCATAAAATAGTAGCGCTTAAGCTTTAAACTTAACATATATTGCACATTAATTTTGGAGTGTATTTAGCACAAGTATAAATGCAAAGAATTGTATAAAAACGAAAATAGAAACAGAAAACAAACACACAGAAACATAAACATAAACAATGTTAACGTTGGATCGAAAGAACTTGTAATTGTATTTGTATATTTAGCCGTAATGGTTTTTAGAATGAATCGAAACCAACGCGAAAATGCTTTTAAAATGTCCGTATTTTTCGTTGAAACACAAAAAAAAAACAAAATCCAATCGAAAAAGGGAAAACATATATATATATTCACATATATATCTATATACATTAATTTTAATTTGTATGTACATGATTATTATTACTATGCTCTATATACACATATAGATTATTCTGGCTTTTATACTGTTGTCTATTTAATTTGAATGAATAAATTTAATTTATATAATCGTTTAGTTTAGTTTAGACAGATATGTTGTTTTCCTTTGACCACTTCACTTGTATACGGTTACATTGTTAAAGCACAACTGTCTGTTTAATCGCAATAACTAAGCTAACGACGAGAACAACAAAACAAAACAATAAACAGAAAGAATGATAAACCAAGAGAATTGCAATCGAAACAGAAAAGAAAAGATTATCGAAACACATACATAACTGTCTTCCACTGTTGCTGCAATACACGAATTATATACATTATATTATAATTAATATATATTTCAATTGTTTTTATTACTTATGATTAATTACAAACTTAATTTAAAACTAGTTGACCGTGTAGTTTTTGCTTTTTTAATTGTAATCTTAAATTGTGTGACTGCGTTTAATTTAATCAAATTAAATCAATATTATTTGGCTTTTAACAAAATTATTATTATTATTATTATGTACAATTATTATTAGAATCTAAAGTTAGATCGTAAACAAGCTTTAAACAAATTTAAAAAAAGCGTTCGTTGTCAGCAAATTCTCGTTAATTTTGAAACCGACGACAACAACAACCACAACAACGTGTTGTTAAAGATGAAGAAACTATGTATTATTCTGTGTGTACAAATTCAAGTGATGTGTCTGTTTAATGTTTATTTCTTCATACCATGTTACTAGTAGTTCTCTCAAAGACTTGTGTTTTGTTTGTGTTATAGTCGCAATTGTCTCCAGACTTACTTTATACAGCATGCAATCTATTATTGTTGTTCTGTTCAATTGTGACAAAACAAAATGTACTTTTTTTTCTTTAGATTCGCAGAGCAGACACTCGCCAATACACACACACACACACACACACACTTTTAATTTGTGTAATAGTTAGTTATTAATTATGTGAAAATATATAACAATTTTTTAAAGCCGCACTTACTTATAATTTACTTATAGTTTTTTTTTAGCTCTTATGTTTCATATAAATAGTTGAAAACAAACAATTTTATAAAACACACAGAAAAACACTAAGTATATTTTAGCGTGTTAATGTTAATAAAAATAAAAAGAATAAAACAAAGTTTATAAGCAAATCAATCGTGTGAAATTATTGCGTAGAAATTGCAACACAAAAGAAGAAGAAGATGAGCACAAAGAAAAAATGCTCTCGATAAAGACGAACTCTATTCCGCAAAAAAAATGATATAGCAACTAAGCTAGACAGGAACTCAGATAGCGAATTTGTGCCAATAAAAGTAGAAATCCTTTAAAACGTAATACGTAAAATACAAGTTAGTGAAATAGATTCCCCAGCCTTCCCTCCCCCCTCCACTCCTATAAAATTGTCGCTTACACCACAATCAATATCCTTCCAGAACTTTGTCGGCATTGAAATTAGTCAATTATGATAAGTGCAAGCTGGAAAACAGAAACATTTTGGCAGATCGCAAGTCCCGATATTGAATAAACAAAAAAAGTTTTCTCACCTGGGAAATACTCTAGTTGGTAACCAAATTGAAGATATACATATACACATACAATATGATATACAAATATACTACAAAATACAAAAGCAAGAAGTATACAAGAACGAGATGAAAACTTTTGGCAACAAACAATTTCGACCCAACAAAAATTTTTATAAAGCAAAACATAAACAAACTAAAAGAAAAGAAAGAGACACAAACACAGACAGACAAACAAAAATGGCGTTTCGGATACAAAATTCTAAAATTCAGGTATTAAAAACAGATAGTGTTGTATAATGTTAAATTTTTTGACCACAGAATGAAATATTTAGATATTTATAAGTAAACGAGTAACAAGAAAAAAAAAACACAAAAAAAAAAAAATCAACAATAAAATAATAAAGTAAGAAACAAGTGAATAAACCTTGCATAAGCTTGTGTAAAATTTACAAGGTGCTTTTACAACTTATTGTAGAAATTACACTTTGATAGGTGTGCGAACCAGGTGTGTACTATATATATTTTTCAAAAAGAAAAGAAAAAGAGAAACCAAAATAAAACAAAACCATAAACTGTATTTTAAAATGCTTTTAAAATAAAACCGTTAACCGTAAATAATCGAAACAGAAATCGAAAAATCGAAAATGAAATTGCAAATTCAGTTGTGAATCGCAGAATTGCACAGTCTCAGCCACGAAGCTTTTATAGTTTTTAATCTGGAATCGTATTTAAGTACGATTCGTGCGGGTTTGTGAGTATTCCAATTGAATATTGATAAAATATATACTGAAAATTTGAGCTAAATTGATGAAATTTCTAGAGGCAATCCAAAAACACAAATAAAATATATACAAATATATAAATATATATAAATAAATGAATAATAATAATATAAGGGCGAACCCCAAAGCGTTACACAAAGTTGTTTGCGATTTGTTTGGTTGATTGTTAACAACAAATATTCTTATTAACTACCACACTCACACACACACACTGACACACACACATGCACATTTACTCATGCAGAGGTTTAATCGATTGTGCTAACATTAAGTAATTTATCTTAACATTTTAAGGTTAGGTTTTGGCCCAAATTTAGCGAAATTTAATAAGTTACGTTAGCAATTTTGCTTTGCCAACGACCTGAAATGCTTTGTAAAGATAATGATGAAAGATTAAAGACGAGAGACAAATTCATTTTTAGAACATACGACATACACATGGTATCGATTAAGCAGTTATTGTGAAACTATTTCTAAGCAAGAAAATACAAATATTACGTACATTCACATATGGTACTAACATGCATATATATATATTATATATACACACATATACAGTCAAATATACATTAGAGGATTCAATATCGAAAACCCTTGGGATTGCTAAGCGAGGCGTATTTTTCAGAAATTGGCTTTCAGATCGCATTATTTGGACCCGACTAGGGACCTATTAGATGCACACACACACACACACACACCGACAAGAACATACAGAGGGACTCACATACACACACACACACATCACGGTTTATACATACAAACACAAGCATATACATTAATTATAATAAATTTATTGAATAAATTGAAAAAGAAAAATACTTATAGAAAAGCGAGGTTTGTTTTACTTAAAATTAAATTCACTTTGGTTGAGATTAATACTTTATATAGTTGTGTGCAAGTCTTCTTGGTTTCATAGTCAGTTTTCAAGCACTTCAGGCACCTCGATAGGTAACTCCACCTGTCCCGATCCTTCAATGATGCCCCGTGCTGTGGTCAAAATACTAACATCAGCGCAATTCACAAAGGTCTCCTGCGCCCCACAGCCCATGGCACCGCTGCCATCGTCACAGATGCCCCAGTTGTTGCCTATATAGCGGGAATAAATCTTGTTATATATATAAGTTTTAAAGCTTGTTGTTGCCACTCACCCGCCGTATAGATCCAGCGGAGTACGCAATGCTGGCAGCTAACACCGTTGGGCAGGACAACACTTGCTTCAATGTCTCCTGTCTTGCTGCCAATTTGCAGCTTTTCACTTTCATCGGCAAACTGCAATGGATACTTGGCAAAGCATTCCTCGGATTCCTCACCAAATTCATCCAGATTGCATAGATCGAAACGAAAGTAACCCAAATGATTTGCTGTAATGCGTACATTGATTTCGGTCAAATTGCTGCCAACGTAGCTTTTCACTATAACACCCTGACCAAATTTGCCACCGATCTCATTGGGCCTGGGCTGACTCAAACTGTAATCATCGCCACACAAGCCGCATTTGCCACCATTCTGGGTTTGTTTCTGCAAGGATAAGTGAAAGAAACTATTGAAATTATCTGTAAAGTGAAGTATGGCAAGAATGTACCCCAAAACCACCACAATATAATCCATTATCGTCGTAGTTCTTGGGCGCTGAACTATCGTAACGCCATCTTGAGGATCTTCCGACGGGACTCAACATCATACCATGACCATCGATCTGAACCACTTGGAGGCCCAATACAAACAGTATTATGCTGGTACTGCTGATCTGCTTGAGGTAGTATATCATTTTTTTGTGGAACTTTTCTTTTCACTGAATTCTGATACCATTTGGCTATGGCTTATATACCACCATACGTGTACAGTCATAATTCTGAAATTTCGGTCTTATCAAAGTAACTGTGCATAGAAAAGGTCTCAGATTTTCGGTGTTATTATGACCGAACTGCTTTTCAATGCCTTATCAGGCTATTTAATCATATACTTTATGTTTATGGGGGTCGAAATTTAGGCGAAATTGTTATATCACTTAGAGACATGGCACCATTTCTCGTTTGGGCAAAACAATCATGACGCATATAAATACCCCACTAATTTACGCCGCATTTTCATAAAATATAGTAGATGATTTGAATAGTAAATATTCTGCAAATATTGCTCTTGTATATCTTCATCATTAAAGGATTCCTGTATCTGCATAACGACCTTCAATCATTGTCATGTCTGTAAAAATGCATCCACAATTAATTTCCAGATATTTTTTGGGACGCCTTTCTCATTATTGGTCAGCTCTATTTAAGGTCTGGTGCACTTATAAGTCGAAATTGATAAACGATAAACGCAATTAAAAACAGGTCGGTAAGGCAACAATCGAGCCGCCCGACAGTAAGATACCCTTCGCCCAATTCCCAAAATCCGTTACAAATGTGTAATCACACTTATAATTTAAAACAAGGCATTCTGCATAACTTATTCTGCTACATCTGGCTTACTCGCTCTCAAAAACTCTCGATTTAAAAATAAAAAAACAAAAATGTTCAAAATATCGACAATTTTTAAAAAGTCTTTTATGCTATTGTTTTAATGTAGCTTCACTTAGGTTTTCAAAATATAAATAAAATGTCATTCCGCGTGAAAATCCTTTGATTATTAAGAAAGTTACGATGAAAACTAAAAACTCGCATTTTCGTTGAAATATCATAGGAAGGGACCTTACGTAAATTTCCAAAATATCGACAAATTTCAAAAAGCCTATTATGCTATTGTTTTAATGTAGATTCACTCAGGTTCTCAAAATATAAGCAAAATGTCATTCCGCGTGAAAATCCTTTGATTATTAAGAAAGTTACGATGAAAACTAAAAACTCGCAATTTCTTCGAAATATCATAGGGAGGGACCTTACCTAAATTTTCAAAATATCGACAAATTGCAAAAAGCCTATTATGCTATTGTTTTAATGTAGATTCACTCAGGTTCTCAAAACATAAGCAAAATGTCATTCCGCGTGAAAATCCTTTGATTATTAAGAAAGTTACGATGAAAACTAAAAACTCGCAATTTCGTTGAAATATCATAGGAAGGGACCTTACGTAAATTTCCAAAATATCGACAAATTTCAAAAAGCCTATTATGCTATTGTTTTAATGTAGATTCACTCAGGTTCTCAAAACATAAGCAAAATGTCATTCCGCGTGAAAATCCTTTGATAATTAAGAAAGTTACGATGAAAACTAAAAACACGAAATTTTGTTGAAATATCATAGGGAGGGACCTTACCTAAATTTCCAAAATATCGACAAATTACAAAAAGCCTATTATGCTATTGTTTTAATGTAGATTCACTCAGGTTCTCAAAACATAAGCAAAATGTCATTCCGCGTGAAAATCCTTTGATTATTAAGAAAGTTACGATGAAAACTAAAAACTCGCAATTTCGTTGAAATATCATAGAAGGGACCTTACGTAAATTTCCAAAATATCGACAAATTACAAAAGGCCTGTTATGCTATTGTTTTAATGTAGATTCACTCAGGTTCTCAAAACATAAGCAAAATGTCATTCCGCGTGAAAATCCTTTGATTATTAAGAAAGTTACGATGAAAACTAAAAACTCGCAACTTCGTTGAAATATCATAGGAAGGGACCTTACGTAAATTTCCAAAATATCGACAAATTTCAAAAAGCCTATTATGCTATTGTTTTAATGTAGATTCACTCAGGTTCTCAAAACATAAGCAAAATGTCATTCCGCGTGAAAATCCTTTGATTATTAAGAAAGTTACGATGAAAACTAAAAACTCGCAATTTCGTTGAAATATCATAGAAGGGACCTTACGTAAATTTCCAAAATATCGACAAATTACAAAAGGCCTGTTATGCTATTGTTTTAATGTAGATTCACTCAGGTTCTCAAAACATAAGCAAAATGTCATTCCGCGTGAAAATCCTTTGATTATTAAGAAAGTTACGATGAAAACTAAAAACTCGCAATTTCGTTGAAATATCATAGGAAGGGACCTTACGTAAATTTCCAAAATATCGACAAATTTCAAAAAGCCTAATATGCTATTGTTTTAATGTAGATTCACTCAGGTTCTCAAAACATAAGCAAAATGTCATTCCGCGTGAAAATCCTTTGATTATTAAGAAAGTTACGATGAAAACTAAAAACTCGCAATTTCGTTGAAATATCATAGGAAGGGACCTTACGTAAATTTCCAAAATATCGACAAATTTCAAAAAGCCTAATATGCTATTGTTTTAATGTAGATTCACTCAGGTTCTCAAAACATAAGCAAAATGTCATTCCGCGTGAAAATCCTTTGATTATTAAGAAAGTTACGATGAAAACTAAAAACTCGCAATTTCGTTGAAATATCATAGGAAGGGACCTTACGTAAATTTCCAAAATATCGACAAATTACAAAAGGCCTGTTATGCTATTGTTTTAATGTAGATTCACTCAGGTTCTCAAAACATAAGCAAAATGTCATTCCGCGTGAAAATCCTTTGATTATTAAGAAAGTTACGATGAAAACTAAAAACTCGCAATTTCGTTGAAATATCATAGGAAGGGACCTTACGTAAATTTCCAAAATATCGACAAATTTCAAAAAGCCTAATATGCTATTGTTTTAATGTAGATTCACTCAGGTTCTCAAAACATAAGCAAAATGTCATTCCGCGTGAAAATCCTTTGATTATTAAGAAAGTTACGATGAAAACTAAAAACTCGCAATTTCGTTGAAATATCATAGGAAGGGACCTTACGTAAATTTCCAAAATATCGACAAATTACAAAAGGCCTGTTATGCTATTGTTTTAATGTAGATTCACTCAGGTTCTCAAAACATAAGCAAAATGTCATTCCGCGTGAAAATCCTTTGATTATTAAGAAAGTTACGATGAAAACTAAAAACTCGCAATTTCGTTGAAATATCATAGGAAGGGACCTTACGTAAATTTCCAAAATATCGACAAATTACAAAAGGCCTGTTATGCTATTGTTTTAATGTAGATTCACTCAGGTTCTCAAAACATAAGCAAAATGTCATTCCGCGTGAAAATCCTTTGATTATTAAGAAAGTTACGATGAAACTAAAAACTCGCAATTTCGTTGAAATATCATAGGAAGGGACCTTACGTAAATTTCCAAAATATCGACAAATTTCAAAAAGCCTAATATGCTATTGTTTTAATGTAGATTCACTCAGGTTCTCAAAACATAAGCAAAATGTCATTCCGCGTGAAAATCCTTTGATTATTAAGAAAGTTACGATGAAAACTAAAAACTCGCAATTTCGTTGAAATATCATAGGAAGGGACCTTACGTAAATTTCCAAAATATCGACAAATTACAAAAGGCCTGTTATGCTATTGTTTTAATGTAGATTCACTCAGGTTCTCAAAACATAAGCAAAATGTCATTCCGCGTGAAAATCCTTTGATTATTAAGAAAGTTACGATGAAAACTAAAAACTCGCAATTTCGTTGAAATATCATAGGAAGGGACCTTACGTAAATTTCCAAAATATCGACAAATTTCAAAAAGCCTATTATGCTATTGTTTTAATGTAGATTCACTCAGGTTCTCAAAACATAAGCAAAATGTCATTCCGCGTGAAAATCCTTTGATAATTAAGAAAGTTACGATGAAAACTAAAAACACGAAATTTTGTTGAAATATCATAGGGAGGGACCTTACGTAAATTTCCAAAATATCGACAAATTACAAAAGGCCTGTTATGCTATTGTTTTAATGTAGATTCACTCAGGTTCTCAAAACATAAGCAAAATGTCATTCCGCGTGAAAATCCTTTGATTATTAAGAAAGTTACGATGAAAACTAAAAACTCGCAATTTCGTTGAAATATCATAGGAAGGGACCTTACGTAAATTTCCAAAATATCGACAAATTTCAAAAAGCCTATTATGCTATTGTTTTAATGTAGATTCACTCAGGTTCTCAAAACATAAGCAAAATGTCATTCCGCGTGAAAATCCTTTGATTATTAAGAAAGTTACGATGAAAACTGAAAACTCGCAATTTCGTTGAAATATCATAGGAAGGGACCTTGCCTAAATTTCCAAAATATCGACAAATTACAAAAAGTCTATTATGCAATTTTTTAAATGTAGAATAACTTAGGACGTTACATACACAAACACTCGTGATTTCAAACAGAGAATTCTGCACAAATAATTCAGACAAATTAACAGACACGCATAATTAATTTGATGTCGACGTCACACAGCCTATTATTCTTGCCATTAGTGTATATTTATATTGTGTGAAGGTTTCCTTTTGCTGCGATCCACACTAGATTTTTGGTTTTTTTCAAGGCTTATGGGAAAGTTTCGAGAAATATTGACTGCCAGATGATAAGCCTAAGAACTTTTGCCGACCATTCGTAGTAAGCATTTGAGCAGGTCAAGGTATTCCAAAAAGTTGTTGTTTGTTTTCATTTACGATTCCGGCTAATAAAGATTAATGTCAGAATGTAAAAAAAAACGCAGGAGCTTATATTCTACTACTCTATACCCTTATATACCTGTTGATTAGGCATGTTTGATAATATTTTCTAATATTATATTTTTATAAATCAAAGAACGATATCTAAGAAACTACAATTATATTATAATTATGCTCATTCTTTTGTTCTGTTCATTATAAGCTTAATTTTTAATCATGTATTATATTTATGTCTAGCATTGTATATTACTTATCAGTACCAAAGCTTATGGCGATCAACCATTCCCTTATCTTACCCCATTATCGTCTGCTTGGTTGTTAAATATGATAAATATTGATAAATATATACATATGTAAATATTATGTTGAAATACGCCCTTTAATAAATAAATTATATTCACCTTAACTGAATCTTTGTATTATCTTCATCTCTCTCTCTCTCTCTCTCTTTCTCTCTCTCCTCTCTCTCGCTCTGCATAACTGTTGGGTTGCGGTAGACTGCAAATTGTGCATCTTTATACAACCAACAAATAAAAGATTCGCTTGCAATCTTGGCAAACTTGTTATGCTCATCCCAACTGGTTTGCAGATGAACCTCAAAATTGGGAAAGTTTGGGTTATATTTTAACAAAGCATCGGTGGTTCAGTGGTAGAATGCTCGCCTGCCACGCGGGCGGCCCGGGTTCGATTCCCGGCCGATGCAATGATTTTTTTTCTTCCAAAAATTTAGTTTATTTTGGCTTGATAATTGTTTATTTATAAACTGAAACTCGGTCACAAAGATTATCGTTATCAATATGCTAGAAGATTCTTTGTCAGAATTGACTTTGAGCTAGAAGTAGTTTTCTTTGTTTTTTTTGAGGAATATATTTCTATTTGCAGATTTCTATTGCATGATTCTTAAGAACAGTTTTTTAGTTTGGTATAATGCAGACTTTTTTATTAAGATATTTGGCTTTTTGGCAGTACAAAAATGTTCAGTCGTTTATTGAAGTTAAGCCTCAACTTCCAGAGGCACTTCAGGGATGGCAACATTGCTAGCCATCTCCTTCAACATGTTGCGGCCCCAGAAGACGCTCACATCGGCGCAGTTCTTGAAGGTTTCCTGTGGTCCACAGCCCAAGGCACCGCTACCGTTGTCGCACTGTCCCCAGTTGTTGGCTGTAAGAGAGAGTGATTCGCGTTGAATATATATGCATTTATGAATCCAGAGATTATGTTATCTTACCGCCTACATAGGTCCAGCGGAGAACACAGTGCTGGCAGGTGAGTCCCTCAGGCAGCTGGACGGTAACATCGAATTCGCCGCTCTGGGTGCCAATTTGCAACTTGTCGCTGCCGTCGGGGAAACGCAGACGGTGCTGATTGAAGCATTCCTCAGATTCACCGCCAAAGGCATCCAAGTTGCAAAGATGGAACTCGAAGTAACCCAAGTGGTTGGTGGTGATCTTCACACCCACAGTGATGGCATTGGCTGCAGTGTAGCTCTTGGTAATGACTCCAGAGCCGCCATACTGACCGCCAATCTCGTTGGGACGGGGTTGAGCTGCCGAGAAGTTGTCACCGCACAGTCCACACTGTCCACCATTGTTGGCCTGGGTCTAAAAGTATCCAATAGAAGAACTCGGTCATATCCAGCTGCAATTTTGAATCCCTTTTGAGCAGCTCACTCACATACAAACCACCACAGAAGAGCTCATTGTCGTTCCAGTTCTGGGGAGCTGAACCATCGTAGCGCCAGCGGGAGGATCGGCTTGGCGGATTCAGCATCATACCGTGAGCATCGATTTGCTGCAGGCCAATGGCCAGGAGGAGGGTCACACTGAGGAGGAACTTCATGTTTTTAGCAATTTCACTTTCACTATGCTCTGCTCCTGGCCATGCAGTGGCCTTATATGTGACAGGAACCTCCACATTATCGCTGCCAGATTATCGTTTGGAGAGTTTTACGATTCCCTCTTCAATGGCTACTGAATGCTATCAGTTTTGGACCCAACATATAATCCGATCGTGAATAAGCAGACACTTTGATACCCTCTATTTTGTTGATACAAAAAAAATTGCATAGCATTCCAAAGAAACCTCTGAATGGCTGCCTCCCATCTGCAGTCCTTCCTTCCTTCCACATCATAGATTTTCATCCCTTTTCTGTTGCTTTTCATATCCATCACGCCATCTTTTCAGTCGCCATCTGCTCCACAGTTACAAAATAAACTAAATTATTCTAGGAACATGATGTTTTTTGTTTATATTTTTCATAAAATATTTAATCAATGCATTTTTAATAGGTAATGAGTATCTTTACGTCGCACATTCCCTGCGGGACTAAGCTTCCTCTTGCCGAATGAAGTTTGCCTGGACAAGTTAAAAATCAACATAGGCCACGGATAAGGATCTTTCTTCAAGAGGCATTGTAAAAATGATTATAAAAATGTCAGTTGAATACAATCGACATGTTATGAATTCCGATCACACACATACACATTCATATATTCCATGAATGAGATCCAATCTCTTAGGCATCGAATTTGCCAGTGCAAAGTAATCGATGGGGGGCCTGAAGATTTACTCATTTTCTTATCACAGATAATTGTATGTATAACTCTCCACATCTGTTTATTTACTCACACATGTTATCAGCATTAAACCATTTAAATTATCTGATTTCTAGCATTTCCCGTTTTGCCGGCTTAAGTGTGCGATTATTGCGAACCACAATCAAAAACAAAAACCACCATATCACTTGAATACATTAGTAATATTTATTTTTATTCATTCTGTAAACATTTGCTTAAAAGACAATTTCGAAGTAACGCAGAAAGCGGTTCATTTCAGTCGACTTTAATCACGCTACACTATATTCATTCAAATATTGTTGTTTCTATGAAATAATATAGTTAAATTAAATTCAATATTAAATGTAAATGAAAATAATGCAACTTTTCAAGAATTCTTTAAAGTCTTCCAGTTCTTCTGATGTATAAGTTATAGATAATATATACCACATTCATTCATACTTTAAGATACATATTGAAACTAACACATTCTTAGGGCAGTTGTTGCTCACATGAATACATTCATTATTCAAATCAGTTTTAGACTATTCTGTAGACATTGATGATTGATTATTGTGTGATTTAAGATTGACTGATTACTCTTCTATTACAATGATTGTTTTGATCGATAGGATTCTTCACTCTTATCTATTCTTTTCCTGTCACATACACGTAGGCTGTCTCCCTTTCGGAGTTACAGTTAAATTCATTTTCTTGAATATTAATTATATTGTGACAGGGCAGTTTTGCTTGACTTCAATATATGTACTAGCCTATTCTATGTATGTATGTAAATACTATTTTTTGTTTTTACTGCGTGACTATTGTTTCTTGTTCATGTTAAGAACAAAGTTTTATTTCGTTCCTTAAAAAAACTAAAAGAAAAACAAAACTTTCACTTCAAATGTTTTATTATGAATGTCGAGGCTTTTTGCTTCCAACTTATACAAAGGAACAGAAGAAAACATTCAAAAGTCAAAGAATGTGCATATGAAACTAAAAATAAAACTCGATTTATCATCTTCGATTGAATGTGAATGCTCGTGTTTTCATGAATTTGTGAGTGTGTTTACTATGAGGATGTCCGTCTGTTTTCCAAGTTTTAGCTGGACAAGATGTGATTATGGCTTGTTCACTTCTTTAGCGCCTGGACAAAGTTTCCCAAATCGTATTCCTCATCATACTGTTGCTCTGACCAAAGATCCGGCAAGTTCTCAATGATGGTATTCATAGACATGCCACCGGATCCGGCCGCAGTGGCAGGTGTCCCACTGTTGCTGGCCTTGTTGCTGCCGTCGAACAAATTGAAGATCTGCGAGGTTCCCATAGTCTGCAGTGAGGCATTTTCCGCACTCACCACCGTGTTGGCTGTGAGTATTTTAAACTTTTGTAGACTCATGATTTTCTCCTCCAGGGAATTGCGTGTGATCAAGCGGTACACATTCACCACCTTCTTTTGTCCAATGCGATGTGCACGATCCATGGCCTGCAGATCTTTCATGGGATTCCAGTCGTGCTCAACAAATATGACTGTGTCGGCACCAGTGAGATTGAGGCCCAAACCACCCACCTGCAAGTCAAAGAACAAGCAAAATTAGAATTGACAATGCGATAAGAGTATCTTTATCAACTTACCTGTGTAGTCAATAGCAAAACGTCAATGCTTGGATCACTATTAAAGTTGTTTACTATATCCTGTCGCATAGACGCCGGAACGCTGCCGTCCAGCCGCAGATATGTAACACTGGGCAAATGTTTGCGTAATAAATCGTGCTCAACAATGTCCAACATGGCCTTCAGTTGGCAGAAGATGAGTGCGCGATGTTGGCTAACAGACTCCGTCTGTACACCAATGCCACAGTCCAAGAGCAGCTGCCTAAAATAGTAGTAAAAGAGTATATATATTTAGAAAAGAACCAGTTAAACATAGTGCACATGTATTGAAATGGAAACTTACTTCAAAACTGGCAATTTGGCTGAGTGCTCAATGTCGTCCAGCGTGCTATTGTTCAGTGCCAGTTGTGCAGAAACATTGGTAAACTCAGCGGATTGACGAAGCACCAGCTTGGGATGATTGCAAACATTTTGCAAATAACGCAGCGCTTGGAAAATATGCGTTTTGGTGCCGAGATTCTCCGTATCGTCCAACTTATCCAAACAGTCTTTAAGGTGTTTATTGCTAAAGTCCTCATAGAGACGCAGTTGCAGCGTACTCAGTTCACATAGGAGATCCTGCGTGATTTTTGGTGGAAGATCTGTGAGCACATCCTCCTTGACGCGTCGCAGAAGGAATGGCAGAACTTGTCGATGTAGCGCCTCCATGGCCAATACTCCTGCTTCCTGATCCTTGGGCGAGCTCTTGGCATCACGTGAAGCCAAAATAGGGCGCGAATAGCGTTGAATGAACTGCTTTTCCGTGCCCAAAAATCCAGGCATCAGAAAATCAAACAATGACCAGAGCTCCAGCACATTATTCTGTATAGGGGTACCCGACAGGATGAGTCTGTGATTTGCCTTGAGCTGCTTGATAGCCTTCGAGCTCTTCGTTTTGCCATTCTTTATAATATGCCCCTCATCCAGGACACAGTAGTTAAAGTGTATGCCGCTGAAGAAGTCAATGTCCTTTCGTATGGTGTCGTACGAAGCCACTACCAAATTGCAGGTGGTGCCAATCTGACTGCGTAGTTTTTCGCGCCCAACGGGAAAACCATAATAGTGCAACGGACGTAGCACCGATGACTGCGCCAGAAACTTATCCACCTCGTAGACCCAGTGACCGGTAAGTGTCGGAGGACAGATCACCAAACTGGGCAATGCAGCGAGCTTTGCTTCCTGGCGCTGTACATGATCACCAGCCAAAATGCAAATGGTCTGCAGCGTCTTGCCCAGACCCATATCATCGCAAAGTATGCCATGCAGGTTGTACTTATTAAGGAACCACAGCCAATTGATACCCGCCTGTTGATATCCACGCAGCTCCACACTTAATGCCACTGGTACTTTATAGTCTGGTATTGTCTTTGGCGCAAACAGATAATCGAGGAATTCACGATCGCGTGCTTTGCGCTCCAATAAAGGTTCACTTTTGAGATTTGTATCCTTGACACCATTACTTCCACCGCTACTGCTGCTATCCAGGGGCATCAGTTGAATGAGTGTCGCAAATGAATGTGTCGCCAGCAGACGCACAGATTCATCGGTATCGCTCATAGCGCCCAGCAGGGGCACCACCAGCAGCACAATATATGGCACAATACGAATTTGTAGTCGATTAACCACTCGCTCAATGGTCTCCACAGCTCCTTGTCGTTCGGTGGGGCTTTCAATCTTCAGCAGCAATCCCAGCAGCTCTGTTACAACAAATTGCATAGTGCGACATGCATCGATTTCCGCTAGAGCCGCAATGCAACGGGCTGCCATATGACGAAATACCTTCAGTGGGTGTCGTACAATAAATCCTAAATGTGGAAGCAGATCAAATAACTGTCCATGAAGCGTTTCGTGTAGATGCGGAGATGCAGTTTCTATAAGCTGTAACGAGCTAATCAGCTCATTGCACAGCGACAGCTCGGGCAGCGTGCTATCCAGCGTCGTTTCCTCCGTATTGGCCACAAACTGCTGAAGCTTGTCAAACATAAGCTGCTGGAATATGGGCACTTTATCCACAATCCGATCACCAAAAGTGCTGCATAACTTGGCAATAGCGCACGAAGATCCCAGTCGCTGTGTGCGACACTGGCGAGCCTCTGCTTCCTTAGCCTGTTGAGTATTAGTCTCACTGTTTGCCGCAGCAGCTGCAGCTGCAGCTAAAACTTCACTGGCCGGCGGTCTACCTGGGCCTCGTGGCGTTGGTGTTGTTGGCGTCGTAGTGATGGCGCGAGCAGATGTGGAGCTGCTGCTGTGATTTGTCGACGGATTGCTGGCTGCCTGCTGCTGTGTGAGAGTCAGTATGCCAAAGTATGCGCAAGTGTTGTTACTGGCACCAGTTGTGCCATTTGCATTTTTCCGTTGACATGTTTCCTGTAATGTTTGTAATGGCATAACCTGTTGAGGATAGAGAGTTATTATAATAATGGGCTTTTAGATATGCACACACAAATTCTATGCTTACCAGCTTAGGTGTGTGATCTGTGTCGCTGCGCAGCAATGTGCACAAATTGTTTAGAATTTTATTATTGGGACTAGGATTTCTATCACAGACTTGGTCCATGAGATGCACCAAGAAGTCGGCAGACAGCTGCTGGAGAATAACACATTGTTCCCGCTTAATTGACTCCATGAGTGGCTTGACAACAGGATTTAGTTTGTCGGGCAGGCAGTGCAGGGCACATATGGCACCTGCCAGCGCCGCCTGTGCGCTGACATGGTAGGCACCCTGCTCACTGGTCGTTTGTTGATAAGAAGCTTGCAGGCTGCGTCTGCGCTCCAGTAGCGTGTCCAGCACCTTTGGCTTGAGCGCATAGCTACGCAGATTGTCGCTAAGTGTGGTAGCCACAGCCTCGATCTGGTCGAGCGTGAGAATCTTGGCATTGTTAAAATCATTAATAGGTATTTTATTTTGCTTAAGCGTCGCTATAAAATCCTGCGCCTCCTGCAGTAGCCGCGTTAGTGACATTGCCACTTCATCGTAATAAAAATACTCGGAAGCACATTGATGAAGTTTTTCCTGAAGATTTGGTGGACCAGGCCGCACTGGCTCGTCTTCCAATGCCCAGAAGGCAATTATCAAGCCACACACAATGCGCTGCACAGCTGAGCGTGCATTCAAATGGCCAAGCAATACCTTTGTATAGCAATCTGTGGGACTTTCCATTTGCGGCGTATACAAAACTCCCGGCGCTGGCTGCACCAGGTAATGAGAGAGTGCACCCAATGCACGAGATGCCGTGATACGAGCACGCATAAAGTTCGCCTCGCGCAGCTCCAAGGGCGTCGCTTCGCTGCCTCCCAAATACAATTTTTGCATCGCGTTCGCATTTGCCAATGCTGCTCCGCCCAAATCATCGCCAATCCGTGGAGTTCGTCGACGCGTATTCCCCGCCGCTGTTGAGGCATCGCCACCGCCTACAGCTCTGATAAGTACACTTGAATCAAAGGCCAGTCTAGGTGGTTGCATGGCCAAGCATATCCAAGACGATACAAATGGACAGGCGGCGTGTAAAAGTGCTCCCAAATCAGCAAATTGAATGACATTAGACCAAACCTGATGGGCCAGTGCCTGGATATCTGCCTGTGGCTCCACCAATATGCGTTGATAGATGTGTCGCAGCGCCTGTTGTAACAATTGCCAGTCCCAATCGCCAACTCCAAAGTTGATCTTCAACTTTTCTTGCTTTCCATTTGTGCTGGCTTTATCTAATTCCAATTTGATCTCTTCTGGCTTGACAGCTTTGTTATCACTCTCACCACTACTCGTTAATGTAAGCAAAGTTTTCAGAGTAGAGCGACGCACCGAACTGGTGCTATGCGATAGAAATGGAAAGAGACGTGGGACCAATGTTCCTATAGGCTCCATTTTTATCCAGCTGGCAGCCTGTGGTAAGCATAGAATAGCCGCCAAGAGACCCATAAAACTGTTGCACGCTGAAGTCAGTTCATCCTGATCCAGCAGTAAGTCCCACAGCATCTTCACTATTGAGGACACCTGCGTGGCATCGAGCAACTTTGGCAGCCACATGGCCACTGGTATTAGAGTGGCTGCTGCGACTGCACCCACATCATCAACGCGGTCCAGTAGCCCTTGCAGTATATCCGAAACTGATTTTGGCAGGTAGATCGGCAAAAGTTCTTCTCGTACTACGAAAACGTATTTAAGTCCTAGCAGACCACCGTGACGCACTTCCCATTCGTTCTTGTGGCGTATTAGCTGCAGTAAAATATCCACAATGCGATGCACCTTAGGTTCATCGATGGCCTTGACGAGAGTCCCCAAAACTTGCGCACAAGTCTCACGTACCGGAGCCACCACCTGGTCAGAGACAAAATCACCAAAGCGATCCAAGCACAGTACACACAGTAGGCGGAGAGCTGCATCCTCCAGCCATCGACTGTGCGACTCGTGCATCTGTTCAAGATTCTGCTGGACACATTTTCCCGCTCCAGTGCCATGCTGATTAATAAGCTCCCTAAGCGCTGTGGCCGCTCCGTGACGCACCTCCCATTTGGCATGAAAGAGATCGATGAAGAGGCGTGCACAAAAGTTCTCCAAGGGCCAAGAGACAGCATCGACCCACGTGCCTGTTGCGTCCGGTACAGCGCCTACAAATTGTAAAGACATACAAAATAGTCAATTAAAATTGTAATTGAAGGAAGTCTTAATTAATTCAACATCGTGACGCACAGTGAAGGCTTCAGTGATTCTCTCTTAATTAAATCTACGTGTGCTATGTAGTTGCAGTTTATAACAGCTGCTTTAGGTTTCAATAATAGTAATTTCATAATAAATAGGAATATTTCGTAGGGTGCGAAATATTGCTACTGTCAGTGCTAGTGGTTTAAATCACTTAATCTAATCTTTACTACAACGGATTTAGATAAAGCTTTATCAAATATTTTTAATCATTGAGTTCATATTAAAGTAGTATTATTATTCTAAAAAATATTTCCAAGTATATGAGCAGAATGCCTAAAATTAACTAAAACCAAAAATATGCGTCACTTAAGTAAATACTTAAAATAGATTAAACGCTTAGCCCACGCACCATTTAAGCTGTAGAAAATTTCTTGTCTGTCGTTTGCCTTCAGTTTCTTCTTCTCTGGCTCTTCGGAAGTGCTTGCCCCATTGCTATTGTTGTTACTGGAACAACCTCCGCTGCTACTGCTGCTATTGCTGCCAGCGCCGATGCCGGCGGTTGAGTTGCGGCGACTACAGGTAGGCGTGACTGCGGAGGTTGCAGTTGAGCTGCCTTGACGTGCCTTACGCTTGGCTCGATTTATTTCGCGGCAGCTGAGCTTCTGACCGGGCGAAGTGCATGCACTACCTCCTCCATTGGCAGACTTAATATTAAGTAAGTGCTCTACAGGCAATTTCTCAGCATTGATATTGTAACTGGTACCACTACGTGCCAGAGCAACATCCTCATCGGTAATCATATCAGTCAGGTTAACGCCCAACTTGGCGGCAGTGGTTAGTCCAAGCTTGTCATTAAGAAGTGCTCGCTGGCGACTCAAACGATCTGCCACAGTTATATCCTCGGCACCTCCGCCACTGGCAGGCTGTTCCTCTTGTATATCAAATTCGTTGCCCTCGGAACCAATTAGACGGGCACCCTTTTGTAGAATCTGCTGCAGATCGAACTCATCGAAGCTGAGCAATCTTTCGCTGCAAGCTACTGTTGTTGTGGAAGACGAGGCATTCGATTGGCAGCTGTCCTCTTCGGTGGCATCACTGGCACTGCGCTCCTTCTTCAGATTAATAACGCTAAATTGTAATTCCGGCTGCCAGGGCGGTACCTGTTTCAGTATAGCCTCGACCGACTGTGCCGCAGCAATTCGCGTCTCCCACGACGTGCTATGCAAATAGCCCACGAGTCGATTGAGCAGCGCGTGGAGTTCATTTGGATAAAGTTTTTGTACCTCACCAAACTGCTTGGCAGCAGCATGGCGAGTGGCAGCCGTTGAGCCCGACTCCAGTAGTATAAAAAGACGATCAAGTCTGCAGTAGTGCATGAAATTATAATAAATGTTATTAATATATAATAAATACATATTTACAGTGGAAAACTTACCGGGTAGTCATTCTTCTGCTGAGATTTGAGATATTGTTCAGTTGATTTCGCAATCAAGCTCTAGACTTGCTAATTTCTAATGTAACTAATCTGCAAATAAATATGGGAAATACATGAATATTACGAAATGGAAATGTAATACTATTCTTAATCAATTTGTTTCAGATTATTCACGGTATTTTTAAAAACGCTAAATGACGCGGTATTTTGTGAGAAATATATGACTTTATTAGGGGTTTTTAGATTGGAAATAATTCGCACAACAAACACAATAATTTATTACGGTAACGTACCATTATGTTTTTATTCTTGGAATTATGTATAAATTATATAAAGCTCACAATCCAGGTAGCTAGTAAACTTTTTTGGCATGAAACAAACCCTTTGACCTCCATAAGAGATCAGGCAGCAGCATTGAAGCCAAACCGATAACAAGGTTTGTATAAAGCAGCGATGGGTTCAACAAAACTGTTTGTTTCTTTGATTATTTCTTTCGTTTTCTTTTTCTGTGTACAAGGAAGCTTGAACGCAATGCTAACCTTGAATATTAATCAAGTATTTATATAAAAGCATGGATATGTGCTTATACATATATTGCACATATTGTTATGTGTTTTTTTTTGTTTCTGTTTATTGTGCTAAAAGCAAACGCGTTGAAAGCGAAACACATTATTTTACGACCACTTTACGGCATAATGCTTTTTTTTTTGGATCGAGCTCGCGAAGCACGCAACGTGTAACCAGACAAGCAAACACAAACATATCTAGAAGTTGTTTAGAGTGCACTACGAACTTGATTATTAGGGTGGATATCATGAAAAATTCAACAAAACCCCGAATATACTGATAACTAGTTTAAGGAATTTTGATAGCGTAAATTAGTTTGTGCATACACAAATTTTCAAATCGTTTCTCTTATCTATAACAAAGTTGATGTGTGATACACTCCTTAACAACAGTTTGGTTTTTCCTTCACGTGCTCAAATAATTATTTTATGTACTGTATTTCAATTATATTTTTTTCAATTGAAAACTTTGCCAAATAACTAGATCATGGATATGAATGTGACGTGATACTTGGTTCATTATATTATTGCAATAAAAACCATATATATTACGTGCAAAAATCTAGAATTCTATGAATAAATGACATAATACACTAAAACGTAGTTATGTTTTAGTGATACAATGTCCAGCAACTTTGAAATTTATTATTATTAAGCACAATCAAAAATGTATGTATATAACAACTTTCTTACTAAAAGTATGCATATCTTCTAAATGTTGTACATACATGAAAGCAAACCGAGATAAGAATTAAGAATTTTTATAGTTATAAATAAATATTATGTTTGTACATAAACCCCATAAAGGGTTACTGAACCCAAAAAAAAAAAAAAAATAATAAATGTATACTGATAATGATGCGAAAAAAACTATCAAACTCAACACGTCACTTGTGCGAATTAAATGATTGTCGATCAACATGAGTGCCTATTTATTTATTTAACATTATACTATCAACACGTCAAACAAAATGCAATAAAATCTCAAGATTACATACATAGATAACGGTGGTCGTTAAACTTATAATGAAAGCATTTGTATGACATGAGAATCATGAATTGTGAGCTATAAATAAAATATTTACCACCGACAGCAAAAACAACTGCTAAATCTGCAGTATATTATATATTATATACAGATACATATACGTATATAAAACAATGTTACTCATTTTATTGGTAACCTTGTTTGTTTTCGAATGTAGGGAAATACGATGTGTAGTCATTGATTTCTATTATAATCGGTATTTATAATGACTATTTAAATAAGAGTTTGAAATCAAATACTCATTAATGCAAACCCAATACCGTTTTATTTGCGAAATTATTATTTTCAAAAAGCTACAAATAGGCTTTTAATGTTCACAAAATTGTATTTTTATAAATTTGCAAATTACGTTTGACAAAAAGAATTACATTAATTACAGATGGTTGAAGTATGTGTATCGAAATTTGTATTTTTCCAGTTCAGTTTTGTTTTTGTATATATGACCTTTAACTTTTAAGAACTGCGTGAATCCACTGAAAACTGTAGCCAATCGTTGGAGGCCACATCGGTCTTGTTATAATCGATTGTAAGAACCACACTAGCCCTCATTGTTTACATGATTCAACAAATTTGAATGCATATTAAGTATAAGAAGGAAATTTATCAAATCATTCATATTGACAGGTGTGGGAAACAACAACAAAAACAAGAATGCAATATTGCAAAACACAAAACAAAAATGCGAAAATGAATCAATAATATCCAAGCAAATAGAAAGATGTATATATAAAAAAAAAAACTAGTTTTCTGAGCCTATAATGTAATACAAATTGCAACATTATAATTTGTCATATATTTCTTTAAACTGTATCATTTTCGGTCAAAAACCATCTGTCTCCAGAGATACGATTCGAGGCAGCGTTACGTAGGTCGTGTGCTCCATTTCATGTTTAAGAACTTTACACAAATGGAAACACAATTGTGTTTGAATATTAAACACTTTTATATTTACATACACGTAGAAACAATGCCAACAACATTTTGCGAATGTTATAACAGCTGTGGCTGCATATTTCGCTGCACACATCTAGAAAAAAATAAAAGAAGACTTAATTGTCGCTTTTTATTGAGTCAGTAAAAAGCGTGTGCAAATAAGTAAATACAATTTATGGAAATGGGTGCTCCTCTCAATTTTATATGTATTTTGAAGGACCTAAAAGTTTGATCATGTTTGCTTATTTCTATTATTGTCTTTGAAAACAAGCTACAAAGCATTGGATATGAACAAACCGGTTGAATTCTGGTTTCATTTTATTAAAAGCGTCATGTATACATGCGTATACATAATTCGAGATTATTTAGTATGTCAAAGACCACGACATTATACATATCTCTTTTCTAACGAAAAATATATTTTGAGAATTCTTAACACATCTCTGAGAGGTTCTCGAATTAAAAGGAAGAAACAATATCTATACTTTATCAACAACAAACAAAAACGATTGTATAAGTACCGCTATAGCAAAATAATTTTAATAGATTGTATTCCGAAGCGAAAAATAAGGTGAAATAAACACATACATAGATATTTAAACTATAACAAAAAATTGTATTGAATACGTTTATTTACAAAGATATTCACATATAGTATGTATGTTATATGCATGTTTGTCTGAAACTAGTTCAAGTGCCCTACCCCACTACATATGTATGTATGTACGTAGACATAGGTATATTTTAAAGGAAAGAGAGAGAGAAAAAGCGACTGATTACGGTAGCAAGCCATAAATAAATACAAATGCCGCTAGCTGCTGCTGCTGCTGCTGCTGCTGTAGCCGCTGCTGTTGATTCGTCGTCACCGTCGCCAACGTGGACAACACATGTCGGCTGGGAGTTCGACTGCGACTACAGAAACGACAAACGAAGGCACTTGAACGTAAAGCAAAAGCTCGTAGTCAATTTGTACATACATACATATTTACACATAGGTACATTCATGCACATGTGTATGCACAGAGGCATATAATATACATTACGTTGTTATATCAATTGGTTCGTTGGGAGCGCATCGGCCGCCCAAAAGTAAATGAATGAATGGCAGGAGGCACAGTGTACGGCGAACGACGAACCAGACATAAAAACAACGAACAACAAAAAACTAAAATTAAAAAAAAAAGTATTGAGCAATCGCCGAGACTAAAAATACAATGACGGGGGCATTTCAATCGTTTTTAGCACAGCCAAGTATCAACAAAAACAAAAGTCTATTGAAAAGTGAACTTAAAACAATTCAACTAATTATATGTTTGTGTAGGAAATAAAATTTCTGCCATATAGTTCCAATTTACCATGTCCAATATTATTTAAAAAACACTAATAAAATTAATTTATACGACTGTATATATGCATAGCACCACATGCGTGCACACATACAAACAGTTTCAATAAAGTACGCTTATCACAGCTTAGCATTCCCCCGTTGCCCTGCCATACTCTTGCGCTGACGCAGCAAGAAACGTATCAGAGGCAGCGCAATCATGCATACATACATATGTACATAAACACACACACACAACACACATATGAAATCGCGACGGAAGAGAGAAGCGTTGCGTCGGCAGCGTCAAGGAAAGCTGCGCAGTCAACGTCCAGATAAGCAGACGAACGTTCTATATTATTGTAATTAATTTCTTTGAAGGCATGTGCACACACTTATTTTGTAAATTTCACAAGCGATAATTATTACACATAGAAGGCATTTTACCTTTGGCAAACGTTACGTTTCTGCTGGTGCTCTGCTGCGCTGCTCTGCTTACTGCAGCATACCTTTGGCGGCGTCAGCGTCGACGTCTGCTCAGCGGCAGCGCTGCGACGGTTTTCTGTCACTTCAACTCATGCGCCTTGTGTAAAGCTGATGCATTATTATCCATTTTTCACCGACAGCTTATGATTTATGCAAAAATATCGTTTTTATTGATTTTTAGTTGGCTTTATTTATTGTACAGTTCACGTTTGACAGCGCTGTTTTGCTACACGTTCACTATTTTTTTGCAAAGCGCCACTAAATTGTTCTTATTCACTCGCACGCGTAATCAATTTGTTGTATCGATTTTTCACGCGCACACTCACAAACACACACCGGTGTGGGCGTGTAGCCGCAACGAATCTGATTTTATGTTGCAAATGTCGTTAGGCAGTAAAAGTCAATGTTTTAATTTAACATTTGGCTTAACACACACACAAGTACACTCGGTTTGCCCTATATTCTCAAATTTTCGTATATTAATATTACCAGGGAAAGCCATGTTCGCGGCGCTCAAGTCACATTTATACTGTGCGGTGCTCGAATGGCGCATGAAATAAAATTCAAATAGAGTTGCCACTGAACCGTCAGTGTCTAAATTAGTCATATAGCATAATACTAAATATATTATCAAATTGACAAACAATTGTCTATATAACTTCAAATTAAAATGCAACCTAAAAGTATTGAAAATTTTAATAAAATATCAGTTCTTTTACATAATCAGAAAGCTTGTTTTTAATTTTGTTACGCGACAACACTGTTCTAATATAGTTATGAATAGATTCATAGTGAATTAGTTCAAATGAACTAATAGTAAAACCCTGAACTGATGATGTTCTAGGTAATAATATTTGTTTGCTAGCTACAAAAACTTTATTTTAAAATCCAGAGTTGGACTGGTTTTTAATTGTGTACCATAAAATAAGTAAATAAGGACAAATTTGTATATTAAATCTTTAATCGTGTAACCATTGGCTCACCACTAGTTAGAGCCGGAACGTGAGTGCACCATATCGAACAAGTCTTGTGAATCGATAAAAGTGTATATATTACTCAAGTATCGATACTCCGCCACCCCAATTGTGTGCGTCTATTGCGGTTGCTGCATTTTCAATATTCGTTTTCGACGTGAAACTGTGCACCAAATCAAATAAAAACATATAAAAAGTGTTGCACAATGAACACTATAGGTCCTAAAAAGGACGGAAGTCCTAATATTGACTTTTTTCAATCTCCAGAGACTCTGCAGGGTTTCGAGTCAATACGACAGTGGCTACAAAAGAATTGTAAAAAGGTGAGTACAACGCTAGCGCCGCCGCCGTAAGCAAAAACAAAAATGGCGCTCCTAGCAAATTAAAAACATACGATAATTTACGAACATCTTTATTACAGTACTTGGCGCACAGTTCGGAGCCGATAACTAAGGAGTCACTTGCACAACTGCTTATATTATTTTTGCAATATGTGGAGGCAAAATTGGGCAAAAACTCCGCTGAACCGCCGGCGACGAGAATCCCGGTAAGTGTGTAGGGGGAACAGGGTGTTTTAGGTGTGCAAAATGTTTTGTATGTACACGCGCGCTAGAGATGTGCACTTGATTAAATTAGACACGAATAATCTTGATATATAAATTATGCATACACGAAAAATTAGATATCACAATTTTTAATTAAATTAATATACAAATATGAACGTTTCTATCATATTTATAATTAATACGTATTTTCGTTGCAGATGCGTTGCTTTCTAGATTTTAAGAACGGTGGAGGGCTATGTATCATTTTCTCTACGATGTTTCGCTTTCGGGCCGAACAACGTGGAAAGAAATTCGACTTTTCAATTGGTAAAAATCCAACACGCAAGGATCCTAATATACAGCTACTGATTGAGATAGAACAGGCACTGGTCGAAGCTGATCTTTACCGCATACCATACATCTATATCCGACCAGAGATTGAGAAAAGTTTTGAAGCTCGTCTACGTGAAATCCTCGACAATCGAAGGGTGGAAATTGTTACTGATGAAGAAGATGCTACGCACATTGTGTACCCAGTTGTTGATCCTCATCCGGATGAATATGCTCGGCCGATTTTTAGACGAGGCAATCATGTCATGCTTCACTGGTATTACTTCCCTGAGTCGTATGATTCGTGGACGCCTAATAGTTTTGAGTTGCCGGAAAATATACCCGAGAATCCGGAATCACCAGCGGAACGTTGGCGTGTAGCAGCCTCCTGGATTTTAGATCTAGAGCAGTACAACGAGTGGATGGCTGAGGAGGACTATGAAGTCGATGAGCTGGGCAAAAAGAAAACGCACAAGCAACGAATGTCCATTGATGATATTATGTCTTTTGGCGATGACAAGAAGAAGCCAACCGTGAGCGGTGGAACTGGAAAACAGAAGCGACGCCGCTCTCCATCGCCAACTACCTCAACATCCACTTCAAAGCCTGGAAAAAGGAAGCGTTCTCCGGCTGTCATACATAAGAAATCGCGCAACGATGAAGATGATGAGGATCTTACTCGAGACCTTGACGATCCTCCAGCTGAGCCAAATATCCAGGAGGTACATAAAGCAACGCATTCAGCGTTGCAATCCACTGCCAGCCCAGCACCAGGTGGAAAATCAAGAGCTGACAACGATATGATGCCAATCAAAGGTTAGATCACTAGATATCTCCATATAACTAACAACTAATTGTTAATTCCTTACTCAATTTGTTGTGATATTTAGGTGGCACCATGACCGATCTCGATGATGAAATGACCGGTGGAAGTGCCGCTCAGGCTCTGTCCACCGGCGACGGGGATAACTCTCAAACGGGTAAAACAAGCGATAACAGTAATACACAGGAGTTCTCGTCATCGGCAAAGGAGGACATGGAGGACAATGTTACTGAGCAGACGCATCACATTATTGTGCCCTCATATTCGGCTTGGTTCGACTACAACTCTATTCATGTTATCGAAAAGCGCGCCATGCCTGAGTTCTTCAACAGCAAGAATAAATCCAAAACCCCAGAAATTTACATGGCCTATCGCAACTTTATGATAGATACCTACAGGTTAGTTCCAGCGTTGATATATATTGTTTTAATGTATTTTTATTAACCCTTGGAATTATAACTAACCCAATTTGGATTCACTTTTTTAACATATGTGTTTTTGTATTGCAGGTTAAATCCCACAGAGTACTTGACCAGCACGGCCTGCAGGCGCAATTTAGCCGGCGATGTATGCGCCATAATGCGTGTTCATGCTTTCTTAGAGCAATGGGGTCTCATTAACTATCAAATCGATGCCGATCTGCGACCCACACCTATGGGTCCTCCGCCCACGTCCCACTTTCATATACTTTCGGACACCCCGTCTGGTTTGCAAGCGATTAATCCACAGAAGACGCAACAACCATCGGCAGCAAAGACGCTACTCGATCTTGACAAGAAGCCGTTGGGCAAGGAAGGTGGCGTTGATTGCGATAAAGGTGCTGGTAGTTTGGGTATAAAGACAGAGACATTAGAGAACGGTGCTGCAGGAGGTTTGGCATCTGGGGTCAGTCAGTTTGGACTTAAACTGGATCAATATGCTAAGAAACCGGCGGCAATGCGTAATCGTACAGCAGCAAGCATGTCCCGTGAGTGGACAGACCAGGAAACACTACTTCTTCTTGAAGGGCTTGAGATGCACAAAGATGACTGGAACAAGGTGTGCGAGCATGTTGGTACTCGCACTCAAGATGAGTGTATTTTGCATTTCTTGCGTCTACCTATCGAGGATCCGTATCTTGAAGACGATGGCGGTTTTCTCGGTCCGCTTGGTTGTCAGCCAATTCCATTTAGCAAATCTGGAAATCCAATTATGTCAACAGTGGCATTTTTAGCATCAGTTGTGGATCCTAGAGTCGCTGCAGCAGCTGCCAAGGCCGCTATGGAGGAGTTTGCAGCTATAAAAGTATGTTATCAGTGATAAGGGAAATTAATATTTTAAATTAATAAACATATTTCAGGACGAAGTGCCAGCTACCATTATGGATAACCATATGAAGAACGTGGAGAAAGCCTCAGCTGGTGGTAAGTTTAATCCCAATTTTGGGTTGGCAAACAGCGGCATTGCTGGTACCGGGAATGATAAGGACGATGAAGAATCAAAGGAAGGCAACAATAGCAGCTCTACATCTGCAGCTAATGATGAGGACTCAAAGGATCCAAATAAAAAAGACGGTAAGCAGTTGTTTCACAAAAACAATCTTAAATTTCTTGCAAATGAACGTGTTAGGTTGATTTGCAAGGAATTTAAATACGTTGGCAAGCAACAATTTTTGATTCAAAATTTATATTTATGTTTATGTTTTTTGTTTCTTTTTAAAAACAAAATTTTGCAAACGTGATGAACATTTGGCCATTTTTCTATTGTGTTATTGCCTTTGGTTTATACACAAGCCACAGACGACGCCAAGTCGAAAGACAAAACGAAATCGGATAAGCTCAACACAAACACAGACTCAAGTTCCACATCAACTTCAACATCATCATCAACAACATCAACAACAACTACAACAGCAATAAGCAACACGCCCACAATCAATAACACCACAGATAAAAAATCTAAAGAGTCGTCCGACAAAGCCAACAAAATCGAAAAACCGAGCAACGCCTCAAACAAATCAGCTTCCAACTCCTCACCCACAGAGACTGGCACCACAAGCGATGTGGAAATCAAGACAGAGGACAACAGTGGCGATGGAGAGACTAAGGATGGCAGCAACGATGCAAGCAGCGGTGGAGCTTCGACTAAGGATGGGGCCTTTAGCGAGAACAATATGCAAACGGCTGCAGCTGCGGCTCTAGCATCAGCTGCGGTTAAGGCCAAACATTTGGCGGCACTCGAGGAGCGAAAGATTAAGTCCCTTGTGGCATTATTGGTGGAGACACAAATGAAGAAGCTGGAAATTAAGCTGCGACACTTTGAGGAGCTTGAGGCTACCATGGAACGTGAGCGTGAAGGCCTTGAATACCAGCGCCAACAACTAATCACGGAGCGACAGCAATTCCATCTGGAGCAGTTAAAGGCGGCCGAGTTTCGTGCACGTCAGCAGGCGCATCATCGCTTGCAGCAAGAATTGCAGCAACAAGGACAGGCGGCTGCTGCGGCTGGTTCAATCATATTGCCTGGCCAACAGCAACCACCGCCACAGCAGCAGCCGCAACAGCCCCAAACGCTTCCACCGCCGCCGCCTCATCACCAACAGCCGCAGCCGCAGCATCAACACCCACACCAACCACAACAATTGGCAGCACCATCGGCACAACATCAGCCATTGCCACCGCATGTTGCTCCAGGTGTACCACCACCCAATGGTGTACCTTTCGCTACGCCACCAATTGCACCACCGGTGGCCGCAGCACCGCCTGTGCCGTCTATCGAGCAAGCAGCGCCCGTGGCTCAATCTCAGGCACCGACGCCAATGGGTAAGTTACAAAAATAAAATATTATAAACAGATTGACATTCTTTCTTTTTTTTTCAACCAGATACAACACCACCAGCTAATGCAACACCTGTTGTTGAGGCCGCCAGCGTGGCACCAGTTGCACCAAGCACTGCGCCAGCTCCAAGCATTCCGGCAACTCCTGTTGCAGCCGCCGTTGCTGGACCTCCTCCTTCATCTTAAAGCTATTTGTAGGCAAGAGAAAAACTTTAGTTGTAAGTTGCACGCTCTCAGTATGTATTGTATACTCGTCTCTCCCGTTCCCCAATTTTGTCTGCTCCCGCTTAAAATCCCTTCATTAGTGTACTTATATATTTTGTTGTAGTCCCGTTCTGGCACGTCGTAATTTTCGCGATTGGGTCGATCTTTTCAATATTTACACAATTTTGAACAGTGTTTTAAACCCCAACCCGCATTAAAATAAAGTCTATTCATATGTATGAATGTGTTTCATTGTTTTTATTTTTAATTCAGGAAACATAAAGACCGTGGATCGGTACGGAGATTCGAAGGCAGAAAACCAGAGCGATTATCCCTAATAGTATTTGGGAAAGAATTAAATTAATATTTGCACAAATATCTAGGGTTTTATCTGTACATCTGTTTTGAGTTTCTTTCAAATACATATATGTATGAAGATTATATTTGAGAGTTTCTTAAAATAATTTAAAATGTTGATTTATTATTTATAAAGTAAAACTGATGTCGTCAATATACGATGTCCAGTTGTTATTTGTACGATAGTTAAAAAGAAATACTCCAATCGACCAAGGATCAGATGCACGAGATTCTAGAGTTTTTTTTATTGGAACGTTGTCCGTCGTCTAAGAATATTTGGGCGCTTGTTGGAATTAGACTTTCCCAACTCATTATTCGATCGAGCACGTTTCAGATTCTGTGGTGCTGCCAACTTCGTAATGATCTTCGCCTTGCATTCCTCTGCCGTGCAAATAGCGGGCATTGCCTCAGGTGAGACGAAGACGTTGGTGTTGATGCCGCAACTCTTCGGCTGAATATTGCAGTTGTTTCTGTTGTTAAGATCCTGAAGCGGTCGACTAACAGGTAATTTGTCATTGTTATTTGAGGATTGCTTACAACGAAGCTTCCGCGCATAGTCAGCCATGCGTCGAACATATATCCGATTGTAAAACGTAATAATATCGCTGTCTGGTTGCCCATCGGCAATGTGTATGGCTCGATAAGTGGTACTGCGGGCGTGTGGTTGCCGTCGGTACAACTGAATGATGTCGCTGAAGCTGATGTGCAGGCGCGAGTTGCGTACAAACAGGTAGATGGCACACATGAGAAGCTGGTCGAGATGACGTTGTTTTAGCAGTTCATGGCCATGCACAACAATTGAGTGTTCCATAATGTGCCAGATCTGTGTGTATTTCGCTAGCAGCGATAAACCCTTACAGAGGTAGGCTAATCTCTGGTTGGCAAGGTGATAAAATTTGCGCAGACAAATTATACTAGACCCGGGAGGAGTTTGTGAGTTCTCTTGTACATCCTGACAGCTGGGTAAACAGTCCAGTTTCCCCTGTGCACTCCACAGTTGCGAATCCCTTTGCCAGATCAGCGAAGATAAGCAATGAGCCTCTAACTGTTGTAAATGCTTAATCAGGTCACGAGTTAGGAAACCGTTTTCGTTGCGCACAATCAGCTCTAGTATTTTCTGAAAATCATATGAATCTATGCTAAAGCATTCGAGTATCCAGGGAAATTTTACGTCCGTGTGATCCTCCATATATATTTGCAGCACCAGTTCCAGGCAGCAGGCAATCAGACTGGCATTAAAGGTGCGCTGCAATTGTGTCATCATCTGAGCAACTTTAATTGTTGGCCTACGACGCAGCTCGGCACTCATGATGTTGTCCAGCAGTTGATGGTACAAGCCTCTCACCAGGTTAAAACGACACTCGGATTTCTCGGGATTTAACTTTGCGCACTGCTCAAACTTGATGAACATATCCTTTAATGTGCTCTGAAGTAAGATGGTATCTTCCTTTCCCAACACTTTGGTAATGTACGTTGGCAGCGTATCTGGTAGATCTTGGTCCAAAAGTTTCTGCAGATTTTCGCACTGTGTGGCACTCATCGATGGTGATATTTCTTTACAACTGGCATCATTTTCACTTATGCTATTCTCCTTCGACGCTGATGACGACTGCGGGTTGTGCTTCAACAATACCCGTTCGTCTATTTCGCTGATATCGGACACATGCAGAGCATAGCTTCGATTTAAAGAGGATAAGTTGACCTCAAGAATCCCATCTTTAACCAGTTCACGCATGAATCGATCGTTGCCCAGCAAACGCTGATCCATAAACAGTCCCATAACCGCCTTATTGAAGAAAGCGTGCTTCATAATATCGACACCCTTTTGGGGAAGCTCTGGCAGAAGCTGGCAGATGGCCTCCAGGGCGTTGTACTTGCTCAACTTATCCATATTGAAATTTGGGGTAGACCACTTTGCGGGCACACCAGAAAACTCAGTATTGATGATATCTGAATTTTGAACCTCTAGAGCATTTACATAGACCAGTTCACTAACGCAGAGGAGTAGCTGACAACCATTGATGAGATTTGTTGTGGCAAACGAGGGTAGTTCGTTTCGTATCACCAGGAAGAGAAGCCAAGTAAACTCGTAAACCATTTGATAATGGGAACGACTCTCAATCGACTCTGGATACACGTAGAGCTGCTTGAAGATGCGCTTGTAGTGTTGCAGCACAAGCAAGGTAATACCAAGGCGGCGATCAAGATCACTGATCTCTTGCTGGAAAACAGTAGAGTTCTGTGCCATCCAATTCCAGTGTTCCATTCTCTTTAAAAACTTCTTTATGTTCATGTTAAAGCTGTGTAGTAGTTTTGTTAGAGATATGTTCCAGCTATTGCTCCGTGATTTTTTTTCCCAGGCATTTCCTTCTATCTTGGGGTTGCTGCCATCCCGTCGCATATCCTTCATTTTAGTCTTTTGTAGCTGACTGTAGATGGCACAGCAAAGCCAGTCGTCCGCCTCACTAGACAGGACACCATCTGCATTTACTTTATGAAAAGTATTCAAAGCACTATGCACAATAAATGGATCTATTTGCAGTTTTCCACAACTCTCAAAATAGCGATTAAGAATGGTACCATTATCTTCGTCCATCGTTACAGTTCTGGAACACAAGACACGTACCTTATTAAAACTGATCTTTTATAGATAATTTAAGCATAAATACTTACTATTTGTGAAAAAGTCTACTATATGTATACATATTTCGGCGCGAATCTTAAAATGAGACGCAGCGCGGTAAACTCGAGGTGGTCACACTTTTTTATGAATTCTGTAGTTTTAATTTTCTTGAATATTATGTTGTTATAAAATTGTTACCTTTTATATAAAATCTATTTAGCAGATCTATTTAAGAATTTTGGGAAGGTTTATTTATGAATCTTTAAACAACTGTTTTTATTTTCAATGTTTACTTTAAAAAATACTAAATAATGGTAACACTGTAAATAAAATGCTGTATTCTTTAACTTAACATGCCAGCTGTTAATAACATATGCGCATATGTAAGCCATATTTATGTACAGATTGCACTAAAGGAAACAAAACAAGGTGTAAATAAAATTATATATTTTTAAGATATAAATTCGAAATATAAAGTATGCTGCAGACCAGCCGTATGCTCCAAAAGGAGCAAACTGATTTGTATGCAATCGAGAGAAAGCTGGTGCAGATGTTGCCTAAGGTTCAAGAGGCATTGAATTCTCTAAAAGTAAGTTAATTAAGAATGTCACGCCGAGATATTTATGAAAACAAACCCTTTTCAGGTGGAAGAATTACATCTAAAATCCCAGTCTGTACACCAAACGATATCATCACAAATGCTCCCATCGAATTCGAATTTAGATGCTATTCCATCTACACAAAGCGTGTCAAATGAGCAAATAAACAAGCAGGAAATTGACTTGGAGTTGTTCGTCAATAAGCTGGAGCAGTTCGATGTAGAAAACGATTCCGACTGATGATGATTATTTGAAAGCGTTACATACATATGAATATCTTTAATTAATGCACATTTAAACAATTCTGTAGTTCGTACAACATTTTAACTTAAGTTATCAATTAAGACTTTAAAATAAGAATTTGAAATTTAATAAATGTGATTTTGGTGATAGCACCTGAAATAAAAGTAAACTAAACTACTAAAGCTATGCAAGTATTAAACGCGTTGTTACTGTGTTTAAGTATATCATTATATTGTTGATTTGGGACGTATTAGACGCGTATATTGTCTTATGCTGCTCCATCCGACGATTCACCTGTACTGTTCTGGCGTTTCTTCTTTTTGGGAGCTGAAGCGTTCTCCTGATCATAGGCGCTGTCACTGCTTTTGCTGCTGGAACTGGAGCCATCGCTTTCACTCCCACTAGAGGAACCGGAACCCGAACCGTCTGTTGAGCTGTCGTCATCTTCATCATCGGAACTGGAACTGTCCGAGTCACCGCTGCTACTGGAGTCCGAGTTCGATGAATCCGAGCTACTGTCTGAGCTATCCGACGAACTAGACGACGAAGAGCTGTTGCTTCGCTTTTTTTTGTGCTTCGTACGTTTCTCACGTTCGATACGCGACTCGTTGCCGGCATCTGAGGACCGCGTTTGATTCGTTGTCATAGACTCGGCATTGTTCGCACTCTTCTCTGCCAGATGCTTACTCAATTGCTTTGTCCGTGAGCTGCGATGCACATATTTTCGCTTTTCCTTGCATTCGTAACTCCAGTGCCCCATATTCAGACACTTTTGGCATCGTATACCATTTGGAAAAGCAGCGGCCAATTTTGCGGTCCTGCGTATGGCAATTTTCATTAATGAAGTTGAGCGAGTTAAACATAAACCAACCACTTACCGCTGCTTTTGAGCAAGCTTTCTTGCCGCTAAGCCTACCAGAGTCATCCTTATATAATAATCCCTGTATTTATGTTTGGAGCCAATTTTGACTGTTTGGAAATTCTTTCAGAAAACCGTATAAAAACGTTAGAAAACGTATGTAAAAACTTTTCGGTGCTAGTTTTTTGTTTTGTTGTCACATTCAGTGTGACCGTAGATTATCAATCTCAGAATACATTTAATGCTTAATGCACTGAATAATACTAAAATGTTAATAAGTTGCATGCTAACAGTGTCTTAACATAATAATGTACTGAAAACATTAATAGAGTTTTCGATAACTTATCGATTTATATTATGTATACGATATTTCTCACATCTTTAATAAGTTAATTAAACTAAGTAGTTCGAAATGACCAAATTCTAGGATTTGTTTTCTATAGCAAATGCGTGTTGAGTACATATTATATGCAGATATAAAATAAGTTATTCTCTCTCGAGTCTGTTGGAGGACAGGTACACTTTATAGTCACTAGTTCCAAGCTGAGAGTGCGGCAGGAAGTTGGTAAAACAATAACAATAGCATTTGGTGACTAAGAGGCGAAAGCTGAAGTCCAAAAGTTAATACACACATACAGGTAACTGTTAAGTATGCCACTTTAATGCAATGCAACGGTCTCTAATCATTTTTTTTGCGCATACAGCAATGAGCGATACGAATTCGACTGTCTGCACGACGGGTCCACACAGTGTTACGATGCCGCCAGGAAGCAGCGGCAACACACGATTTATGCCTCCTGAAGAGTTGGCTATGCAATCACTAACCAAACAGCTGTACAAATCACGACTGTTTCGAGGAGTTTACCTCGAGCGTTGTTATGTGGAACAGCTTGGCGGTTACCGTGATGTCATAGCTCTTCAGTGCAGTGAGCGGGATTTGGAGAAGCAGCTTCTAGCCAGCACAACACAATTACAAATGTTCTACCAACGTTTTGTGCCCAATATGTGGGTGGGAATCACAAAAGGCAGCATGGGTAGCTACAAGCACACACCCAATCCCTATCAGCTGGATACCTGTGTTTGGACTGAACTTAATGATTTGGCATTTGGAGAATATTGGTTCAGCATCAAAACTCTGCGATTTCGATCAAACGAGGTGCAATTAAAGCTTAAAATGGTCCGGGAAGTTGAGCCAGATACATTGTCAACGTCTCGACGTTCTTTGTCTCTAAAGAAAAATAGCCCTAGAAGATCCATACCCATTGGCGATGGTGCCGAAGTACCAGTTGCGTCTTCTAGTGAAACCATCGTGAGTGAGGATCAGCCACCAAGCATTGGTCTATCTGACTTTCTGGAAGTCCTACAACAATGGCGACACTCAATCATAACCACAACTTACGAATTTATGGCAAACGATGTAAACAAGCGGAATATAATGGGCACTATACGCTTTATAGGACTGCTAATTTTTTCCCTTGTGAGCGGTGCAGCTGTTGCATTGCGTTTCATGGGTATCTTTTCGGTAAGGTTCCTCTTTGAGCTCAGTCGATTTACACACACTGCCACTCCAATCGTATTTAAAATAATAGAATTTGTCAACAAAATCGTTGGTGCATTCTTTATTTTGCTTACGATGATTTGGAAGGATTTGGTGGTAAACCGTGGAGGCTCGATACCCAAACAGCAATTGGAGCCGAACAATCGTTTCAAGAGCATTACATACGAACGTTCCGAGTCGCATCGTAGGCAGTACGAAGCATCCAATTATAGGTAATGCATGACTTGTAGAATTATATATAAGTAAATTGTGTTATTAGTGATTATTAGGGAAAAAAATAATCTTCAGTCCCCATTTTTGCAGCACATGCAAAAATAATAATGGGATACGGATAATATCTAAACATTCGTAAAACGACCGCGCAATTATTAATGTTTTTCATAATTGAACGTGTAATAATCGATTGATTGAAAATGTTTAAAATATCTAGGTAATACAAAAAAATAACTTATTAAAATCAATCAAACGAAATGCGTTTTTTTTTCATATAAGTGATAATGAAAAAATATCCACAATGAGTTCATAAAAATACCAGCTCTTGTTTTTTTTGTTAGTTTTAATAGTTATACACTTTCATTTTATTACTTTACTTGATGTTATTCTCGTTAAACTGTTGTCATATATATTTGGTATCTATATATATGTAGACTAGTATAATTTGTCGGGTTTGTCACAAGATTTTACACAAATGATCTTATTGCGTTTTGTTGTGGTTTTTGGGCTGTCATGTTCTCCGAACTTTAGCTTGTACGGGGTACTCCACTAGTGTGCGCTCTAATTGTTACTTGCTTGAATTGCAATTGCAATCTTATATGGCCTGTTTGTGGGTGGATGCTGTGTCTTTCAGTTTGCCAAACTTTTTGTCGATCTCTTTCTAAACGTTACAGTATAATCAATAATTTCAGTTTTATTATTAGTCAACTAAATAATATATTTTGGTGATATACTTTAATTAGTACATATACATACATATATAGTGTTTTTTGTTTTCTTTGTATTTTTTTCTGTTTTCTGTTATCTCTGGTTTCTTGGATTTCGTATTATTTTGCAAGGTTTTTTTTTGTATATTTATGGAAATTACTGCGGGTGTGTACTTTTATTACTTCGTATGCAAATGCTTCAACAAACTTTGCTCATAACCGTTAATTAACGCTTTGTTTAATTTAATAATAATTATGTAAACAGTATGCAGACAATAAAATATGTGGTAATGCTTGGGTTTCATTTGAGTTTGATATACTGTAAAACACGTTGTCAACATTACATTATTTTATTTGTCATTATCATATTATTATTACTTTTTTTTTACTAGTATTATTATTATTATTATCGTTTTTTTAGTTCATTTATAAAGCCCTAGTCGCTTTGAATAGTATCTCGGCAACGCACGAAACTCAAAATTCGAATTTAAAACTTTGTTTAACATTTGCCTCTGGTTGGTGTTGTTGTAAATACTTTCCATTTGTTTAAAAGTAAAATGTACAATATACAGTTTCAGTTAAATGACAAAATGTTTTCATAGGTTTAGCAATTCTTTTTTTATTTTTGAGTAAAATTGCTAATAAATAATTACACATTTTTATAGCATGTTTCTTTTCTGATCTTGTCTGTGTCTGCTGAAAATAAGTGGATTTTTTAACAATTAGTTAGACATTTAGAGCAAAAACATTGATAATATAGTTTTTAGTTTTTTTTTTGTTTGCTTTCTCTTTAGGTTATGCATAAAAATTTGTCTAGTGAAATATATATGTAAATATATATATTTGTTAAAGGTTTTGAACTGCTTATTGTTTATAATTGCGATTTTGTTATTTGTATTCATTTTTTTCTTAATTGCGTTTTCCATTTTCTTAAAAGTGTTGCTCCGATTTGAATTATTGTTTTTGGCATTTTTATTAAAAGGAATACATATATTTTTTGTTTTTGTTTTGTATTTTTGGTGAATAGATTGTAAATGTATTCAAAAATATACGTAAGCAGGAAGAAAATGATCAGTGATTGAAAATGAAGAGTGCTAAGATTGGATGATATAAGCATTTTGAAAAGGATCGAAAATCATTCTTCTCTGCTTTTTGATACCTTGAATAATCGATCTTTTAAAGAAAGAAGTAAAGATTCGTACTCATTTTGTGTAACTCAAGTTGAAACTGTAATCTAAACTAGTTCTTGCTTATCTCTGCACATATTTAATAGATTATTGCGTTTTTTTTATTTGCGAATCAACTGAACTAAACTAAAGTAATCAATTGAACTTTACGAACAAATCTCTTTTTATAAACTTTGTTTTTAAGTATCTTTTTATTAGGTATTTTATTTTAATATCTTTACATAGTACATATAGTGTATATATATTATATATCTATATATTTATAATAATCATTTTTTACACATTAAATTCAAATGCATTAATTTATCTGTATCTGTTTATATATATGTTCATATATATATATATATATTTATATATATATATCATTTATTTATAAATATAAATAACAAAATGTTTCCCTTTGAAGCTTTTTATGTACCACTTTTTATATTGAATTTTAGTTCTTCGCTTTTTTTTTTCATTTCTATATACGATTTATATGCATTTTAATCATAGTTTAACCAGTTTCGTCTTTAGCTTGGTTTTGTATGTGGTGTCCGTGTGAGTTTCAGTGTGTTTTTTATGGATTTATAATTAATTTGTTGCCTTTTTCTGTGTGCTGAACAATTGGCGAAAGTTCCCGTTAGGCAAACGCACTCGTCGTCACCTCGTTATCACGTGACAAAAGTATAGAAAACTCGTTGCATCGGATTGGATTGATTGAATTTAGCCAATTTATCTGAATCATTACATAAGGTTTCTGTATTTTTAGTGTCTTATATCATCTTTAAAGGTAACTAAATAGAATAGAATTTACGTTTTTGCGCTTTTACACTTTTTTTTTACACTGCCCAATCTGCCCAAGATCTCAACCAACTTTTCCAAAAGGCCCCGAGACAGATACAATTTTTATTTACATGAAGTAAAATAAGTGCTTTACGCCAACATTAGAAGAGCGTAAAGAATGCCTCGTCTCATTGATAGCCCAACATTGTGCGTTTTAGGCACTTCAAGGTTCTATGGATGCGGCAAACAGTTGGTTTTGTTGGTTGTCGATAGGTTGGCGAGTCAGTTAGGATTTTCGTATAAATACAGAGGAGTGTGTATGTAATACAGTAAGTAAGTAGTTGTCAAAAAAGAAACAAAGGAGTAGAAAGGAATGGAAAGAATAGTTGTTATATAAAAGTTATAAACTTAGAGCCAACTTAGAAGAAACTACGATATAAGCTCTTAATTACTTTAAATCATCGGTATCCTCAATTAAATCGGCATACTCTTCCCAATCGTTGTTAGTTGAACGTGTGCGCAAATTCGATATTGTTGGTGCCTCCTCCTCCTCCTCGCCATCGCCATGTCGATTGCGACCACCATCCGGGCCGCCATCGTCCACCACTTCGTAGTCCTTGAGTTCAGCTTCCAAGTCCTTTTCCCATTGTTCCTCTGGGGAAGATTTAACAATTGATTGATTAGTATGTGCGTGGCTTATATGGACTTACAAAACAGATTATTCTCATACATTACAAGTATGCATACTAAAGTAGTAAGTATTTGTAGTTTTTGGTTTATCTTTAGGCATACTTAAGGCATACATGGTGGCATATCATGTTAGAGTTGTTGGCATTAAAAGTGTATGGCAAGCATTGAGATTGGATTGAGCTGTTATATATGTTATAATAGTGACCTTCCAAGCAAGTACATGGTTTCTCAACTTTCATTACCTTTCCGCACTAATCGCGTGGTACATAATTAAGACATAGGTTTTCACACATTGTTATTCGCTTCGGTATGCGCACGGTAACTGAGTAGTATTCGTCTATAAAGGTTTAAAATTTTTGCTTTTAATAGGTATCCATATTGGCCAATATAGGTACAAATTTTTGATTTAGAAACTGTACATAATACTCTCGTATTCAGATTAGTTATCGTATTGCGTGCAAATCCCACGCACCAAATATTTAAAAATTCGGTGCCCCTTCTACCATGACTTGCTTGTTGTCCTAACACCAGATAAAGCGGCGATATGTACGCCATATATATAATGATTCTTATACTCTTGCAAAAAATATTCCCATAATTTGTAAGAATTTCTGTACAAAACCGAAGAATTTCAATTTAATTAAGAATACGAATATTTGGCAAGAGTATGAAAGCTTCGAATGTAGCAGTTTCTTAGTTTGATACACATAGTATATATGTTTAAGTAATAAAATATGTTGAAAATTATGAAATAAGGATTTTGTGTGTATTTACAGCATATGTAACACGTAAATCATAAGCAAGCTAAATATATATTATATATTATATATAACATTTCATTTCACTAGTAAAAAGCACGCCAAATATATATGAACCTAACTAGAAGCTATTTAAAACTGCAAAAATCTTTAAATCAAATAAAAATTTAGGATTTCTGTACAACAATTCAATTTTGAAAATGTGTCGACACTTAGACAGACTGACTTACATTGTTAGAGAGGTACAAAGATATATATTTAGAGAGATAGAGAGCGTTTTCAGATAAATCATCTCCCGATTTTGTGTGGTGAGTTGGTTATAATACAAATTTTGAATGTTTAACTTTACTTAAAGTGTTCTGGTGTGTGCACTTTAAAAAAAAAACAATATATACTGGAGCTTAGATATCGATATTTTCGTATGAAGTGTTCCCTAATTCTTAATATGAACATAAAAGTAATAATGTAATGTAATCGGTTTTGCATTTACTGAATGGAACGAAACGACAACTACAGAAAATACATATATTATTTTTTGAAAAAATTGGAAACTAAATTTGAATGCTATATAAATGTAATTACTAGAAAAAAGACAGACTGAGAACGATACACAACATTTATACGTATTATCGACATTAATAACAGCAATATAATAATTATAAATAAAATTGAACGATAAGACAACTATTTCGCCGAACACAAATTTTATGCAATTGAAAATCAACAACAAAACATTAAAACATTTAGTTTGTTTTTTTTTTTTGGTATTTTTGTTTTTTTTTTTTTTTTTTTGTCTTACATAAGTGAAAAATTTTGTTTGTTTAACCAACAATTTCTAACTTACCACACAAAATTTTGTTTCAGTTTTTAAGTAACATTTTTGTTTTAGTTTTGCTTTTTGGTTTTCATCTCGGTTTATATAAATAATGCGTTTTGTTTTAAATTTTTGTCAAGTGAGTATTTTATATATGTATATAATTTGGGTTGTTGCATTCGCTATTTTGTATATAGCTTAACATTTTGTTTTTTAGTTGATTTTTGTTTTCTTTTTTTTTTTTTTTTTTTTTTTGGTTTTCGTTTTTCTGTCATGTGGGCAATTTTGCTTGCGTTTTGGGTATTATTTTGTTAGTTTTGCATTTTTGGTTTTGGTTTGTATTATGTTTTTTGTTTTTGTTTTTGGTTTTTTGAATTTAGCGTTTATCCATTCAATCTTCTGCAAGATGATTTGAGAATAAATTAAGAAATACATGAAGAAAAATAAATGTTTGTTAAATGTTTTCCATATAAGTAATTGATATTGTGTCTAATATAGGAAATTATCAATATCATTTTCGACTTTTACTTTTAAACGTGTACTTTCGTGTGTGGAGCGATTCTTAGTTGTGGTGGTTGGGGTGGTGTTTTTAGAGGAAAATCACGGCGGATCGAAAAAAAAATATTTAAAATGAAATTAGATCCAAATAGTTGGAGATACTAGTTGGATTAGGTAAATTACAAAATTTTCGTATAGCGAATTAAGTGAAAATCAAATTGAAAATGCAATTAAAGAAGAAAGCACGAAATTGTATAGAGAGAGAGAGAGAAAGTTTATCAATAATAAGAGTTCGTATCAGTTTATTTTTATACTCAACTTGTTCGAAATTGATTTGTGGCACGAGTTAATGCTTTATCTTGTACTTTGTTATAACATAATTAGATCATAGATACTAAGTGAAAATTATTTGCATTTACTTTGCTTTTACTTTGTATTTGTTTGATATTCGTTTAATATTTTGTATGCTAGTTAGAAAAGAATGGCAACAACAGATTAGACTAGACATTTTCATTTTTTGTTTTTTTTTTCTTTTTTTTTCTTGCTTTTATCTATAGTATATATTTATGTTAGGGCGTTGTGTATATTTTATTAAGAATTCATAATAGTTTATTATCCATAAGTTACCATAGCTTGGTTGGTTTACTCTTTTATAGGGTTGTTGTTGCCTTCATTTCAATTGATATCTTTTTGTATTTAATAATTAAATGCCAGAGCTTTGGGTTGTTGTTAGTATTTCGACAATAAAGAAAACGATTTACAAAAATGTAATTTATACAAAAAAGAAAGAAACAGAGCAGAGGAGAAAAAAGAGAATTGTTTGGTTTTTACACTTTGTTTTGTACACACATTTTTCGTTAAAAGTTTTCATTTGTTTTTGTTTTTTTTTTTTTTTTTTTTGTATTATCATAATATCATGGTATATCTACTTGTTAGATTGTTAGAAAAACATAAATATTGGTATAAAGTATTTGATTTTAGTGTAGTATGAAAGTATGATGATATATTTATTATAAAAATAAACTAAAATTCGTACAGCCAGACAGTTGAAATGTGGCAAGGACAAAGGCAACAAATAGGAAAAGTTAATCCTGCTTCTTGAGATAGTTATGTTACGTATGGTACGGCAAGAATGGAGCATGTTATAATGGTCGACGCCAAATGGATTCAATAAAATGGTATCAAGTTCTGTCTAACTTTATACTGTACTGCTTATCCAACAAAGAAAATAATAATAATTATAATAAATAACAAATATCTGCATGTCTATTGTACTTGTGTGATATTACGTGTATCAAATTCTGTGCGCCTCAACTACAATCCTACAGTTATCAAGTATCCTTAACATTTCTTATAGAGAGCTCATTGAATAGCAAATTCAATTTGACATACGATAGTCCTGGTAAATCCATGGATGTTCTACTTTTCGTGTATGCATGTGTATGTTATAATGTTGGATGTTATTAGGATAGATGTAGCCTCAAATTGTTCGAGACATTTCGCTTAGGGTGTGTGCAAAAAAAAACCAAAAATGTATGTACAAAAGGTTGGGTTCGATATGCCAAGGAACAAAGTTAAATATGCCGAATTTGCCTTGAGGCTATTAATTTAGACTTATAAAAGAAGAGTTTTTTTTTCAGTTCATATCTTTAAACCAGTTAAAGAACTTTATAGCTTAAATTAACAGCTTCAAGTTGGATTAGTTTTAGTAGAGAGAAAAAGATAAACTCAAAACCGGATAATATAATTAAATTACTGTATTTAAGAACTTAATCAAATTATGATTTTAATTTGCCGACTATACCACGCTTACCATCATTCGAGGGCAGCGCCGCCTGTTGGGTCATGCTGTCGATGCCCAATTTGCGCATGCCATCTTTAATTTCGGCCAAATCGGTTTCGTTAGACGTTTGGAATTCGTCCGAAACGAACTCGGACTCGGAGATTTTGGGCGAAACGGATTTCTTTTTGCCGTCATCATCCTTTTTGGGCACTTCGTCAGCCTTAGGCTCAACGACTGCTTTCGGCTGCTCAGAGACAGCTTTAATGTTGTCACGAGATTCGGGACTTATCTCGGTTTCATTAGGTCTGACATTTTTATCAGTTCTTTTTTCATCAGAATTCGGTTTGACTGATTTAACGCAATTCAATTCGTCACAGTTGAGTTGTTGTATTTATTGCATAATTTTGCAGAAATTATATGGTGTATAATAAACAAAAACAAAAAACATGAAAAGAAAAAAAATATATTATACAAAATAAAAATCAAGCGTTTCAACTAAAAATAAATATGATTAATTTATAACTTATATAAAGAGAAGTGGCCAAAGGTTGAGGGGGAAAATCGAGAATTGAGTTAAGATTGTCGATTGTTGAGAGATGAAAACGCTTCGAGGTGAGAAGTGAGAAATGAGTTCGAAATTCGAATTAAACGAAACTAAGGAGGGTAAACAAAAAAAAAAAACTCGAATCTTAAGCACAGGCAACGACACAAGCCGGTGCACTTTGAAGGACAATCACAAATAAAGAAGGAACCAAACCAAATCGAAGAGTTAAACTGAAACTTTAGGTTCAGAGCATACTATAAGGCGGTGTAGTACGGATGCTAGCCGAAAGAGAACTGAAATCGATAACTTGGAAGCGTGTTCTTAAGAAGAACTAGTTGAAAACTAAAAATCGAACAGGCGAGTGTGTCATTGTGTGTGTGTGTGTGTGGAAAGGAAGTCAAAGAAACTAAAAAAAAAACAAAATGAAAACTTAGACTTAGATAGAGAGTTAAATAGAATAGAATTTAAGTTAAGAGCGCGCGAGTGTTTGGTATGTGAGAGAGAGACAGAGAGATTGAGAGAGAGAGATAGAGATAGAGAGCGAGAGCAAACTAGACAGTTTACAGAGATAGAGAGAGGTACAGAAGTGGCAAGCGCAAGAAAATAAAAAGTTTGGGTCGTACGGCTGCACCGACCCCTTTTTATATATGGGCTGCATTGGTATACGGTATGATAGCTGAACTCAGAACTCATTCCAGCCACAACACACTTACCATCTTCACCGCTGGAAGCCTGACCCACACCATCAGCGCCCAAGGTGCCCAGCTCGGCGGCCTGAATGATCAGTGAGACGCGATAGAAGTAATTCCTCCAGAAGTTCTCCTCGGTAATGCTGCAATAGTCGAAAGAGTAGAAATATCAGTTATATATTATATATTATGAATGGGATTACTCACATTTTGGGCACCAATTCGAAGCGCATCGTCTCGAGCGCCTTATCCTCGGCCATAATGGCTATGGCAGTGGGATATGCGGTATCGTAGCTGAACTCAAAGTCCACGCCAGCTGGCGGAGCGCGCACAAAATTGCGACGATCCTGTGACAAGCCCAAAATCTCCTCCTTTATCTTCGATTCATTGGCATGTCCAATCCAGGGGGCAGCACCATTACCAGCGCCGCCTTGTCCCTTAATGAATGCCTCCTGCTCCTTGTTGAATGAGTCGAGAATGGTCTGTAAAATTCACATAGATTAATTGGGGTCTATAAAGTCAGCAATTCTACTCACATTATCCTTGACTGTTTCCTTGATCTTGCTGCCAGCCTTGCTGATGGCCGATGACAGGAACGAGCCAAAGTGTTTGGCCTGTTGTGTTACTTTTGTGGTAACTAACGATGATCAAATATCAAAGATTTATTAGATAAAAATATTTTTGTGCTTGTTGGGGGGAAAGAAATTGATCTAAAAATTGAGAAACATTTTGGGGTTGCAACTAGCATAACTAACGTACTAAGCTACAAAGTAAACATTCGTGTAGATCGAAAGATCTAGGCAAATAAGTGATTTGGATGTGAATATATAGGTAGGTGTGTGGATATAGTGTCGAATGTGATGTAAGAAGGGAACAAAATCTCTACGGGTTTAATACGTATGCTGGTTAGTAACCTGTCACTGCTTTTTGTCTATTATTTTCTCAATTTTGAAATGCAATTGAAACTCTTCGTCAGTTTTCAGTTGACATTCACGCGACATTTATGTTTGTCATATTTTTTTTTTTTTTTTTTGTTACCAATCAAACTGTGACACGTACTTTTCACTTCATCGCCCTTACCCTGTCCAATTTGACCCTCATCGCCAGTGGGCGTGCCGCCGCCCGATGCTGGATGCGAGTCGGCGCCTTCTGTGGCACTGTAATTAGAAATTGCGTCAGCGTGCGAGAACGAGAAAGAGAACGATAAGAAGAGGAAGAGAGAGAGAGAGAAAGAGCAAAATAAGCTTGTGTCAGTTTTTACAGTTAAGCTATAGTTGGTTGGCTTGGGGAATAGGGAGGAGCACGCGTATGGTACACACACACACACATTGACATAGTGGATAATTGGTGCATTTGAACTCAGCATGCTGCATGCAACATCGAAACATCGCATCGGACCAAAAGGCAACATTGGAGCACAATCCCAGCTGAGCTGAGATATTGATTTTCACTTTGAGTGCATGCAATTCTATCAAAAACTTGGGAAGGGGTTCTTATCATATATAAAGCCAGCATTATGCGAGGAATTCTGTTTGAATTTAAGAATCATGATATCTTTTTTTCACATTTTATTCATGGCTTGATCTATGACACACCCTATAGCGCTTAGGATATTATTTTTTTTCTGCTTAGTTAACAAAAATGTATATTTACACGTTTTCATATAATAACTTTGCAGTTCCCTTCAGTTCAGGGCAATTATGTATGTAGTATTTAAATTATTCATGATGATTGTGACGCAAATGCAATGTAGATAAATCACATGATTGTTTAATGGATTGATGCGATACGTTAATGAAAGCAGGAAAATTAAATTAATATAAAATTTATGAAACAAAAATATACGGCAAAAAAAAAAAGAAAAACACACTAGGGCATGCACTAATACTCGTATGGAACGTTTTTGTGTTTCGATTCTTAAATTGTTTTTGTATTATAACTTATTCCCGGCGACATAAAGTCAGAACTTTAGAAGATCGCACACTTATAATAAAATAGAGAGAGATAGAGAGAGTGAGACAGAGATAGAAAGAGAGCTGAAGGCGCTCTTAAAGAGCTGAAAATGAAATATTCTCTACACAGAATAAAGCAAAATATTAACGGACACAGAAAGAGCTACACACCAACACAGAGAACTCAGGTGAACAGAAATCATTGTGAACTAATATCGAAATGATAATGATAACAACTATTAACAACAATTATTTTTTTTTGTATTTTTTTATCTACTGCGTAGCCACAAAATAGTTCCAGATTTTTTTGTGATTTATCTTAAATCCTTCAGGTTGTTTGATGGGCCGCTCAATAATGATGGAATCTGATACTTGAAAATTGTTGAAAGTCGGTTCTATATATGCTATATATATTGTATGTAATACTATACACTTCATTTAGAGTATTACAACGCGCGCAATGATACAAAATGGAAAAAAAATATATGAAATGAATCAAACTAATGATGGAGGAAGATTAAACTAAATGTTGTATGGGGAATGTGGAATGTGTGTCGGCAGAGCATGAGTAAACTTGATCATGAGCTTTATGAAATGAGTTATTGTAATGCTTTCGTTTTTGCAATCTATACAGAATTCAGTCTCTTTGCAAAGTGTTTTAAAACTTACCTTGTTTATCGAATCGAATATATATCTTTTTTCGATTCTAACACTCTGCAAAGTAGGTACAAAATTCTGTTTAATTTTCTCACTTAGGATACATACAAAAACGTATAAAGGTTTATATAGTAAGCAGTTTGAATAAAGATTTTTGTTTGTACAGTATTTTTTTGTTTGGTTTTTTTTATATGTTAGTTATTAAGAAAATGGTGAAACTTTAGTTAGCACAAGAAACTGTGTGTAGGAAACTTGAATAAAGGTTAAATCAGAAAACTATAGTTTATATATATTTTCAGTGAGTTTTCATTTACAACTAAAATATTGTAGAGAAAGTTGTGAATTATTCGAAGCAAACGAAATGACAATAGTTATAGGTAGATATAGTAGGTAGGTATAGTATATTAAAGGTAACTTGTATTGTAAGAGTACTGATTATCATATATAATATTTTGTTGTCGGGTGTATCGGGGTTTTGTTATTGTGTCTCAGAAAGGTTTTAGAAATTTAAGTGTATAAAACTATTAATTTTGTTAAAGTCGTTTTTTTCAAAAATTAACAAAATGTTCTTAATACTGGGGGTGTAACGAAAAAAATTACGAAACAAAAAAAAACCGCAAAGTGAGTGAAAAGTTTGTTGGGTTGCTCAAACGAAGAGAGAGCAACCCAAGTGGCACGAAAAAGTTCAACAAAAACTTTGAAAAGAAAAAAAAAAAACAAAAAAAAAAGGAATCAAATGAGAAACGCGCTTTCGGATATTTTACTTTCACTGGATCCGCTCAAAATGTATATAATTCCGTCATTCTTAAGCTGAGGCCCATACCTAATATACCTCGACTTGTCGTCATCATCGCCACCACTCACAGCACCCGCAGCACTGGCATCTGCAGCGCCCTCGGCACCCTCAGCTCCATCGGCGGCACCGCTCTTTCGTAGTCCAGGAATCGATGGTATCGATGGCATCGATGGCATCGCTGGCATCGATGGCATTGCCATGGCCGGCATCGATGGCATCGAAGCATTGCCCAACCATCCTTTGGCGCTGCCCAACCAGCCGCTGCAAAGAAAAAAAAAAACAAATACAAAAGATTGGATTAGTTACTCTATCATGCTCTGCACATTCCGCTGTAATCACATACGAGTGTCAAACTGACAGACAATCAATCTATGCTGTAATTTGACAAACGCTCATTGCCTGCCAACCAGCAGCAGCTCACGAGCAGTTTCGATAATATCTATGTACAATATTATGTATAGCATACTAGTATTATATATTATATATGGTATGTCAAACAATGAACGGGCGCATCAACTTGACAACAGACGCTCGCAAAGCCACTTGGCACAAGCACAAAACACTTATTGACAGGGTGTCGCAATACTTGAAGATTGTCCCCACACTCTCTCTCATTCTCGCAATAAAATGCTGGCAAGGACATTTTGATTTAATTTAAGCAATTTTAAAGAAGCTTAGAGCAAGCTGAAATTGAGCAGAAATATTAAATAAATATACAATTTTATTTATTTAATATTTCTGCTTTTATAATATATTATATAATAATAATATAATATAATAATAATGTAATATAATAATAATATAATATAATAATAATATAATATAATAATAATATAATATAATAAAAATATAATAAAATAATATTTTAAAGCCTTTCTTGTGTAGCAGTCCCTTTGCCCTACATAGTTCTTCAATATTCAGCTCTAATGGGACACCCTGTATTGTGAGTAGTGCGTGAGCGTGCACTTTTCTCTTCACTCTCGCGTTGATAGCTCTGCGATTTATTGTATAGCAGCCCCATAACAATTTATGTAGTCGGTTCTGTTCTTTTTTTTTGTTTTTTTTTTTATTCTTTTCCTACACACGCTAATAAATAAAATGAGGCAGACAAGCTCATGTAATACGTGGCGTATGCGTATTACGTGAAACTACTACACTTTGCCTTATACTTCTCAACTCACAAAACATCGAATATATGTATATATACATATATATAGACATAATAATTTTTTTTGTAGCACATACAGGTATTTTGTAAGAACTAAAGTATATATAGTTTTTTAAATTTAAATTCCAAACCAATTTCGTACACATTAAATGGACGATTCGGAGGACTCTTGTGCCGTCTGCCTGAACCGCAAGCGTAACATTGTGAGCATCCCATGCAAGCACACGTTCTGCAAACGTTGCCTCAAGAAAGTGTACAACATCTGCTCGGCCAAGGCGTGTCCGTTGTGTCGAGCACCCATTCAGTATTATATTGTAAGTATCCCTCTCTCTCTCTCTCTCTCTCTCTCTTGAGAACTTCTGCAACAAAACTTTCATCTCGGGCCAGCGAATGAACAAGCTTTATGGCTGTTCATATAATTGGCTATTAGCTCTTCCTTTCTTCCTACCTTCCTCTTTCTTTATCTTGCTCTTTCTGAGTTCAACATAAAAGTAAAGTCCTTATATAGCATATATAGAGCACTAACTTTCAGTTTCTTTTTTTTTATTCCACCTTTACACAGCGTGAACGCGAAACTGGCATCAGGATCGTATTTTTCACATAGTCAACTAAACTGGACTAAACTTATTGACAAGATATCTTTAATGTTTAGTTTATAAATTTATGTTCTTAGTTATTTTTTTATATTATTATTTTATTTTATTTTGGTTTGCATTTCTTGGTTATCATGGAATCTGTTTAGAGTTCAAAGTTTTTGTTAATTTTATTAAATAAATACGATTTTATTGATATTGAAGTATATGTAAAATAGTTTTATATTATATTAAATAGATCATGCGATTTTAGTGCATATTTATTTAGACAAATTTTAAGTCCATAAATAAGGCTTAAGTTTTATAAGAAAAGCTTCTCCCCAGCTAAGTTTCTGATATGGTAAGTTGACAATATCTAGAGCTGCATATGCTTCCCTGCATCCCAAAGCCACCAGGACTTCCAGGCGCGTGTGACACCTTTGTGCATGTCAATGCCACGAACAAATGCTGCGATTCCATTCCGGGCACATACCACAGACCAAGTCAAGCTCCTTGAGCTGATATTGAAATACTAAACGCTTGGCCTGCGGTGGCATTACAATGCAGAGAGAGAGAAAGAGAGAGGCTGCCCCTATAAATGCTGCACGTATGCGCGATGATGATGATGATGTGGATGCATGACAGAGCAGGGCAGGGAGAGGGAACCAAATGAAATGAAATGAAATAGAATTGACAAGGATTTTTGCTGGCTAGCTGACGTGCCATTTTATTATGCTCGATTGGCGCGCGCATTGACAAGGCAAGGCCGGGGGATGGGGATGTGGATGGGGTCCAGGCCCAGTCCATTATAATGGCAGCTCAGTGAAGCGACAAGTTGCATAAAAAAGTTGGCCATAAATTGATGCAAGTTGATTTCATTTTATAGCGATATATATATATATGTATTTTTATTGAATTTGCGCTTTGTATGCGCTGAGTGCAATTGCGTGTGCAATGGAAACTCAATTATTGCAGGGGAAATTACACATAACGTATACGCCACGTTGCACGCATTTAGTCGACCAAGTCAATTTGCCGTTGAACTGAGCTGGGCTGAGCTGATTGGCGCTGTTACTATCATTAGCCTTAGCCTTAGCCAGTTGCCAGCTTATCCTCCCACCAGTTTCACCCTGCTTGATGTGATTTATGCTTTTTTTGGGGGGTCGCTTTTACGCAATTTTGTTCGCCTGACAGGCGGCAACAGTGTTTATTTATGGGCAGCCTAGGAAACTCTCCTTCTTTCACCCTGTACAGAGTCTGATAAGTGGCATACTTAAAGCGAACTGCACTTAAAGCCTCATGGCATCCGGGAATACCAAATGAGGCCAGCTAAAAGCGGACACAAACAACAAATTGGCATTAAAAATGAAGAAGAAAGAGAGGCAAAAGAAACTATCCATAAATTGGCTATATAGCATATTTTTCCTCTATTTCTTTTCCTTTCCTTTCTTTGGTATATGCTCTCTCAATCGATTGCAGGATATTGTTAGCTCTGCCTGCAAATTGCTTATGAGGCCAATGTATGAATTTTTTTCTGCTTGCCACATGTTGTAAAATAAGTTGCCGTCCCCCCGGGGAAAGGGCCACAAAAACATCTCACGCATATTTCATGGAACAATTCATATCGACGAAAATTGTTCATCTTTTCCTCTGTTTTCCCCTTTCTGTTCATTTTGTTTTTTGTTTTTTTCGCCAGACACTCGAATTGCAGTCGAAAAGTTTTAATTATAAAAGTTTTCCCAACGCGTTCTGCGGAAAACACACAAAAAAAAAAAATGAAAAAAATAAGAAATGCCGCAGGCATAAAAAATTGAAACCAACTCGAGCACATACAAGCACACATGACATTTAGAAAGTAAAGTCAAAAAGAGAACAAAAAAAAGCTAAAAGTAGCTATAAAATTAAAGCGCATAATCATATCGTATAGAGTATGCAGTCATAATTATATTTCCCCTTTCATTCTCATTGTGTAAATTCAGTTCTTCGTTTTGTTGCATAATTAAGACGTGTCCTCGATGCGCAGGGTAAACAAAAGGAAATTAATTACGACCTCCTCTTTAGGCAGGGGATGTATGTGGGGTACACCCAGCTGCGCAATGCATCACGATGCAGCAGCAGCATCCCCATCTCGGCTCAGCGAACCGTAGACTTTTCTTTCTTCTTTCAATGACACAAATATCCTGCATACCCATTGAGACGACAAGATGCAGACGATAATTGTCTTGTCTTTTTTTTTTTGGGGCAGGGGAGGTAGGTAAGTGCATTGAAGCAGGTTGGTTTCTCCATTTAAAGTGCCGTCTCAGGAGCATTTTTAACATGCTATTACGAGCTCTTTATATATCAGTAGGCATATTTATTATATTTAGTAAAGAAGAAATGAAGCCACTAATTTTAAGCACAGTTATTGATTTGCGATTATTAGGCAAAGTATAAAAGTCATGTGCTTCTGTTTCGACATATATATAGAGGTATATTATATGATGCTATACACCAAATTTCCTTTCAATCGTGCAATAAACACAAAAGTTATACAAGTCAACGTTTGGCTAAATATATGCGAATTTGTGTATTTGAGTACGAATTTGCATGCTCTGAAATTTAGTTTTAGATCGAAGCTAGTTAGTAAGACAAACACATGCAAAACTTGAGTGTCACTTTAGGAACTGAAGCATTCCTGTCCTGCAACTTCCTACAATTGGCAATGTGAATAACCGAGAACTTTGCTGTCCCTGGAATGACTTTGAGCGTGTGTCAACTGTGTTGCAAGTTTGCCCTCCCTGCCCCGCCTCTCGCAACATGCACTGACTGCCCCCAAAGCCCGCGTCAACGTCAACATCGACTCCAACGCCATCGTCAACGCCAACGCAAATCGATCTGCCTGATTGCTTATCGCCGTTTTATGGCTTCGCTTTGGCGTGAAAATAGAAAAGAAATGGGAAAGGGAAAGCTTGATGTGCTGGGTGCCTAGGTTGTGTCTAGGGATGGAGTTTATTTAGTTGCAAGTGCAGATTTTAATTGAGTCTGCGTCGAGTGGCACGCGTGAGTTGCTGCTTTAATTGGATTGCATTGGCGTGCCGAACAGACATACCACATTTTCCAGCTAAAAGAAATCCTTGTTTTAAAGCAAAAACCACCTACGATGCCAGGCAACCGTTGCCACATTAAGCCACAGATGTACCCACACACACCCACACACACTCGCACAGGGAGACATACACTCGCACAGCCATCCAACATATTTAAGATGCTGCTAAGGGAAATTTATTACATTTGCGCAGAAAAATAACGCTAAATGCGTATATAAGGCTCACACAGACACGCACACTCACACACACGCACAGGCGCCTAAAGGTCTTGGCTAAGAACTCAGCAGGCAATCCAGCAACCTCCTCCACAGGGCTGCCGCAACGAGGCTGGCAACCAAAGTAAACCAAATGATTTATGGCTCAAATTGAATATTTTCTTTTTTTTAACAAATTTCGATCGATATTTAAGAGGAAATATTGCCATATATGTACAGTATAAATTATAAGCTTGACAATAAAACTGCAATATCATGTTGGCAAATAAAATTCAAATTAATAAGGCTGCTCAAGAGGTTTGATGATGCTGCATAAAGATATTTTATTCAACTCTATCAAACTCCCCTCGCATTTCATCAGACTTATGGCGCAACAGACGTGCAAAAAGAAATGAAAAAGAATGGAAGAAAAAAAAAAAGAAAGAATCCACATTTGACAAATTACCAGAAAGCAGGTAAACAGCAGGTGTATACATATTGACAGGAAGAAGGAACAGGAGGTTCTCTGGTAGGCGGAAAATACTTCATCTTGCCAGACAAATGTATGTCTATTATTATAACGCATTCTTATGATTATGACCCTGGTAAGGCCATTAATAAAATATAGTATATGAGAATGAATGCCACATTTAACGCCTGCATAAATACTGTCCCAGCATAACCAAGAGTTGCGTCTGCGGGTTCACATGACATTTGACTTTTCAGGTCTGGCGATTCTCAGATAATTTACTACTACAGTCTTCCCAGTTTTTTTTTCCGGCTTACTGTGCCAGATTTATGTTTATGTCTTCGGACTTATTTTTCAATTATTTTGTTTTTTTTATGTGCAACGCCCTCAAAGTATGCAATAAAATATGCATTAGCCCAAAAGGAGAAGGCAAGAAATTTTAAGAAATTTCTCAGGCTTCGGGTTCTTTAAGATATATATGTTGCTTACATTTATGACGGTTCATAATGTTGTTCTGCTGAGTTTTATTTGATTTTCCATGCTTATTGAATATGTTGAAATTTTACAAGAGAAAAGTTTGGCATAAAAAATACCCTACGCAGTTATATAGTTCATTATACGCATATTCTTTATATTTCAAAGCGTTTAAAGTATGAAAATGGTAATTACTGAAGAAACCTTTTTACAATCCAAAAACCTTTACAATCCCAAAACTACAGATTTTTATTAAGTTTGAAAACTTATAATTTCCCTATAATACAAAAACTCAACTACTTTCCACCTTAGGAAGTTAATATAGGCTAAACAGCGAACCATTTAGCTATTATTAGCAACGCCATCCGGTTTCGCCCCAACCACACACACATCGTATAAAGTATTTACTCCCATCCAACTACTTTAGAACACATCCTAACTATGTCAACGAGTCACTTAGCTGAATAACCCAAAGTGCTCGTATAACCATTCGGCAATAGTTAAGCTCTTTATGGATGAAATTTCTCAGCATAACTGTTAATGACACGGCTGCTCCTCACCTGGTCGCGAAGAGCAGGGTAGGAGGAACAGGATGGAGCTACCTCCACATTCACATTTAATGTGATTGCTTTACGTCCGAAGCGACAGCACATTAGCCTAAGGGATCATAACAATATCCAGCGAGATGAAACAACAATTATCAAACTGAGTATCACAAACTAAATAAACTCGGCAAAAAAATGTCTAAAAATAGTAGGGTATACAAAAAAAAAAACGACAAACGGCGTGAGAGTTGCGTGTCTGTGACAGGCCTGAGTGAAGGGTCCCCAAAGGCGGCCCTTTGCTGACGGAACTGTGCTTAACTAATGTGTCTGTGTCGCATTACTATATGCGTATATATATACGTACTATATATATGTCCTAATACTTTTGACATTTGCCAGCACACGCACGCAGTCTGAGAGCGGAAGGAGGGAGGGGGGAGAGAGAACGAGGGATATAATGACATAAATACGAGTTTGTATGTTGCGTTTTGCCTGCTTTCTGCTGTATTTAATTTGATCCGTTTCCTCCCTATATCAAGCAGACACAGACACACACACACACACATCCACTAAATCACATTATAACATTTGATACCTATTGTCAGTTACGTGTGTGTGTGTGCGTGTGTGTGTGTGAGTGAGTGTAATACGTCACGGAGTTCGTTGACTGTCTATACAAAACTGAGCGAATAAATTATATAAATAAATGCGCAATGAATGCCCTTACTAAATCCCAGAACCCAGAGAAAACTCTGCGCTATAAGGGAAAATAAATAAAACATCTATAGAGCGCATATAAAGCAAATAAATCATAAAAAATACAAATAAAACTAAGCTAAACAAAGTAAAATACCAAATTAAATACGCATAGATAATATATATACTAACTATATAAATATTTGTATAAGCCAGTGTATGCATAATATGCCCATAAAACTATATTTGTAGAGAGAGCATATATGACAAATCTTTGTATGATAAACAATCAGAGATGACACACACACACACACGCACACACACCCACACACTCAATCAAACGCAGATTCAACGAATCTGAAAGGTTGCCTTAGCAGAGGGCAGAAGGGGGGGGGGATGGAGCAGGGTGGCTCAAGGTGCAAAATGCCAAGAATTTTATGCGCATTAATTAAGAGCAGACAGAAAGGGGCGTCAAAATGCAAATGAAATATTTAAGCTGATTGAGATGAATTACCTTGGGCAATGCCGATAAATACGCGACCCTACTCCAAAAAAAAAAAAACGAAAAAAAACCCTGCGTAACCTTCGCCTTTGCCAGTGATAATTTAATGCTCAACACGTGGTTGTAGCACGTAGGCAGGAAGCTTCTCAATCGACCCTGTGATCCTGCGGCACACTATGATGATGCCATCATCCTGTTGCGTAATTAAAGCAGTCCTTGGCATTTTTGCGCAAATTACACAGGGGGGCATCCCCTTTGGGGCACGAAGTGTCACTGCAAAATCTTGTTGCATACGCTGAGGGGCAAGCGCGCTCGTGTGAGCTGCCACAAGCCAAGCGATTAAGTTGCGCTGCTTTACACGTGTGTCTCTGTGTGTGTGTGGGAGTGGGCTGAGGGACAGCCTGGGGCGTGTCAGTTACACGCTCGCGCATAGCACTTTGGCGCAATTAAAGTTTCAAAAAGCCATCGGGACGCAGGTCCCGCCGCAGCTGCAGCTTTTATTTGACTTTTCCTGCTTTTTCTTTTTTTTTTTATACCAACAATTATCGCGCCGAGAGTTGTGTTTTTTCCCCGCCTATAAAGGCCTGCCCAAGGGCGTGGCGGTAGTTTTGCTTTAATGTGCTTGAGTGAAAAGTTCTAAATAAATACTTAAACAATTAAAATGACTTAAAAAATAATGAGAAATAAAATAAAAAATATAAAAAAAAACTTACGTGGCTTCGCTGACAAATGAATCTACCAGATTGTGCTTGCTACTATAATAAAATAAAATAAAATAAAATAAATAGAAATAAAAGCAAGCAAATATAAATGGTAAATAAAATGAAAATAATTCTCAAATTAATAGCAAAAAGTTGGCAATTAAAGTTTAGCAATAAAACGAGATATATTATATATATACTCCTTGTTAGACTTCATAACATCTGTGCAAACAGGCCTCCTTGAAATTGCAAATTCATTTCACACACACACACATACATACATACTGGAAATGTCTTGAACTCCGCCCCTTTAGCGCTGCCCTGATACCATCGTATTTACCTGCAAAGAGAGAGAGAGAGAGAAGGAAAGTTAATGAAGATTTATATCGTATGCAATGGGAAAATGTTAGAAAATTAATTAGACATTTTGCATGTTGCCCGAGCAGGAAAGGATTGCCTAATCACCCGACCAGACCCGCCTACTAAATGAATGAATGAGGCAGACCTTAATTAAGTCTTGAGATATGATTACAACAAAACGTGAAACTACATTCATAACATGGACGGACTTGATGCGAAAAGTTCAAAGTTCGCACACGCAATTCACCGTGGCCCGTTTCGGAGGCACCTTCTTTGTATTCCTTCAAATATAAATCTTTCCTTTTTTTCCTGTATATTACATAAATCAAAATTAATGGCAGATCGAGAGCGTTTTATCGCGCTATGACAAGCAATTTATGAGAACAATTTAACCGTGACAAGGACACTCGCATTGTCTCGCTTAACCTCGCTCAATCGTGCAATCAATCGACAGGAATAACAGAATCAAATCGATATATATACGTATATATTGCACATATGTAGTAGTACATAGGTGCAAATGGAAGAAGAATAAAAAAATAGGAATAAAACTGCACATGGAGCTGGCAATCGGAATGTAAATCGTATCGACCTTGACCCAATGCATGCGCCATGTCCATGTCTCATGTCTGATCCTGCCTGCCGAGAAGGAGGCGGACCAGGAGGACCAGAAGTCCTTAGTCCTGAAATACAACACGAATGACTGCGTCAAAGGGAGGACAGAGGGCAGAGATAGTAGAGCAACTGCAGTCAAGAAAATAAAAAAGACAACAGAACCTTCAAGGCTTTCTCTATCTCTCCCTCCCACTCTCACTGTGCCCGTCCTTGTCTGTCGAACAACAACAACAAAAACAACTGCAAATTATATTTAATTAAGCGTGAGCAAGGCTAATGAAGGCCAACTTGTTGAAGAACTATATACATATATAGTAAAGTACTGCGAGTAATTTTTTAAGGCTAATTAAGTATACGCGCTGTGTGCCAGGGTTATTTTTCTTTTTGGGTTCAAGTAGCAAGGATTAAGCTGCGCATCTGGCAGAACACACTGAATATATATATATATATATATATGATAATGATGATTGGATTAGTCAGTCGGCTCAGGGTCATGAAGTGAGGAGAGCATTCAATACAATCAGCAAAACAAACAAAGTTCACCAATTACACAAAAAATGTATTTCATTCATTGAACAAACTCAAATTTACAAAATGAAAAATAACATAAAAACAAACAAGCTAAATTAATTAATTGCGAATTTCTTGCGCAACATCCAATTAAAATATTCCTTTTTTTTTATTAATTTTCCATTTTTCCCAAGCAGCATAATTACAACACGAGTATTGAGGGAGGGGTAGAGCAATTTTATATCAATCTCAGTCTGGCAAAATAAAATATAGTGCGAACGTGTGCACATACATATAGCACCCATTGTAGCAGTTATTGATTCGCATTGCGCAGCGTAACATAATCCTCCTGCCTTCCCTCGTTATATACGATATTAATTCCTCTTTTTGAAGAAGTGTTTATTGCACTTACTATCCAAAAATAAAAAAAGGAATTTTTTAATCTGCTAGCAAAAAACCTTTTGATGCTTCCCCAACGACCTTTACACTCGACACTGGGCCACCTTGGTTGCCCTGACAATGCCACAGATCATGTGAAAGGAGTCGGAAGGCAGGAAGAAAGAGGGGGCAGACAGCGACAGCCACCTTGACCTTTGACAAGTTCCATATTATCTTAATTGCTATGCACGTGGCGCAGAGACTCAAGCAGATCTATCGTGCTCTCTCTCTCTCTCTGTCTGCCTCTGCCTCCTATATTTCATTACTCAATTACAAAGCAAACAGCACCGCCTGCAATTTTCAATTAACCAGACAGCTGCAACACATCTCTCTCTCTCCATCTCTGCCTGCCCTGGCCTGATGATGATGTAGGCGAGATGCCATCAACATCCTAATGAGAGAGAGCTGCAGGCTTCTGGAATAATGTGCAATGCGATTGACTGCGTACAAAGCTGCAAGTCCAGCCTCAATCAGGCAAAGTATTTAATTAAGAAATGTGTTTTGCATCGACAGAGAAAGGAAGAGATTGGAGAAGAAAACAGTAGGAAGTAACAGCAGAGAAGTAGAGTCATCTATACACTTTAAATCTCTAAGCTGATTAAGCCTTAGATCCCTATAGAGTCGCTAGTGTGGAAAACTCAAAAACCATCAGATTTCCCTGAAAGAGGATATTTTATCCATGATTTGGTCTCTTGATTGATTCTGCATCAAAAGATAATAAATTAACCGACTTCAAAAATTTGTACCTTCCATATGTCATCCCTTTTCTCGATTTCAGTACCCCTATAGAGTCTCTAGTATGGAAAACTTCGTCAAAAAAACCATTAGATTTCCTACTTCCTATTTCTATATAGATTCTGCATCCAAAATAATGAATTTATCGATTTCAAAAATTTGGATGTCTTCAAAGAAAACGTCTTCCTTGATTTCAGTATCCCTAGTATGAAAAACTTCGTAAAAACTCAACTACGTGGAGTTCCAAAACTTACTTCATATGATGTTTTAATAGTTAATTTAAGCACCTTATAATCAACTATAAACTTTAAGACGTGTGCAATCAAAGATATTGTAATATACGCTTAGCTTTTCGATTTAATGTGAACATCCTGTCAACTTTCTTTATGTGTTCACATCGTTTCGTGTCTCAGTCGCTCAGTCGGTCGCTCCCTGGGCATGCATAAAGTCGAAGGAAATGCGACGCGTTTTGTTTGTCCCGACGCAAAACGGCACCCACGTCTGTCATAAGCCAGCCGGAAGTTGCCCTCAGGCGGAAATTGTATTGGCCATAAAATGTTTGCGGGCTTAGCTTGGTTACCGCACAGGCAACACGATGGTAAAGCCAAAGCAAGAGTCTCGTCGCTTCTTCATCCATTTAGAGCCCCAGCATGGTTACTTTGATAGCTATTTTTAGATAAAGTCAAAGGTCGTGTAAGATCTCTCTCTCTCGCCTTCTCTCTCTCTGTAGAAAGTTTGTCGACAAAGGCTTTGGCTCAGAGTTTACCTGATTGCCTGTCAAGTACACGAGAGTACAGGCAGCCCAAATCGGAGTTTGGCACTAATAATTCACAAGTCTGTCGGTTAAGTAGTTCTAGTTGTGCATTAGTTGTGCCTAATGTTTGGACAGCTAACGAGTCTCTGCTGACATCAGTGGAGTCTTTAAATTATGCAAGGAACGAGTGACCTTTTGTATTAAACCTAAGAACCTTTATATATCTTTCCAGCCTTGCAGTTTGTCTGTAAAACGCACTTATTTATTTATGCAAGCAAGCCTACATAATTATTAAAATATTTATATGCATATTAGCAATATTTGCTTGTCATGTTGTCTGTATGAACACGTCGATCTCGAGAACTATACGTACTAGCTATACATAATTATGAATATGGGTTACTGTACCATAGGGAGATTAAACATATTTCAAATTGCGGCTCCCTTGCATTCCGCATCAGTAAATCGTTGATTTCCTAATTCTCATACGTATTTTTTACTTAACAAAAGAGTTTATTAAAGTGTTATAGGATGTTAGAGTTCTGTAGAAGGTACATTTCATATAGACCTAAACCTATATAAAGCTTCATAATTTCTGCTTAAATTTGCAAAGCTTTCTTGCAATTTTCGAGTTGATTTTCTTAAGAAAAGAACAAAAATACGATTTCCTTATCGCTAAAAATGGTCGAAAATGTTTTTCTTTTTTTTTTTTTGTTACAGCTACAAAAGTGGATTACCATCAAAGGGAGCTGTCATTAAAAGTTATGTGAACCTGTGGTCACAGAAAGGTCAACGAGAAAGAATATCGAAAACATAACAATTAGATTAGAGAAGGAGAGCGCAAGAAAGTACAAGAAAGTAGCAGAGAAAGCAGCAAGAAAGTAGCAAGAAAAGATGGCGAGAAAAGAGTTGCCAGAGAGCAACTGGAGAATTTCAACGCATCCGTTGAGGACATTAAATTGCAAATTCACTCTGAAAGAAGGCAGCGAAAAGTATCGTAATGGACGTGGCCACATGGCCACAAGGTGCGGCAGTACTCTGTGTGTGTTTGTGTGGATGTTTGTGCGTCCTCTTGGAGCTCCTTCTCCTCGGGGCACTGCCGGGGCTGATGTTGACAGAATTAATTGCGCACGTTAGCGATGGGCGCAGAAGAGAGAAAATTGAATTGCAAAAACGATGGCAGAAGGAGGCCGCTGGAGCCGCAGTTGAAACCGAAGAGGAGCCTGCTGCCTGCTTGCCTGCCTTTCTCCTGGTTCTGCCATTGCCGTTGGCATCTAAAACTGGAATTGAGTTAGGCATGTTTTTCACTCGAAACGTAAACACATTTGCAACGCCCGCCCGTTGTAGCCACAGAATTGCATTATGGCTCGAAAAAACAAAGCCAGGCATGCAAAAAGGGATGCCTGAAATCGCGTATACGCACCGCGGGCCCGTCAGCCCTCATGTTGTTGTTATAACCACATATGTATACATATATTTCTGGAGAAGGGTCGCCTTCAACGATAGTTAAAACATTATAACGGGATTTATAATAGCAAACCTCATGCTGTTGTTGATACGGTTGCCAAATGTGGTATATCTGCTGCCAAAAGTGAAATGGCCAACATTTATGCTTCAGGCTATGAGTTTTACACTCGACATGACCTTTTCAAGCCAATCCACACACAGAGAGGGGGAGCTACCAGGCAGCAGCCATTAGCGCTATGCAAATAGAACCCAAAACAGACCCAAAACATCCCCCACATACTTCATCCCTCTATCAACACTCGGCTTGTGAATAATAATTTTAAAATTTTAGTGAGTGCGCGCTTATCAAACGCAATTTGGCATTTTATAGAGCGTGCGAGCGAGTTTTATGTTAATTTTTAAGTATTCCGTTTGACTGCGTCGCAATAGATGGGGTGGAGAGAAAAAAAGGTTCACAATAGTCTAGCTTTTAGCTGAATTACTTGACAATGGAAAGCTGTACGAGTCAAGTTAGTTGAATAAACACAAGAAATGTATAATATATTCTAAAGAAAAATGACTATATACTATTGCTGTTTATATATTATTGGTAAATTTCAAAGGTATCAAGCCATTATTTAGCACTCTGGATAGTTAGCTTTTTTTTAAAGCATTCTGTCTTGTAGTTTATAAAGTGTTTCTTTATGTTTGCGACACTTTTGCTATCATCTGGAAAACTTTTATACACTTGCACCTTTGAAAATAGCCAAAAATGAGAACACAGATCTCAGCTATTAAAAAGAGATATAAAATATCGTGTGATGATATATAATAGGCAGATAAAGTTTATATCAAATGTTTAATGCCCCCGCAAAGCAGTATTTTGCGATTATTAAAAAAAGTATTGAAGTCATACCATTCTGCTATTTTGGACATTTAGATAAGGGTCCCCCGTATGATTTTTCAACAAAATTTATTTTTTCAGAATTTTAAATCGTGAGTTTTTAATTTTAATCGATTGCGGAGGTCAAAATTAGTACTACCCACTTGTTTAAATCGATTTTAAACGATACTTAATTTTGGCCCAAAAATCATGTCGGAGAGGTCCAAATATTGGACATGTCAGACCCTCAACAGACCTGGTACCCTCATTTTTCATCGATCGTAACTTTCTTAATAATCAAACGATTTTCATACGGAATGACGTTTTGTTTATGTTTTGTCCACAAGAGTGATTCTACAATTAACAAAATTGTATAGGAGATTTTTAAAATGTTTCGATATTTTGGACATTTAAATAAGGGTCCCCCCTATGATTTTTCAACAAAATTTAATTTTTTCGAAATTTTAAATCGCGAGTTTTTAATTTTAATCGATTGCGGAGGTCAAAATTAGTAATAAACACTTATTTAAATCGATTTTAAGCGATACTTAATTTTGTCCTAAAAATCATGTCGAAATGGTCCAAAAATTTGACATGTAACACCCTACACGAGTCTGGTACGCTCATTTTACACCAATCTTAACTTTCTTAATACTCAACCGATTTTCACGCGGAATGAAATTTTGTTAATGTTTCGTCAACAAGAATGATTCTACATTAAAATAAAATAATAATCCCTTTTTAAAATTTTTTGATATTTTGAAAAATTAGGTAACAGTCCCCCCTATGATTTTTTAACAAAATTTTTTTTTCGAAATTTTATTTCGCGAGTTTTTAGTTTTAACTGATTGCGTAGGTCAAAATTAGTACTAAACACTTGTTTAAATCGATTTTAAACGATACTTTATTTTGGCCCAAAAATCATGTCGGAGAGGTCCAAATATTGGACATGTCAGACCCTCAACAGACCTGGTACCCTCATTTTTCATCGATCGTAACTTTCTTAATAATCAAACGATTTTCACGCGGAATGACATTTTGTTTATGTTTTGAGAACCTTAGTGATTCTACATTTAAAAAATAACAAAATGGATGTTTTAAAATTTTTCGATATTTTGAAAATTTAGGTAAGGGTCCCCCCTATGATTTTTCAACAAAATTATTTTTTTCAAAATTTTGAATCGCGAGTTTTTAGTTTTAATCGATTGCGTAGGTCAAAATTAGTACTAAACACATGTTTAAATCGATTTTAAACGATACTTAATTTTGGCCCAAAAATCATGTCGGAGAGGTCCAAATATTGGACATGTCACACGCTCAACTGGTACGCTCATTTTACACCGATCTTAACTTTCTTAAAAATCAAACGATTTTCACGCGGAATGACATTTTGCTTATGTTTTGAGAACCTTAGTCTGAATCTACATTAAAACAATAGCGTTATAAACTTTCTAAAATTGTTTGATATTTTGGAAATTTAGGTAAGGGTCCCTATGATTTTTCAACATTTTTTTTCCAAATTTTATTTTGCAAGTTTTTAGTTTTAATCGATTGCTGAGGTCAAAATAGTACAAATGAGTGTTGTTACACGTTTGGAACAGATTTTGAAAAATGAGCGAAGGGTATTTGACTGTCGGGCGCGCACGCCTGTAGTCTTACCGACTTGTTTAGTTTGTCAGCTCGTTGTCTGGAAAGCAGAAGAAAAACACGTAGACGAAGCGTTTTTACGATATGGCGTAATTTGCTACTTTGTAGCCTTTTGGCTGTTGGCGATATAACAGTTTTTATGTGTTTGCGTGTGCATTGTTTTAACACCCACACACACCTACACACAAACACTAGACACTCTCCTTGCCTTCCCTTCCTTTTCCTTGGCCTTTACTTTCACATCATTTGTTGGCATTACTTTTGCTGTCACTTCCGCTGTGCCTTAATATTTATGTCTTGATACGCTTTAGTCAGTTCGTTCAGTTCATATATGTAACGGTAAGCGTGCTCTCTCTCTCTCTCTCTTTCTCCTTCTATGTCTTTCTACCTCCAACATTATGAAAAGCGTAACTTTTGCCTGTTTTTCCGTTTCCTGTACTCTTTGCTACTTCCGTGCACTTTGCGCCCCACTTTGCGCCCCTCTCTCTCTCTCACTCCATCTGTCTCCCTGCCACTTATTCATTTATCTTTATTTTCCCCTGGACCAAAGATATTGCCATATTTAGGTATATGCGTGTGGGTTTATGTGTGTGTGTGAGCTGGCATATGTTCCATAGTCTCGGCCATATGTTCGGGCCTAATTTCATTTGGCCTTTTACAAAACCTGAGCAAATTAGAACCTGATTTAAGCGTATCTCTTGAGAATATTCAATATTTTCTACCGTAGTAATAAAAAACAATTGGCAAATATTTTAGTAAATTGCAATCTAAAGGTATTTCAGTTATATTCTTCTTCTTTTTCTGAGTTTTGGGCATTGCGTAAAGTCATAAACGACAGCTGCCAAATTGTGGTTTGCCTTTTGCGGCATATTTTGACTTGGCAAAGCTGTGAAATTGTTTTTCCGTTTTTTTTTCTTCCGACCCAATGTAAAGTAGGCTAACAGCGGGTCAGCAAAAAGCTGTCGATAATAAATAAATAAATAAATAAATAAATAAATAAATAAAATTGAAAGAACATAAAGTAATCAACTTTATGTGTGCCCTCCTGTTGAGCGAGGAATAACAGGCTTATTTCCTATAGATACGATTTAAATTTGCTTCGTCTAGTGCAATCAGAATGGAAATTTCACATAAGACTATAAAGAATACCTTGAGACTCTACTATACCATCGAAAACTTTGCTTTTTATGCAGATCAAATATTTTAAATATTTATTTCAGTAATCAAAAAGTTTAATATTTATTTTGCCGCAATATCTTAATACTTTATTTACTTTTCTCAGCAAATTAGCTAATCTGAAGTCCTAAATAACCCAAGCCGCGCCTATAAAGGAAACCTAAACAGAAACCTTTGCAGCTTTTCCAAATTAAATACATAAGTTAATAAGAAGCAAAATGTAGCCAATTTTAATTCGATTAACCAAACAAGCTGAATAAATATTGAAATACGTGTACATATACAAATTACGTAGGAGAAAGTGGAGAAAAAAATGAATGAAATTGCTGGACGAATTTCGCATTTATTATTTATACGGCAGACGGAGAGGCAGAGGGAATCTCCCAGGCTTTTGCTGCATTGGTAATTAAGTGGGAATTGAAGGCCGGCGACAGAGAAATAAAAGAAAATACAGAAAAAATACCAAATTGTGCACACATTTTTTTCATTTTGGGACTCTACACTCATATAAAAGCGAAAGCCAGACTAAGATACTCTAAAGATATTCCTGAAATAATTATATACAATTTCTAATATACTTTTTTCGAATAATCTCGACAGCAGATCAAAAGATAAGCTGAGATTAGTGTAGTTATTTATGTTATTTGGCAGGTTTTGTACTCTAATTCATATACCCCTGGCAAGTTAGGGTATGCAAAAATATTGGCTTTGGCACCGTCGGTGGTCGTTGTCGTTCTCGCCACGTTAATTTTCACAAAATACCACGAAATGCCGGACCCATCGTTGGCGTTAGCACCCACGCGGACAGTCCGACGTGCCTGTCCTGCCGTTCTGCATGGCATAAAATTTTAATATCGTCCTTAAATTTAAATAGCCTCAAGTTGTCGGGTGGCAAATAGCCTTTGCGTTTGATTTGGCAGCATTACAATTCAGTACAGCACATTTTATTTTTATTTAGCCTGGCCAAAATGTTTTGCGGGGGCGACTGCGACTGCGATAAATTCTCCTCGCCTGCTGGCCCGTTTCTCTATTTATTTATTTATTTATTTATATACGGTTTTGAGGCCATCGCTTTGATTTGATTGTGTGTTGGCCACAGCTGCAGCCACAGCCGCAGCAGGTAGCAAAGGTAGCAGAGGTAGCCAAGTGCCAGTTGAGTGTGAAGCGAGTGCAAGGCGCTGAAAAGTATGCTACACTTTTTGAAGAGTCAAGGTGCTAGAGAGAGAGAGATTCTTTAAATTCTTGTAGTTGTAGTCATCAAGTTGTTGCCACATTGAGGTTATTAAATCAAGATGTTATACATATATCAATTGATTTTTAGTCTAAAAGGCTTAAGTCTATTTGCAATGCATATTTATACAAGTTTTCAAGTTAGGTTCACTAATTTCTCGCCTCTTGTAGAGTGTTAGACTGCGATGAGACTGATAATTGGTACAAATTTTCGGATCACCCTTCTTCAGTACAGAACAGCGAAAGTTGCCGCCGGCCTAAACAATTCTGCAGGCAAATCATTGGCTCGTTTATTTCTCTGCATTATTCTCGCAAATAATATGCAAAAATATCAAAAACAATAAGTTCAGCGATTTAACTTAATAGTTTAAACTATTTACGAATATTTACACAATTCGCCTGCGTATAAACGTTGTGGATAATGTATGTAAATAAAAAAGATATATGTTATTTTTGCCATATGTAAATCAATTTAATGAAATTCCTGTTCGGCAATATTTACGCATTGTAGATTGTGTGCGTGGGCCTTGTCGATTGATTGGCATCGAGATTGAATATTGAAATACTGGAAACCAATTTGCCAACGAATCGAATGCAAATATTTGCGAATTTCACTTATGTAGATAACCCAAGCATGCTGGCAAATGTTCTATTTGAGGTAATCAAAAGTTGGTCGTTTTTTTTCTTATAGATACTCTACACGATGCCAACAAAGAAAAGAGAATTGGCTAAGACAAAGGGAATTTCAAAGGCAAGGTAAACTTAAGAACCCTTTGTCCGGCCTATTTGCTGAGCAATTTGAGCGCAGGTTTTGTTTTTCATTTTGTATTTTCTTTTTCTCTTTTTTTCTGTAGTATTTTTTCTTGGCATAATTTAGGAATACGCAGCGCACAGTCGCAACAACAACAATTGCAAGGGCATTCACACACACTAACTGAGACACACACACACACAGTCGAAGAGAGCAACTGCAAATAGTGTAAACGTCCTTGAAAGCGCAAATGGCAAATCCAACAACGTTGGCCCTGGCGACGCGTGTACAGGTGAAGGCTCCGCAGGACGACCACGACGACGACGACGACGACGAATCGGGGGCAACACGATTTTAGCCCACATTACTGTGGCATACTTTAAGGCGCTCCTAGCAGTATTTTGCAACACTAATGCGATTACAGTATTTTATAGATTGATCTGTGTGTGAGATTTTAGTATATACTAAATATAACTAAACTCAAGTATTCCGCTAGGCTGATTGTATGAAGTATTCCCCTAACTACATACATCAAATGAGGTCTCATCTTACCTGACATAATTACTCCCCACTTTTACAATCAGACTTATTCCATATATGGAAATAAATGTAGTAATTATAAACTTATTGATTATATGTGAAAGATTCCTTCTCAACGCGTGTAAATATTTCATAAAATAAAAAAATAATAATTGGGGGTTTCCTTTCATTTCAGTTAAGATCTGACACTTTTTTCAATCTCAAATCTGCAGTATAATGATAGTTTACGACAGCATATACTATAGTTAACCTAATAGCAGCGTTTCAAGCTGAATATTTCGCAAATTTCTACCCCACACGGTTATAATCGACCCATTTGTCAGCCTAATGAGCAACATTTATGCATGGCAGCCAAAATTAAATAAATTAATTCAATGAAAATTATAGAGATTTAGCGCTGATTGCCGTTTTGGGGGATGTGGGGTGACCAAGGAGGCCGAAGGATTCTTCGATGCTCAGACACGTTTACTGAATGCACAATTATTAAATAGGCTGGCAAAGGAACAAGGCAGCAACAAGAACAAGAGCAGGAGGAGGAGCAGGAGGAGGAGTAGCAGCAGGAGAAGCAGGAGGGACAGCACCAGTGGCAGCTGAAGGCGACGATAGCGTCCTTTGTGGTGCTCGTGGGCTCATCACATGTGCACAATTCGTTGTTTTGCAGACGCAACTGAATAAGAAAGCGAGAGAGAGAGAGGAAGAGAAAGAGAGGGTGAGAGGGAGATAGCGAGTGGCAGAGCACACACTTTTGCGCTCTCTCGCTCTCACAGTCGCGCTTGCTCTCGTTCTCACACACACTCTCTCTTTCTCTTTCTCACTCTCTCTCGGTTTGTTATCGATCCGTAAAACGAGCAAAAGTCAACTGGAAACTGGAAAGCAACCACCAGAATCCTGTCCTGCTCAGCATGGAGCAAATGTCTCTGACATTGGTGACAAGCCTGCTGCTGCTGCTGCTTTCTTTTGCCTTTTTGGCCAAAAAACTGAATGGAATCGGCGCATGTGGGTGGTCCTTCTCGTTCTCGTTCGCGTCCTCGTCTTGGTCGAAGAGCATGACTCAACATTTTGTGGTTATGCATAAGCGCCACGTACACGTGCGATTTTTGCGAAGAGCGAAACAAAGAAAAAAAGGAAAGAGGATACGGACACTCGCGACTTGTCAATGTCAGTTGATAGTGAAAGGCAAAGAGCTGCAAGGGGGGAGAAGGGGGCGTGGCGTAGCAGGTGCTGGGCTAGCCCAAGGTGGTTGGGAAGAGACAGCAAAGTCTGGCAGCAGCTGTTGCCATCTGCCAAAGGCTGCTAGCGAAACGTGCTTAGCATTGGTTTCCTAGTCCAGAGAAACACACACACAATTAAATATTAATGTGCCAAATTAAGTGAAAAATGGCATCTGCGTTTAGCTGGTGTGTGGGGTGTGGGAGGTTCGACGGGTGTTGCTCCTTTACGTCCCACTTAACGTTCCCATGGCACACTCGCTCGCACGCTTTCTCTGTGGGATTAGGCAGCAACTTGTGGCATTAACAGCCCGTCAGTTGGGCTTAACTTGTCATTTACTTTAAGCCAAATGAAAATAATTAGAATTCAACAAACTCGATGCTCCTTTGCTCCTGGAGTGCCTAGGCAGCTGCCCTAGACAGGGAATACCAAGAGAGGCATATTGAGAAGAATGTAGGAAGAAGGGGAATTTTATAGAAGTCTATAGATGAAATTACTTCAGTTAACAAGATGATCTTGATCGTCCGTTTTTTACAACTTTTTCTATTTTTGTTTTGTATCTAAAAATCATTAAATTCTTGGGAAACAACTTTAGAATCTAGAGTTTATATGGGACTTATGAAAAATAAAGATTTTCTAAGGAAAAAAATAACGCAAATATTCAAATTTAATATATTCTAAAGATCATCAAACATGAAGATAAGAAAACCTTAAATTATAATGGAATAAATACCAATAAACGCCTAAGACATTAGTTGGAAGTTCGTATCGAATAGTTAAGAAATAAAATCTTACTAGAACTTGGAATTACAAGAAAATACAATGCACTAGATATAGTTGATTGACTTTAAAAATAGCCTTCTCGTTTCTTTTAATTCCGTTTTATACCCTTTTAATTTGCACGTGACAGTCGGAATTAGGTTTGAATTAAAGGGCAAATAACACTTTCGGAGTGTTCGTCATAAATCACTTTTCTAGCGCTATAAACAAACTACAACAAATTTATCAGCTTATTCGGTTGCAGTTATAACAATTATGTTCAGTCACGAAACGAGCGAGAGAATTGCATTCAAATTGGCGCTACGACTGGCGAGGGTTGGCGAAATGTTAAAAGCTACAAAATGCAAGGTCACATTGACACGCTATGAGAAAGGATCACGCCAAAAAGGGAAGAGGAAAGGGAGAGAGAAAGAGGGAGAACAAAACAGTGTAGGGTATTGAAATTGAAATGCCAAATGGTTTATAGAAGAACTTTAAACTTTTTTTGTACTTTTAGAAGAGATAACCGAAGTTGACCTTGGCAGGCAGCTGGTAAAACAATAAACAGAGCTCGCTTATCGGGCACAAATGGAGAGAGAAAGAGAGTGAGAAACGATAAGACAAATTGACATGGCATATGAAGAATATAGATAGAATTGCATGAAGAATCCACACTTACCTTTTGGCACCCTCCTCGCCCTCGAGACCCTGCTCGCCGCCAGCTGCGGCAGCGGCAGCATCCTGTTCCGCTGATGTGGCGGCCGCTTCAGCCGAAGATGTGGCCGCAATGCCAGAGGTGGCAGCTGCTTCGCCGCCAGCGGGTGCTGGCACATCCTCATCGCCAGCGCCGCCCTTGACTGCACCCACCAGGGAGGTGAATTGATTTGTTAGACCCGAAAACATGTTTGGCTTTTTGTGTGTGTGTTCTTTTTGCAGCACTCGAAAGGATTAGCCTGCTGTCGTCGTCGTCGTCCTCGTGCTCGTGGTTGCCGTCCTCGTGTATACACAAAACGAACGAATCCTACACGAACGAATCCAAAACGAAAAGGAAGCGCTTCTGCTCTGTGGGGGGGTGTTGATTCTCTCTTGCTCTCTCTCGCTTCTTTCTTGCTCTCTTGGTTTCGCTCTTTGTGCCGATTGAGAGCGATGGCTTCAAATGACTCTCTTGTGCTCTGCAAACGTTGCTGCTGCGCTGCTCTCTCCTTTGCCAAACTTTTATTACACTTGGCAGGAATTTTGTAATAGGTTTTTTTTTTTTTTTTTGCGCACCCAACGTAGTTTCACTTTCAATGCGTAAAGTTATGTAAATTGTTTGCGTTTCTTACTGTTTTTAAGTGTTCACACTGCAAATGGGGAATGGGGATGGAAAAAAACAATAAAATTTTACTGTAATGCAATAGGAAAGTAGAACACTTGTCAGGGGCAAGGAAAATCAATAAATTGGCAAATAAATTGCGAATTGTTTGAAATGCACAATTGGCGTAACTGTCAAATTAATTCGCTGATATTGCGGTGTAAAAATGTCGCGTTTAATCAATAATTATTCAGTATCACGCTTGATTATTTCGATTCACTTCTACGCCTCTGTTTTGTTATACTAGATGTAACGTATATATCGCATTAAATTACCACTTGAGTTAGTTGGTTTTTTTTTCTGTGTTTTTTTTCTTTTAATTTAATGCTACCAGTCAAAACGAGCAAAACTTGAATTTTCGGCTGCCTGTGTCGAAGGTCCTCTGAAAACTGACTGAGCAGCGGAATTTTCTTTGCTCTAATACCGCTTTTTGTGTGTTCCGTTGCGTTCTCTCGCAGAGCAGAAGCAGAGGGCTAGATGAATTTCCAAGCCTGCTGCTGCCACCTACTCCATGGAAAGTTGTCGTCGATTCTGATATGGTGGTTAGTTGCTGCGTTTACTTTGTGCTGGAATTTCTATATATTTTTTCGCGCATGTGCCAGCTGTTTTGCGTCGTTAGTGGAGGCTATAGTTGGGCCACAATTAAACAAATAATTGACACGTCTGATTGTACACAAATCGAATGTATATTTAATAATAATAACAATACACTTGCAAAGTATGAAGAAATGACGTCGCTTTGTCTCTTTTCATCTAATAAGTTTCAGTGCTGCCCAATAACAGCTGATGTGTGGCGCAGCCAACTTTGCGTTGCAACAAAGACAGGTCTGTTAAGCGTGTAGCACAGATGTTTTGTGTTTCAAAAATGGTAAATCAATTTTTGTTTCTATAAAAATTATATATATTAAATATATACAACACGAGGCATTTCTACTTATTCACTATTTTAACCGAATTAAAACTAAACTAGTTTCGTTTGAAGGTAGATAAAGGTCGATAAATTCCTCAACGCCGCTGCCTAGCTCTGCTTTGAGGCTCTTCCTCTGTTCGCTGGTCTTGGGATTTTTGATTTTGCGCTTGAGCTTGCAGTTCGTGATCTAAACGTTCTTTTGCACGAAACACTTTAGATTGTATATAAAACGAGCCGCCCTTGGAGCGCTCGTTGACGTTGAACAGATGCTCGTAGCTCTTTGTAATATTTTCAACGTTCTTTAGGTCCTCCACGTTAAGGATCTGCTTTGCCTCCTCTAGAGTCATGCCTGGAAAGCAATTCCTTGTTTATTAAAATGTCGGTTACTGTTATTTCTTGAACATATATACCTGTGCGCAAGTTCGATTCGGCACTTTTATCTCCTTGTCGGCCGCCTCCGGCACGCTTGGCAGCTTCTTGCGATGCGGCGATTTCTTGTTTCAGAGCTTTGGCAAAGGCACGTCCTATTGCTTGACCGCCCAGCACAATGATTTGAGCGATGTATTTTGCCATAACTACTGCGGTTATGTTAGTTTATTTGTAAATATTTAAAAACTTAAATTTGATGAACTCTATGCTAAAGCAAATTATACAACGTTTCTAACCTACAATCACCAATGCAAGCGGCAACAGCTGTTTTCATCAGCACAACGATAGGCAGAATTAGTGCTACCCATGCAGGTGCAAATGTGGTGGTAGGTCGATAAACGTTCACTAAAATGTTATTTATCGCTTGAAAATGATTTCTTGAAATTAAAGAATGTGCCCATATTTTGTGCAAACTTAGTGCAGTAATGTATTTGTATTAATATCGACTTAATAGTGGTGGCAAGTCGATAATAAAATGTTCGATATACTATTCATATATTTTAAATTTTGGTAAATGTGTTAAAATCACAAAACATAAACAAATATGAAAACCAGCAAAAAAAGTGCGCTTAAAAGACGAAATGAGTATACAAAGTATGCCCTAAATCACTTTGATGATATGGCAAAAATAAAGCAATTAAAAGGGCAGATTCGCAAGCTAATAAACAAATATAGGCGCATGAAAAAGAAATTCATTAAGAAGAATCCGACATTTTTGAAAAGAATGGAAACAAGTAACTTTATGCGAACGCAAATAAGAAGAAAACTACATTCGAAAAACAATATGCCGGTTGCCAATCGGAAAGAGTTGATGCAATTGAAAAAGGGACTAAATATGGGTTCGTTCTACGATCGCGTTCGTTTAATGGAGATCATCCAGATGTATGGATCGAAAACCGAGGATCCTTGGAAATATGGACAACTGAAAGATGTATGGAGGCTGACCAACAAAAGGATTGCATTGTCAAGATCACTGAATCGTCTGAATGAAGAGACTCTTATCACCATTAATGATATGTATGACATTGAGTCTGCCATCCCATTTTTTCAACAAAAACATATTTCTAAACGTAAAATGATACGCATGCCCTGGTGGCCGATCATAGAGAAGTATAAACTCCCGGCCAACAATATGTCCTCCTATATGGATATACAGTGATTCGCAGGGGTTGTAAAAAATAATTTATTAATCCAGAATTAGTCTAGAAGGCGCGCTACTTAGGGCTAACAAATGCTCTACGGATCATCAAACTATGCATATGGTTTAATACATATACATATATATATATATATATATATCGAGTATATACAGCTGGTACGTAGGTGCGTATTTACATTAACAACTAAAAACTAACTAATTCCTAGTCTGTTTGTGTTTTTGTTTAGAACATCTTTGCTCATATGGCCTGCCTCTTTGCTTAAACCCAGCCCAAGCTCTTGGCCACATTTTTGGCACGGCTTCAGCTAGCTGAATTGAACAGAACTGAATCTTTTGCCTCAACAGAAACCAGGATTGGTGTGCTCGATGATGCAACGTTTGCAATATTTCTTAACTGCTCGATAGCCCTCTATGGATATCTGGCAGTCCTGTATATTGAGTTGCTGTAATCCTCGGCAATAATATGCGATGCATTGTACGCCACGATCCGTTATCATATCACAATTGCGTAGGCTGATCTTCTTGAGATTCGGACAACTTTCGGCCAGTGCACGCAATCCTGCATCGCTGACATCGCACTTGCCGATATCGAGGGCACGTAGCCGGGGACATGAGCGAGCCAGAACTGTTATGGAATCATCGCTAACTGCCTCACAGCCGCGCGCGTTCAGGTAACGCAGCTTATAGCATCGCCGTGCAATCACCTTGAGGCCCGCATCGGAGACACGCTCGCACTTGGCCACGGAAAGATAACGCAGGGCAGCGCCAAGTTTGGCCAGCTCATAGAGGCCGAAGTCGGTGATATTAACGCAATCCGAGACACTTAACTCTTTAAGTGAGACACAAAAGCTGGGCACGAATTTCAAACCCGCATCTAGAGGGTAAATGGAATGTGTATTAATTAACAAATTGAGATTGTTCATAGTTTTGTTGCTTTTCTAGCTCACCTGTGATTTGTATGCAGCGTCGCAGATATAGATACACCAGCTGTGGACAGTTCTTGACCACAATCTTGAGGCCCATGTCATCAATGGCCATGCAGTCGGTCAGATCCAGATATTGCAGCAACAGACGACGTGGTGGTTCCACATGCGGATTAGGACTAATGCTGCTCACCTGACTGCAGCCTATCAAGAGAAAGAGAAACCATTTGATTAGCAGGAGAAAGGATTCTAATGCATTGCCTGCACTTACCTGTCACATCCAGATGCTGCAGATTGGTGCACTTGGTCAGTGCCTCGACCAGAGCCTGATTGGATACACCGACGCAAGTCTGCAGCTGCAGATGCGTCAGCTCTGGACAGCGACGCGTAAGCAGCTGCAGGCCTTTGTCGGAGATGCGACAGCCATCGGCAAGCATAACCCGCTCGACTTCCGGGCAGGCGCCATTGCAGCTCTGACCGCACAATTGCCTGAATATCATCTTCAACGTTTTGTCCCCATTCAAATGCTCGCCGCGCAATGTAATGCACTTCCAGAGCACCGGTCGCCAGGCGAGCTGTTCGAATCTCCGACAGACTCGCGCCACATTACACAACTCGCAACTGTCGAGCCAGCTAAAAATCTTGACAACAGCCTCATCGGGCAGGCGTTCAAAGTAGGGTCCACAGCGATAGGGTCCCTTGCGGTTCCAGGGTGGCGGACCAATGGCAGTGCCCGTCACTGTGCCATTTGTGGCCAAACCACGTCGTGGCGTCGTTGCGGGCGTGCTGCTGGTAATTGTAATACCGCCGCCAGTGGAACCAACGCCTCCTCCAACGCTGGAGCTGTTGTTCTTATTGTTGCCGCTGCTGGACACAACCAAGCCGCTCCCTGTGCTGCTCGGATGATGACCAGTTGGCGATGGCGACACCAATGTGGCATAACCTTGATCCAAACTCGGTGAAAAGCGACCCATATTGCACAGGCCGTCCGAGAGGCTTTGCACTTTGGTGTGATGATGATCCAGCTGGAAGGCATTTGCGGGCGAATTGGTGCTGCGATTCAACAGGTAACGATCCGAGCCGCTTGTCTCGCTGGGACTCGAATTGCGCGGATGATGGAGACGTTCTGAGGATGGAACAAGTAGAAAGAAGTTTGAATTTGGAACTGACAATACTTTGTATACAATTGCAAGTCATAAACCCTTAAATCCAATTTGCTTTACATTCCTAACAAATTGTATATTCTAGCTCATCTGCCTCACCTGGAAGCCGCTCGTTCCCACTGCCACTGCTGTAGTCCTCAAGGTAGTAGCGTTCGTTCTGATATTGGCTAGCCTCGGCACCCAGCGGCAGAGCACGCAGCGCATTGCCCAGATACAGTGACTCCATCTTTTTGTCCAACAAATACTGTGCACTATTGCCCGTGTTACCCAGCACAGTGGGCACACTGCAGCGTCCGCTCTGCACTTGAGCGCGTCTTCGTTGTTGGCCACTGCCAGCATTATTATCGCTGGAGTCCTCCGTGTCGGCGCTGTTGCCGTGCAGCCAGTCGAGAGTCAGAAAATTCCTTGGCTGTGGCACTGGAAGTGTTGTGCGCGTTGCCGGTGCCGGCAACGTTTGCAGCTCCGTTGACGGCGACTTCTTTGTCGCCTGCACATGTCGACCCACCGAGGCCGTAGAGTGTGCTCCATAGCTGTTGTTGGCCTGCTCATGCCGCGTGTGCCGGCCGCGCAGCTCAAATGTGGCCGCCTTCTGTTGTACCATGTGCAGCACAGCCGCCGCTGTGGTTGCAGCTGCTGCTGCTGCTGCCGACGATGGCGGCTGTTGTTGGTCACTGTGCGGCGTTGAACTGCGTGAGGCAAGTGGATAAAGATCACCACTCGCTACGGTTTCATTGACATTCAGACCAAGATTGGGGGATTTACGTGACATTTTATATGCCTGCGGATCCAAAGGACTGGAGCTTAATGGATGCGGATGATGATAGTGCGCCGCCGCTAGCTGATCCCGCACAGCGTTGCTGTTGCGGCCCAGCGAGGCCAGCGGACACTCCAGATCGGCGGTGCGCCTTGTACTCGTCTTGTGCGACATATTTTTTTGGAGAGTTTTGTTCTATGTGAAAAACTGTAGAAATCTGCAAGTAGAAGAGAGAACAAATTGTTATAAGAGAAGTTAAAAAAATTTAGATAGTGGTAAATATTAATTAGTTATTAATCATTAATTAGTAATTGTATCAGTACCTAAGAGAGCTATTGTACCCTTGCTCCTTTTAGAGCTACAATTTAAGTAATTAATCTTCGATAGACTCTATGTTATACCATGTTCTATGTATGCTACTTCTATATATATCTAAGTTACTTAGGGTTCTCTATAGGGACTATGTTGGAAGAAACTATGTTAAGTCGTGCGTGTTGTTGTCGCGAAAGGAAACACGATTCCCCCTCCCTGTCCACACTGCATGCAACAGTCCAGTGCAAAACTACTCGTGTTACACGCGCCAGGCCGCCATGTGAATGTGTGTATGTGGATGAGCAATCGACTTGGCACGGCTCGCATGGAATTTGGGTCATCATCGATGATGGTCGTCGCCATCGGCGCAGCAGCGAAAAGATACATGAGAAAAACCCATAGAAATTGTCTCTAGCCTGTTGCAGTTGCCAATGGCCATGAGAATGGGAATGGGAATGGGAATGTGTGTGTGTGCCCGGCGAGTGTGGGCAGTACCAAGTGGTGGGTTTTGCTATAGACTTCACTTGGCAATTATTGGAGTTGTGCGTCTCTCGGTGTGTGTGTGTGTGTGGGGCCACACCTTCGCAACGAGCGCATTTGACCTTTATGAGAATTCAAAACTGAATTCTGGCCAATTTGTGAAATTTCCTTGTGCCCACGCGGCGCACTCAGATTTTGCCAGCTCGATTAGCTATTAAAATGTGGCGCCAATTACGTATAGTTGTATATATATATATATATGTATATGAATGTCGACATTTTTAGGTAGTATTTTTAACAGTTTTGAAAATTAATAAGCCGCACACCCACACCCCAGTCTGGCAATTTATATATTTGCTGATAGTTTTTTTTTTTTTTTTCTCGACTCTTTTTCTGCTGCTTCGTTTGTCTTTTTGGCCGTTTTTGTAGACACACGTATGCTGTCATATTTCCATTGCCATCAACGTTGGCTCCGGCTACGGCTCCAGCCGCTGGCTGTGCGACTCCATCTCCATCTCCATTCACAGCTAAGTTTCATTGTTGTTGCTGTTGTTGATCTTTTGGTTTTTGGCAACAAACCAGTTTGATGAGGCGACTCTATCGCAGGGGGGAGGGGGAGGGAGAGGGGAACACTAATCATAAGCCAGGCGTGGGCTGTTCTAATGTTAGTTTACACATACATATATCTATAGTGTGTGTGTGTGTGTGTGTGACACCATCTGCAGCTTGGCCAGAAAGTCGATTGTGGCTGCTGCTGGCATTGATTGTTGTTATATTGTTGTCTTCCCTCCCTTCCTCCCTCTCCTCTTCGTTGTTTGGCGTAACCTAAGACCCGAAATTATGTCGAAAGTAACCCAATTCAGCAGGCAGTATAGAACAGCTAGCCATAGGCTAGAGAATGGACAGAGGACAACGCGTCTCCGCCTCTTTGGATATTTGTTTTTTTTTTTTTTTTTTTTTTTTTTTTGGTTGCAGCTTTGCATAATTTGCCCCGAAACATCTATCTAAATAGAAAACAATAAATTGTGTTGAACATTTTTTGAACGCCTCTTCGACTGGGTTGGGCACACACACACAGAGAGAGAGAGCTGGGCGGGGTAATCGGGCTCAGGTTTGGGATTGGGGCACACTTTGGGACGCGTAAATCAAGCTCTGCTTACAAGTGGTGGCTCGATTCCAACGTTGTGTGCGTGTGTGTGGCTTTATTTTTATTGTAATCAAATTTGATATTAATTTTTTTCTTTTACCTAGCTATGCCATAAATAAACATAATAACAATAATAACACTAGGCGCAACAACAACAACAACAACGAGAAGAAGAAGAGATTGGGTCGACAGGGGCAACAAGTTGGAGAAATATGTCTTGTCATTTGGCTTATGGCAGCTGATTAATCTTAGCATCTCCGAAACGGACGCCGCCTGTCGCGCCTCAAATGGAATGTCGCTCAACTGGTTCGCAGCAAATGTATCCAAAACAAACACGGAGGGGAAAAAAAATATAAGACTTGAAAAAAATAAGAAAATTGAAAAGGCCCAGAGCGATTCAGTATTTGTTTGCCATAATTTACAATAAATAATTAATAACAAATTCAGCCGCGTGTGGACAAAAGTGTCAAATGGCTCATTGGGCAACACAGCGTGCAATTTGCATAAATTTCCATTTGTAATTTGTCAAGTTACATCAAGGAAATTCCATATATATTATATATAGGTAACTAGAGATGACTATCAAGTTTAAAGCTGCTAGCGATAGCAGTCGATAGTCTCCCCTATCTTTACAAATTATAATATTAAATAGTTAAGTTGTGAACTTTTCTAAAATTAAAAAAAAAATTCAATTGAACCCATATTATATCTTCCATCTTCTTTAAAAAATAAATTTTGTAATTACGTTTCGCAGTTGAAATTACTTTTGCAATTAAATCATATTTAGGTTGATGATATTACGATAGACTTTCAATAGACTTTCCTTTGCTAAATTCTACAGTTTCACTTCAATTAAGTTTGCTGCACCTGCTCTCAGTTAGATCGCCCCAAATAACAAGGTTACCAATCGCTGCGAGGTCTGCCTGAAAACCTCTTCAAGTGGTCCCCCGTCAATAGCCATTCAATTAGAGCGCATATTTTCAATTTTTCGATTTTGAATCAAGCCAAAAGGCCAAAAGCAAAAATCAAAAAAAAAAAAGAATAAAAAAATAACACTCGATTTGGACCATAGAAAACTGGTCCTGCTCTATGGTCTCTCTATTGCTTTGCTCTTTGGCTTGTTCACATGCCAAGCCCCTCGATCGGCCTCTCAGCGGGCTGTACAAGCAATGAGCACATAAAATATGACAACAACAAGTACTAATTATTTAATATGCTTAATGAGCAAATGTCACCACCGTGGTGGCCACGCTGCTGCAGCCGCTACAGTGAGTCACAATTTTTTTTTGTGCCAACACCAAGGTGGTACAGTGGGAAAAGTTGTTGAGAAGATTGCTATAGTTTACTAAAAAAAAATAAATTCTTTTATACTTTTCCATATGATAAAATTGTCAAATATTTGTAAAAAAAACATAAAGTTATATTTAATTTATGGAAATTATTTGCCAAATTATATATAATAAAGTTATAAATTTATCATATATCTTATATCTAAAAAAAAACCTAATTCTTTTATGCTTTTTCATATGGTAAAATTGTTAAATATTTGTAAAAAATACATAAAGTTATATTTAATTTATGAAAAATATTTGCAAAATGATATATGATAAAGTTATAAATTTATCTATAAATCTTATTTATTTTTTAATGTTTTAAAATTGTTTGAATCTATTTTAAAGTGCATAAATTGCATTTGCTTAATTTTGGAACTACAAAAAACGAAGTAGATTGACTTATTTAGGTCGAGAAGTTTTTATTTCATTTTGTACATAACTTGCCTCACTGTGCAACTGGTGTACAACTAATAACTGCAGTGCTGCTTGTTATTTCTGTGGCTTTCGCTGTCTGCACATGGCTGAAATCTAACGCTAACACAGAAATTACTTGGCGCCACAAAACAGCAACAGCAACAAAACCAGCAGCAACAACAACAGCAACAACAACAACAGCAGCAACAACAACAACAAGAACAACACACATGACAGTGGAAGCACCTTTTGGCCTCTGTGGCTTGGCACGCTGAGCGCCTGGCCCCAGACTAGCCCGACAATCAACTTTGTAGACAAGTGTGAGTGTGTGTGTGTGTATATATATATTTATGTATGTATGTGTGTGTGGCTACCGTGTTGCAATTTGCGCTCCGTGGGTTGCCTTTTTGCATAGTGTCAATTTTGATTTAGCAAAATGTTGCGCCGCCGCGACGTGAGTACATCGTACTGTCAGCGCCCCGCCCGATAATTCCCAGGCAAATACCTCTAGAAATACTCCTACTCACACAGGCATACTTTGCCAATAACACGCACGCACACACACACACACACACACGAACTGCCGCCTTGGACAGAAAGTGGGTGGCGCTGACAAGTTTTGCGCAGCGCTAAAAATCCAAAAAGCAAACCAAGAAATATTTTTCTCGCAGTCTGGCAAAAAAAAAGTGGGTGCAGCTGCCGTGGCACAAGCAGGCATCAGGCTGAGCTGCCTGTCGATGTCGACGTCCATGTTTATTACGTTTCCTTTTCATCTCAACACACAGTATCATTTGTTTTTCAAATTTTATAGCTGAGCCGACCAAAAAAAAAAACCTCATCAAGTTGTTAAACTCAATAAATTAATGCGAATCCCAGCTAAATTTTGCGCAATTTCTTTTGTATGTCTGTATGAACACCTAGATCTCTGAGATTATAAAAACTAGAGTCTTCAAAATTTGTGACAAAGCGCGTAGTGCCTGAGAGTTATTTTTAAGAATTCGTTGACGCTCTCTACTATTCCAGATAATAAGAAAAATCATAGTTTAAAATTTGAAAAATGACTACGACAGTTTAAATATTATAAAGCGTATATTTTTACTTTAAGAACAACGTTTTCTGCACTCAGATAAAGTTTTGAAATTATTAGCATTTCCTCCACAGCCGCCATAGGTGAATTTTTTGCAATATCCCTTTGAACTGTCATAATAAAAGCGTCTGAAATATCCTCTACATGGTCCTGTTTCGGCTTCCAGTGAGCAAACTGATCGATCTAAGTGAAGGAATCAAGTTAAGCATAAATATCGAATATTGAATCTCATTCTGATTATGATATCATCTTACATTTACGCGCACTGCTCTGCTGGGCAAAGATTACCAGACAGAGTAGCAATAAATTGATGTATTTCAACAACATGACTCTGTATTATCGTAACTCCAATAAAATATTACTGCAGTTTAAGAGCTTTTATATGCAAATTTTGGGAGACGACACCTTAAGGCGTTCATATGTGTACAGAACATAATAAATAAAGCTGTTTCATTGTGGCACGAGACAATCTGTCGGAATTTTGCGAAAACACCCTTTTAATGACAATATTGTTTTTTTTTTTTTTTTTTAAATAAAAATATTTATTTTGATTCGAGTTCATTTGCCTAAGCGTAAACAGAAATGTGTACTATCTGATTGTAGATAATAATTGAAACTCTTTATCATGCTTTATTAAAGTCATATACAATGCAAATATAATATATATTCGCAAACATTGTTAATGAAATAAAAAAAAGGTTCCTTACTGTATCATTTATTTCCAAAATATTTTTATTTTAAGACTGTTCCTTACTATATACGAATTTCAACTTAAAGAAATTTAAATTTAAAGTGTATTAAGACTTTGATATATTCGGCTTGGATGTACCTTATTAATTAGAAGACAAACATTTATCTGTCTTAAGTACTTTGCTAAATAAAATCATATTAAGAGACCGCAAACAGCTGTGTTTACTTTCTGAAATAATAAATATTGAATATGTATTTCACAATGAATAAAGAAATTATATCTTTTCAAGCTGTTCACTTCGAACTGAGTGAACTCTTTGGTAGATTACTTTCCAGACGTTTTATGCAAATATATTTAGATAAAAGAAAGAATTGAAAGTTGTCGAAAAGTTGACACACTTAATGACTGTGAAAGAGTGCAAAAATCAGTCCAGCTGGGGGAATACGGATTGGGTGAGACGAGCTAATAAAATATGTATGGATAGAGTTTTTTTTTTAGAATGTTTACATAGATTTATTGCAGACGGATTGATACGTCTTTGGTCGTTGATCTCATGAATTAGTCATCAAAGAGGCCTCTGTATAGAAATTTTTAGCTATATAGAAAGTACTAGATATAGTTTTATATCGTATAGATTTATCGATAAATATATAAAATACATATTGCAAAACTTGTTCATTTGATAGACTTTCCTGAACGAGTCTCGTAATTGAATCCCACTCAAATCAGTTAGCTCTGCCCTCGTTTTGAGCACAAATTGGAGAATATTTCTATAATGACTCTGTAACATTCTGTGATTATTTCAACCTGAATTTCTCTCGATCAGTCAGAGAATTCATTAAAAAAAAAAAAACTGCGAAAATTTAGCCAAACTAATTAAAGCGAAACTTATATAATGAACCGTGAAGATGGGGCGAATGCCCTTTGTAAGTGTTTGCGCCCTACACAGTCTCCCCCTCTCTCTCTCCCTCTCTCTCTCTCTCGCTCTCTCTTCCTGTCTCACTCCCCAATGGAGACCGAGACCAATGGATGAAAATTACCTGTCATTAATCAATGGAAAATAGCGAAGGTCTCGCTATCGCTTGCTCTCTCTCTCTTCCTCTCTCCTCCTCTCTCTCCCTCTCTCTCCTCCTTCTCATTCTTTCTGCTATTGATTGTTGTGTGCGGCTTGCTGGCGGAATAATTCGAATTCCGATGCAAAGCGAGAAGAGAAGACGAACCAGTTCGTCGCTTAAGTCTTTTGTTTTATGACCCAAATCCACAGCGAGCGACGACGATCAGCGCGACAGGCGAAACAGTCAACTGTGCATAAACGCCACTTAACCCAAAACGTAATGTCCAACAGAAAACAGAATAAATCACAACAAAACCAGCCCAGAGCTGACTTGGTCAGGCCAAATTACATGCTGTGCGACAGCAGCAGCGGCAACAACAATTGCAGAGCGGAACGATGGCGCATCTAATGCAAGACAGTGGGACGGACAGTGGAACGGACAGTGGAACGGACAGTGGGACAGACGTGGCTAAACCAGGCCAAACTTAATCCAATAAAAATGTCGACTAAATGCAAAACGCTTGATGAGCCTGACAGCGCTAATTTATTTAAAAGATTTAGCCGACTTTTCACAGCAGAAAGAAAGAGCAAAGCGACAGAGAGAGAGAGAGAGAGAGGGAGAGAGAGAGAAAGGTAGAGAGAGAAATTTTAATTAAGACAAAATATTTGAAATTCTAACTACGACGACGGCAACAAGTCGACAATTTGCCATGCGCAATTTTTCAAATTACATTTCATTAAAGCGCAAGCGAGATGGACAACAGCAACATGAGGACAGAGAGAGAGAGATAGAGGGAGAGGGGGAGCTAGCGTGAGGCTAGGCTGATGAGCTGCCGCTGCCGCTGCTGCTGCGGCGAAAGCAGAGAAAAACGAATGTAAAGCACCGTTTTGTGTGTGTTTTTCCAATGCGCAACAGGTTATCTGTATCTTTGTATCTTTGTATCTGCTGGCAACAGCAGCCCGCATGCGCTAGAACGACGCCCGCATTTCGCTCTCTCTCTCTCTCCATCTCTCTCGCTCTCTCGATCAACTCTTTGCCACGACTAATATGCCACACATAAATCGTACAACAAATTTAATTTTAAAGTTCACTTCAGGCCGCCGCGTTGCCCTGCAAAGCGCTGAACGAGAACAAGAACAGCAGCAACGGCAACGACAGCAGCAGCAGCAGCCTTAGTTAGAGCAACAACAACTATGTCAGCCACTTGGCAACATTGCCAACTAGCAGCGACAACATTCCAGCTAGCTTACCTACCTACCCCAAGCTGCCTGCCTGCCTCCCCTCCCCTCCCCTCCCTTCCCCATTCCGCCATCTCTCGAGCTCGTAACTAGCTGCGGCTACAAGTTGCCGTTTCTAATACAAAACTGTCGCTTGTGGCCGTGAGAGCTGCAACGCAACTGCATTGTTGCTATCTCTTTTGCTCTCGCACTCTCTCTCTATCTTTTTGCTGCCATCTCTTTCGCTGTCTTTAGCGCTCGCTCGCTTGGACTGCGCTGGCAACAACAAAAGCAACAGAAAAAAAGTAAAAAAAAAAATAAATAAATAAATAAATAATAAAAAAATCTCGCGAATTGCATTTTCGTATTGCTTATTGCGCCGTTGCGAACGCTATGAAATCAAATATAAGCGAAAAAGCCATACAACAACAGCAGGAGCAGCAGCAGCAACAACAACAGCAACAGCAACAGCAACAGCAGCAGCAGCAACAGCAGCAGCAACAATATCGTAGACTTTGCTAGGGAAAATCAGCGAGCAACGCACCACGAAGCACAGTGTACACTCTCCCCTCAAGCTTTACTAATGCCACATAATGATCTGCAGGCATTGCAAAAGAGCGCATGATCAGCACATAATGCAGCTGTACTTACTGAACAATTAGGCACGCATAATTATGATAGGTTTTTCCCTACAACAACAACAAAAAATAACATGCGTGTGACCCACATAGATGGTAAATGGCAATGCAAGACAAGGTAGAGATTGATCAAACTGTGGGAAACTTTGATGGTTTTTCACTATTTGAAATATATAAATTATATATTTTTAAAACTGGTATATAATGTTGGCAAAATTTATTTATACTCTATAAGCAATATTTCAGCAATGCAGCTGCATAAATATTAATATAAAATATTATTTATTTTCTTTCTATTTAATATCGATAGAACTTATATATTAATATACTAAAAAAATGAAGAGAATTAAACTTGTGAATTTTAAACCATATAGATGTTTTAATCAACCCGAGTATATAGCAAATCCTGCCCGCCTAGAGTATTTATTTATTCGCTATAAAATCGCATGAAATCGACGCGCGACTTTGCTGACGCTGTCGTCGGCTACTTTTGGCTTGAAAGCTTTTTGGCTGTTGTTGGCTTTGATTGTGACTGCAACTGCGACTGCGACTGGACTGGATTGGAGCGAGTTGGCCTGCTGGACGGGCTGCCTGGCTGCCTGGCTTGTCATGGCATTGCGCATATGTTGACATTTTTTATGAAAATACTTTAAATTGTTGGTAAATGCATAAAATGGCTGGCGACAGGCGGCGGCGGGCAGTGGTTTTGGCCGGCAGCGTAAATACATTTTGGCCTATGATTTTTTTTTCGCTTTCTGTGACTCGCTCAAGTTTGTTGCCTGAGTCTTTTGTTTTGCCGCATACATTTTGAAATCGCGAACAAAGCGGCGAACCGCAGGCACTCATCGATGTCGTCGTTGTTGTTATTGTGGATATATTAATGCAATGGAAAGTGCTTTGGTCAAATGTCAAAACGCTGCCATCGCCAGCACACTGACAGCTATCAAATTAACAATTTATAAACATTTAACCTTTTACAAGACAGAAAGCAAAAGCAAAGCAAATAAAACGAAATATATGCCATGTTTTTCGGGGCATATGTTGTACCCCCCCAGGCGCACGAATAATAATGATATATGTATGTTTCATATTGAAAACATTTGGCACACACGTGTAGCCAGAGCATGTGTGTGTGCCCAGTGTGTGTGCCATGTGTGTGTGCCTGAACTGAGCCTGATTGTTCCGATTAGCATGTAATTTATATCTGTTGTCATGGAGCATCATCAAATTATACGATCCCCAGATCGCCAGATCGCCAGCTCAAATGGCCGGTAATGAGCAACTAACTAGCAGCGGTGGCTGCGTTAATGTTTATAACTTTTTCGCCAATATTATATACCAGTTATAGGGTAGGTAAGGTAAGTCAGCGAAAAAAAAAACCATCGAATGCAGCATGTTAATTATAATGGGCGTCTATGCAGATCAACCAGTTGAGTTGGCTGAGTTGGCTGAAACTGAGGCTGTCTGACTTCCTTTACGTATAATTTGCATGCAAAATTGCCAGGCAAAGCGGAGAGGGTGTATCTGTGTGTGCCTGTATGTGTGTATAAGTGTGTGTGAGCTGCCTTGCTGTAGTTGTATCTGTGAGAGCGCGAACGAGTTATGGAGCAAAATGGTGCATATAGTTGGAAACCACAGCAAGAGGCTGAAACAGCGAGAGAGAGAGAGAGAGAGAGAGAGAGAGGGGAAGAGAGGCACTGTGCGAGGGAGAAGGCAAACCAACAACAATAAATATTTCTTCGAGGTGTGATTTTAATGTGACAACTTTGCAACTGGTTTGCTTGAAGCTGCCTGCGACTCCAACTGCGACTGCGACTGCGACAGCGAGAGATGCGTAATAATTTATCCAGTTAAAGACAGTCGACTAGGATATCCGTGTAGTACAATTATTCCTGGCGAGAGTTTAACGAGTGGAAAAGCAAAGAAAAATAAGAAAAAAGAAAAGAAAAGAGAAACGAAAAGCAAAGCAGGCAAAAGAATATATTTTTGCATGCGCTGAAGCCATACAAAAACAAGACAAGCAGAGAGGCAGAGAGGGAGAGAGAGAGAGAGCAGAAAAGAGAAGTAACAGAGAGTAAGATAGAGAAGCAGAGAGAGAGAGAGCAAGCGAGAGAGAGAGAGCGAGTGTTTCGCAGCGAGGGAAAACAGAGGGAAAACCAGAATTTGAATTGCAATTTAATAAACAGCAGTTGCTACCTTTTATTTTCGTACACACTAACACACACACACGTCACTCGGTTAGTTTTCATTTATGCACGTTTTCATAATTGGGCACATTTTGCTGCAGCAACAGCAGCAGCAGCAGCAGCATCCAGCAACATCAGCTCCATCGAATTCCGCTTTAGCTTTACACATGTATTTCAATTTCCTTTTGTTGTTTCACTTTACTTTACACACACTGTGCAACAAAACACACACAACACACAACTTTTCTCTACTTTATTTCCATTGCAAGCTCTCTATATGTATGTGTGTGTGTGTGTATACTCCTTGCCTGACTTTGTGTGTGTGTGTGCCGATCTTTCACTACGGCTATTTCGCTTTGCTTTATGTTATCTTTTTTTTTATTTTTTGCTGCCTTCGCTTTGCACACGTATACACACACACTGTTGCTCACTTACACACACACTCGCACACACACGAACAGCACGCAGGCACGCAACGTAATGCGGCGCCTCAAAATTCTGTTTCATCCGCAACAAAACTGGGCGAATTACAGCGCACGGCAACAGGTAAATGGCAACTGAGCACGACGTCAGCAACTGCTGCTGCGCCTTGCCAGCCAAGTCAACTGCCCGAGAGAGAGAGAGAGAGCGGGAGAGAGAGCGATTGCACGCTCTCTTTAGCTCTCTCTCAACTCAGTTGCGTCTCTTGCGCCAGCATTGCCAGCTGCAACGAAAGACTTAGGCAACAAACTTGCGGCGCCACAGTGCACAGAGATTAAATAATAATCAAATAATTATAAATAATTATGTTTAATGCACTTGTCAGCATTTATTGACAATAAAAACGCATTATGCAATCTGATGACTGCTGTTTTTCCCATAATTAACACTCATTGCCTATATAAATCATAATTTTATTCTCTTTACACCTAATGCAATTATGGGGCATGTTTTATTAACGCGGAAACTGCAAAAGAAACTATTAAAACTGATTATAGGTAGCTGAAGGTGTTTTTCTTAAGTATATAGGATATTCTTATTTATTTTTCTTATTTATTATTATTATTTATATTTTTTTTATTATTTAATTTTAGAATTATTTATGGCTTTATTTTGTTTATAATATAACTATTGCTATGATTAGAATATAAAATTTTAAAAATAAAACGATTTGATCTGGAAAATCTAATCTAATCTAATCTCAGAAGAGTTTGCCCTACAGTTTGACATTTATAATTAATATATAAAATATAATAAATAATAATATAAGTATAAATATCATATGTCTTTAAATATTTTTTCTCATAAAAAAAGAGAATATTGAATATTTCTATTTACACGATTTCTGCGCTTGTGAAACTATTTGAAATCTATAGATTAATTTTTTTTTAAAATATTATTTTCAAAAATTTCCTAAAGTTTTATTTTGAGAGCCACAAGCAGCCCTTACTGATCCACCCATAGCATAACTGACTCAACAGCTGCAGAGCTGCAGGAAAAATTGCTACAATGTTGTTCAGTTCGATTCGATTTGGCAGTACGACGACTCCTTCAACTGGGACGCAGTGTTGAAAATGTTGTGCCACTTTTGGCCACTCTCAGTTGGCCAAAACAATTCACCACTCACCGTGTAAAGAGCAACAAGCTGAGAAGGAAAGAGAGAGACTGCAAGTGTGGTGAAATTACAAAAAGAGACTAAAGAGACTGTGGCATATCACTTGAGAGTGATCTCTCTTCCTCTCTCTCTCTCTCTCTCACTCTGTGTGTGTGCGTGTGTGTGCACTCGGATTACATGCGCTACGTGCTACGCCTCTCTGCCTCTGCCTCTGCCGCTGCCGCAGCGATCATTCCATCCATTGCTTTTGCCTCTTTTGTTTGCAATGGAATTTCTTTCTTTTCATAAACATGTTTCGAGCGCGCTGCTGTTGTTGCTGTTGTTGTGGGCTTATTACAGCATTTATGAGGCAGGCGGCTTGGCCAGCATTTGTTGAAGGAGCGCGCGCTCAACCGCACACACGCACACACACACACACTGAGAGAAATACACACGCACACACGCTCAGTCTGTCTGCGAGTGGAAGCCAAAGTGGCATGAAACAAGTTCAGCGCGCTGCTTTCGACTTCGACAGCAGCAGCAGCAGCAGCAGCTCCGACTTCGACTTGGACTCTGTCTCTGGCTCCGACACAGGCTGTGGCTTCTTGAATGACTGCGGCGCAGGAATGCAGTGTTGTAAATAGCTGCAGCAGCACTGGCAGCAGCAGCAGCAGCGACGCGTCGACATTGTTGGCTCTGGAGCTGGAACGTGGACGCGGAATCAGAGCAAGTCACAGCCAAGGCAGCAGATCGCGACAACGATCAGAGCCATAACCATTGCCAGGCCAGAGACCAAGCCCGAGCAGAGCCAGGGCCACGACAACGGCAGCAGCAGCAGCAGCAGCAGCAGCGGCAGCAGCAATGAAAATTGCTGAGAGCGCCCCGAGGGCTTCCACTTGGTCTGCGGACTGGACTGGTCTGCGGACTGGGCCTGGATCTGAGAACAGCTCTCGATGCTGCCGACTACGGCCCGTTTGCTGTGTCCAGCAACAACATTGACCACGATCGATAACACTTACACGCACACACACACACACTCGCTCACACACACACAGAGAGAGTGCACTGTTTATGTTTATGAATCGCCTGGCAGATTTTCACAGCGCGTCCCCGCATTATGCGTTTATCTTAGAGGGTTAATATTTTCTCTAGACCCCGCATTGCGGCCTTGGTAATTAAATCGCATGAGACTGATAATAACACACACACAGATACACAAGGCACACACACACACGTGCATTTTGGGGCAACAGCAAAAGGGTTTCACTCTCTCTCCCTTTCCCTCTCCCTCTCTCTCTCTCTCTTGCAATTACATACCCGAATATGCCTCTAGGAAATTATTCATGATAACAGAGATTGCATTGATTGATTGTGTGCGCGCTGCTTCGGACATGGACTCGGCCATCGACTGCGACTGCGACTCCGTTGGGTTCCAGTTGCCCCTGATGGTAGCTGAATCTGAGCTTGAGTTATTCGAGCTATTAAATGTCTGTGATTCGCTCATAAGTTACTACACTATAGCGATCTCTAGATCGATTGTTACCATCGGCAGGCGCTTCCACATGTGCTTAAGCTCCCGTGGTTTGCTTCGTTTTTTTTTCAGAGTTGGTTGGCTAAGGGAATTTCATAATTTTGCAATCATTTGCAAGAAATTCAGTTACAAGAGTTCTGTATATTTTTCAGAGATCATTTCTTCCTTGTAATTTCATTTTTCTTAGATTATTGTGAATTGTTGTAAGGTTTTCCATATTAATTTAAATTTGTATGTATATAATATTATGAGAAATAATTTTGTTTTTTTTTATTTGTAATTTCTTTTTTTTATGCTTGCTGTAAATTGTTTTTTGAGGGAGAATTTTTTTTTCCTTTTGTAATTTTATTTTTCCAAGCTTATTCTAAATTATTTTTTGAGTTGCATATTGAGAGAGCATGTTTTTTTTTCTAATTTCATTTTTCTAGGCTTATTGTGAATCGTCTTTTGAGTTGGCATATAAATTTTAAATTTGTATATCATATGATGAGAGTTAAAGGTAGATAACATTTTTTGATTTGATTATAAAACTAAAAGAGAAAAGCAATAATATTATTATTTATATTATTATTATAGATCTATTATATTTTCCTGCAGAATAAATTTAGAAGTAAAACCCATGAATTAAATAATAAATACTGTGAGAATCTATTGATTTTTAATGATATACTTCAAGACAGAAGTCAAGGAATAAAAGAAAACTTTTTCAAAATAATATTTGTCAATTAACGTGTATGAAAATATTTTTTTTTGTTCCGCAAACTCTGTTCTTAAGTCTACAAAGTTTATTTGTCATTTGACCTTGTTACCAACCACTTTTTTAGCCTGTCTTGTTGCTTTGGGCTCTCAGTAAAACCTGAGCATAGACATAAACATAAACCTCATTGGAGGCACTAATTTGCTAGCGTTTGGTTGAAGGATTCTCATGCTACCATGCTGTCAATATGTTGATTATACAATATAAAGCAAATCGTCGCTGCCAGCGACTGTCAATGGCAACTGGTGAATCGTGGATACATTGTAAACGCTTCTTTTGGCCTCATTTCCCCAGTTGAGTTGAACAACCGCCAGTAGGGAGGGGGAGGGGGCGGGCGTTTCTGGTAAGATACAACCAAATATTGGCACAAATGTCTGAGAGCGGGCTTTTGAATCGTTGTATATATCCTGTATTGATGGCGACAAACGTCGACCAATTTAGCTATCGATCAAACAGACGCACCGCAGAATTGTTCCAGCAGTGGCGTAGGCAACTCTGGCAATTCCACGCAGTTCCCCTTGGCGTGGCGCCCCTGCGCTTGTTTAACATTATGCTGTGGAATTCCTATTTGCCTCGGGGCACGACATGGCACCGAACACATTAAAAGCACACTAAACTATATAGATGCATGTGTGAGGGTAGACAACCCTGCTATATAGGGGGGAGGTTAACCCTCCGCCGACTTCGCACCGAGTCTATAAAAGCTTCGACTTGTGTACGCGGCCGTTTCAGTTAAACTTCAACGCGTTTCAACGTTCCGTCGTCGTCGTCGTCCTGTCGCGCCCAACCGCATCCTGACGCTAACCCAAAGAAACAATTAAAACATAACCGCACAGCGGAAGGAAGTGCATACCACAAGTACTTCCCATCCCCCATTCCTCGTCTCCCTCCTTGTTGCATGCCACTCGCACACAATTGCAACAAAAAGTTTTCAAGACTCGCCTCCTTCAAGACCTAGTTGCAGTTGTTTCCCCTTACCTCCTCCTATGTTGGTCCCCTCGCCTTCTGTGTAAAATGAAAACTGAAAATTTGTTCAAGTACAGCGCCCCATTGTACAACACGAAAAGTACTCGCGCTCATTCGCATACCCCATTCGGAGCACATTGTGTCGCCATCAACAGCAATCCGGGCAACTTGACATCCTTGCTGACCAGCGACAACCTGCGCCATCTCACCCAGCAGCAGCAGCAACAGCAGCAGCAGCGCGGATCGGGCTACTCGGACAGGGAGAGCATCTGCAGCGTTAGCAGCGCAGCGGGAAGGATTAAGCGGCGATCTAGGTATGATCAGATGAGGCAAAGATACATGAATATAACCCCATAAGTTTAAGGGGAATGTGTATTATTATTAAAAGATAAAGGAATTTATTAACCTTTGAAATTTCACAATCTTTAATTTCTTATAAATTGGAGTGTTAAAATATTGTAAAAACTATGATAAAAACTATATTGAGATTCCTACTCTACCAAGGCGTAATCAATTTAATAATTTATTTTCAATAAAGAAAATAATATTATTTTTTAACTATGTAACCCTCTGTGTCTCAGCATTAATAATTATTATTAATAATAATTATTAATTATAATTATTAAATTATAATTTATAAATAGACGAAATTTTTCAATTTTATTATTTATCGAACTATTAATTTATCATGCCCTAAAAAGAGTATGCTGAATGTAAACTGCATAGAAAAAGTCTTTATTCTTATTTTATTCCACATTTCCATATTTATTTTATTTATTATTTATTATTTATTTAAGTCAACTATGGGCAGTCGACTTATACATGAATTTAAAGATATTTTAAAAAGAAAATTAAAGTAAAAAATTATAATATTACAATTAAATATTATTAATATTAACATTAATATCTGGGGTAAAAAGAAAAAATATTTTAACCGATCCAACATTTCTTGCATGGATTGGGAAAAACCCAGAACACCCTGAAAACGTTACCACATTTAAGAATGCTAGTTGGACCTTAAGAATTTTATGGATAAAACAAAAGCAGCCTATAGTATATTAAAATTAAATTTAGTTCCTGATCGAACTATCCTTACTCCCTCAACACGATTACTGTGTATGAAATGATATACATAGCTAGCATAGATTTAGCAACCCCCAACTGAACATCATGACCAAGAAAAAAAAAATAAAAAAAAAAACTGTGCGAGTTCAGTGAGGCATGACGCATATGTGTATACCAAGCGGGGTTAAAGGACTGAACATATATTTCTATTTTGGCCAACTTGTTGTCCGGGCAACCAGTCCGTAGTCCGTGGCACAAGTGCGGCATGTGTCAACCCTTGGAAAAAGAAAAAAGCAGCCTCAGTATGTGACCAACTCGCGTAGTACGATGTGCGCTATATAGTTTGCCTTTTCACAGACAGAATAGGATAATACACAGACTGTAGAATGTGATCCTATATATATATATAGATTTATAGATGTAAAGTATTCAACTTGCGTTCTCAACTTTAGAAACTTCTCGATGAAGTCCTCGAAGGGCATCAGCAAGAAGAGCAAGACCATGGATTATACGAACTATGCGTATAACGAGGCGGTGGGTCGCCTCAAGGTAATGCTGGCGGATAACTCGTATGTGGCCACGCCCAAATTGCATGGCAGTGGATCCAACTATTTGCGCAACTTCAACGAGGACTCAGGCGATAATTTCTCCGATAATTTATCGGTAGGTTTATATAGATTCTCCCTAAATTCAACTTGACCTGAGTTGGGTTCTGTTTTCAGGTCATCGAACGACCCGTCTTCTCGGACATTTCCAAGTATCTGTCACCTAGCCAGAAGTCACGCATGAGTTCGTATCGTCCCAAGAAGAGCTACACGCCGGGTTACATCTCTGCATCCAAGGAGAACCTGGCCAGCGGATCAGTTCTTTATCCCAGCTCGGTGCCAGTTCCGAATCTTGCCACGGACAGTGTACAGGCGCCTGTAGAGATTTTCAATTTCATTGAGAAGCAGGAGGATTACATTGAGCAGCTCGAGAAGGAGTCCAAGTATTGTCGCAATGAGTTAACCAATTTGCTGGGCAAAGTGAAGGATGTGATCAATGAGAATGAGCATCTAACGGAGAATGCACGCAGTGAGCTGGCGGCGATGGGCAGTGGCAGTGCCAAGCCACAAGCTGTTCCCACCACCACAACCACAACGAGTCCCTCTTCGGACAGCGATGAGCATTTGCTCTATGGTGGTCGCAAGACACCGAGTACTCCGCGCAAGGGTAATCTGAAGGTGGTGCAATCGCCACGCTATGCCAGTGCACCCAATATTGTCTACGAGGCACGCATTAGTGAGTTGGAGGCGGAACTGATGCAGGCCAACATCGATCTGAAGCGTGTGCGTAATGAGAACGAGGAGCTGAAACGTAAGTTGGCCCACACGGATCCCCTCAGCGCTGTGGCCACGCTGGGCAGTAGCGGCGTCAACTGTGAGACGCATCGCAAGCAGCTGGAGTTGTTGCAGCAGGACAAGACGGCGTTGGAGGAGTCAGTGCGTCAGCTGCAACGCATGCTGGACGAGGCCAAGTCATCGCAGCATCACAACAGCGCCAGCTCCAAGCGCTACATCAGTGATCTGGTGCAGATGGAGCGATCCCAGGCGGAGGTAAGAAAGGGAGGGAGATCCTTGGGTATATTATGTTTCCAGGTTTGAATCCTTGGCGGATCTCAGGATTATTATTATCATTTTTTTTGATTTTCAAATTATTCTGGTTTTTTTCCCTTAGCTGGAGGTGCGTCACCTGCGGGATGAGCTGGACAGACAACACGAGCGTGTGCGTGAGCTGCAGCACGAGATGGCACGTCGCCTGGCGGATGAGCGGGCCAGCGCCGAGAGACGCTACAATACGCAAGTGGATCAGCTAGGCGGCGATTTGAGTAGTCAGTGGGAGCAGGTTACCAAGTTGCAGCTGGAGTTGGAACGTCAGAAACGCTATGAAACCGATCTGAAACGTGATGTGGCCAATCGGAATTCACAAATCGATGAGCTGAAGATGGAATTGCGAGCGAATCGCACCACGTTCCTCGCCGACATGGCACAGGCCAATGCGGAGAAGCAATCGCTGGAACAGGAGATTACCGCACTGCGACTGCAGCTGGATCGGGCGGCACGTGAGACCAAAACGGAGGCAGCTCGTCTAAATGCCGAGATCAATTCGCTGCGTCAGCGTCTCGATCGTGGCGATGCGGATCTATTGCACTCGAAGCGTGAGGTCTTGCGCCTGAACGATGAGATTGCAAATCTGGAGAAGGAGGTATCTAGTGGTTCAATCAATATGCAAATGAGGGGATGAATTTATATTTAATCTGCATTTTTTTTTTTTTTTTTTTTTTTTTTTTTTTTTTTGCAGCTGGCCTACGGTGAGCTGAAGAACGAGATACGACCCACCAAAAAGGATCTGGACAAGCGAATCTCTGAGATGCAGGACAAGCATGGTATGTGGTAGATCAGTTCAGTTTAGTTACCAAATTATATAGAAGTAACACCGAATCTCACGTTTTCCAATTTTGTAATATTTTTCAAATTTTTCTTAACTTTCTTATGCACAAAGTCTACATCTATTTCTCTTTCTATCTATCACTTTCTATAAACTCTGGTTAAGCTATTGATTTTCATATTGTGTCTGTGTGTGTGATTTATATAGAGAAATTTTCTGAAAAATACTTGTCTTTAATCCGATATATCAGAAATCGAATTCGAAAAAAAGAAAGCGTAGAAACGTCAATAGTTTATCCATGAGTTTGTCCCGTAGTCCTGCGTTGCACCCAATATCCATGCATATCCAATCAGCCCGTAATAACCCACAACAATTTCTCTCTCTCTCTCTCTCTCTCTCTCTCTCCCTCTCTCTGTCTGTCTGTCTACTTTCTGTAGCGGAAACGGTAAATGAGCTTGAGGAAATGATAACGTCTCAGAAGCAACTCATGGATAAACTGACGGGCGAGTGTAAAACGTTGACTGGCAAATTAGAGGATACGACCTATAAGCACAAGTAACTATATATACTATACTCATAACAGATTTTAAGCACAAATCACCTCAAGTAACTCGGGTTATGCTGAACCGATTTAGCTGAAATTTTCTATAGATCATCTTTCGTATGTGACTTGACGTAGTTTGTAATAATTGATGGGATAGATATGTTTAAAATGGAAATTATTTCGATTTTAAGACTACACACAACGCAATATGAAATTCGTGGCCAAAACAATTATTTTTGGTGCACAAGAACTGCAATTTATTTTATTTTGAGATTCGATAAACACCAACAACACCAACAATACCAACAACAACAACAACATGTACCCAGAGCTCGACACTGGATTAACACGCTGTATGTACTTCTTCAAACTTCTTTCGTGCTGCCTGCCTGCGAACGTTTAGAACCACTGTGCGATTATGCGATGCCAGCAGCAACAACAATAAACGCACCCACAACAACAGCAACAACAACAGCAGCAGCAACATCGACAACAGCAAACGAAAGCGCAAACGCGTTCACTTTGCCGCTTGAATTGGAGACTTTAGATGCAACTACATTGCCCACTGTGGGCAATGTTGCTGATGTTGCCAATGAGGATGTTGCTGCTGCAGGTGATGAAATACTGCGTAACATAATGAAAAGCAATGAACGATTGTCACAGGAGTTGGCCAAAATGCCGCCATTGCCAAAATTAAGCAGCTACAAGCAGAGGCAGCGAGTGCACAGCAGCAGCAGCAAGCATGAAACAACAGCTGCAGCAACAACACCAGCAACAGCAGCAGCAACACCAGCAGCAACAACAGCCCCAACAACGGGCAGCAGACCCAAATGCTTTTGCCCCAGTTTTATGCGGCACAAACACGAGCATGAACACGTTTACACGTTGAGACCACGCGGCAGCAACAGCAGCAGCAACTGCTGTCGCAGCGGGAAACAAGCAACAGCAGCAACAGCAGCGGCAGCGCGTACACAAACCACGCACATGCATTGCCACGCGCATGAGTTTACCCTAGACACGCACCATGAACACCAACACGAACACCAACACCAGCAACCAGCATATCGCACAGCAACAGCAGCAGCAGCAACGACACCGGCAACACCTTTGCCCAGCAGCAGCTGCTGCTCTCATCCACATCGAACTGAGCTCTTGCCCTGGCTGCAACAGCATCTAGTTCTCAATCAGACCATCAGTAGTAGCAGTGCCAATAGCTGTCAGCCCCCATGTCAAACGTCGCATTTGACGGTGGATGCTGAGACAACAGCAACAGCAACAGCAACAACAGCAGCAGCAACAGCTGCAACAACAACCACCTGCAAAGGTCGCAACAGCAATGCGCTGAGTGCCAGCATCAAGCCGAAATTATATTTTGAGCAATTGTTGCAACGTGATGCCGGTTGCCACAAGAAGAAGCCGAGGCCACCGGTCAAGGTGGATGTGAATGTGCGTCTGGTGCCCAAACAGTCGAAGCCAAAAGTTAGCGCACTCAATGAGACATTCGTCAAGGAATTGGATGAAGTGGCTCATGCCCTCAATGAGACATTTGTCAAGGATACATCGCCAGAATTGGCCGAAATTGATGAACGATTGGCACAATTCGAGGCGGAGGCAGAGGCGGAGGCGGTAACGCTGGTCGACGACAATGAGCAGGAGCAGGCGACCAAACTATGATAATGTTAATATTCTATCTACACATTATCACAAAAATAGAAAAAAAACACTCTAGCAACTTGAAAAGCTTACAAAATTTGTAGAAAGCCCACGAATGCTCTAGAATTCTAGCTTCATCAAGTTAGGAACACTTCTTTATCAATATGTTTTATATTTTTAACAGTTTTGCAATTCTTTATTAATATGTTTTATATTTGTAATAGTTTTACATTTTTGTATATATTTTTTAAAATTTTTTTTAGGTAAGTGGAATTAAAGTTGCTTAGTTACAGGTGATAAGGAGAGTTTCCTAAAACGTTTGAATGGTTTTTTATGAATCTTAAGATATTTCGACCTTTTTTACGATAACTAATATGATATGACTTAAAAAAATATTTTTAAGATATTATTGAACAATAATTCAAATGATTTTGATTAATTTGTATTTTTGTTATAATGTATATTATAAGAAATACTTGCTACTTATACTGAAAAGTTATACTCAGTTGTTATGATAACTAACGATCTATTTGCTTAGACTTATCTAAAGCTTTAAATTTTTAATCTTTGCTGTGGCAAAACCTTTACAAGTTTCTTAAAGCGTAATAATACTTTAAGTGGGTGGGTTTTTTTTTCATAATAATTAATTTAATTTAAAATTATTTTTTGATTTTATTAAGTTTTTGTTAAATTTTTCCTATTTTATGATTTCCCTCAGTCAAGAAAAGCAACAACTACGCGCCACAAACGAACAGCTAATGTCGCGTCTTAGACAAATTTGGTCTAAATACAAATCACAGTTAGTTGGCAATGGGAACGGAAGCGCGGAAGAGCCGGGTGATGAGGGCATTTTCTCACCTATAGAGCGCACTTTAGAGATATTGCAGGTAAATGTGAATTGCGAATATGTATTTGACTAACGTGGCTTTCCTTCTCTCTCTTCCCCCTCTCTCTGTCTTTCTTTCTCTTTCTGTCTTTCCAACTTTTTCTTCTTCTATTTGTAAATATTCTCTCACCATTTGTGGCACTGCAGAGAGGAAATATCCGCTCTACAGTCTAATCTAGAGTATTTATCGAACCGCATGTTAAGCAACGAAGAGCATATGAGTAAATTAGATACCACCCCACATGATTATACTAGCTTAGGGGCCGGCAAAGGTAAATCTTGAACAGAAAAATAAATGAGAAAGACATACTACCTACCTATCCACACACTATCGCATACTATCTCACACATCTAATCGCCTTGATCACGTCTCGTAGCGTTTGCGGACGAGCCTGATGCGGATGGAGCCTGAATCATACCCTATACATACCCTACATACTATATACCACACTAGCTAGCTCCCTGCATTCAATTGGCCAGCAACACTAATCAAAATTTCTGTGACTACTACAGCCGCATACGATTACCAGCCGTCCACATATGGCACTACAATTGAACCCATACAAAGCACCCCACAACAACTGCACAACAACAACAACGCTGACGACGACTACAGCAAGCCCGGCAGCAGCTCCTATGGCTACGAGGACAGCACAGCAACAGGAGCAGGAGAAGCAGCAGCATCAACAGCAGCAGCAGCCGACAGCAGCAGCAATGGCAACAGCAACAGCAACACAGTTGCTGGCACAACTGCAACAGCGCTGCGCAAGAGCAGCATCAGCAATGGCGGCATCACCGACAGCAGCCTCAGCTATGGACTCCACGATAACGATGACGAAAATCTCAAGGACAACCTTGGCATGGGCGAAAAGCAGCAGCAGCAGCAACAGCAGCAGCAACAGGAACAGGAACGCGAGCGACAACGTGAACGGGAGCGAGAGGAACGGGATCGAGAGCTGCAGCAATTGCGTGAGCAGCGCGAGAAACGCGAGCGGGAACGGGAGCAGACAGAGCAGCAGCAGGCACAGCTCAGTCGACGCTACAGCAATGCCGAGCCAGAGCAATCCCCGCAGCAACAGCAACAGCAGCAACAGCTTGGCGATGCCAGTGTTGCCAATGCGGGCAGCGCCAATCTGGCCGCCTACAACACTGACTACAGTGCCTACGATCAGCAGCAGTACGATGCCAGTGCCTACGATCCCAGCGCCTATGCCCAGCAACCCTACGATGGCCAGCAATATGGCTATGATGCCAATGCCGGCGGATACGATTACAGCGCCGCGGACTATGCTCAGTCCGGATATCAACAATATGATGCCGCGCCAGAGTCAACCGCAACCAACAGCCGAGCACAGCCGGCACCGACACAGTCACAGTATCAGCCAACAACGACAGATTACAATCGATCGCCACCACCAGCAACGACGACGATCACGCCGGGCAGTGCAGCAACATCCCCAGCAACAGCAGCAGCAGCAGCCCCCGCAGCAACTGCGAGCCGAACACAATCGCGCCCGAGCAGTGGAGCTCTGGGGTCAGCAACTGCAGCTGGAGCCGGCGGCGGGGCCAGTAGATCCGCTCTGCCACAACAGTCTGCCGCGCCAGCCGCCGGCAAGAAGTAGCTGGAGTCCGGAGTCAACCGGAGATCACACGCCAATTGATCCGTTGCAATTGGAGTTCAGCATAAGCAGTCCCAGTCTGATGCGCTCCACAGATGCCTCAGAGCCCGAAGAAGATTCCCGTGCCGACTTGAGTGAGACCTTTGTGCTGCAGGTGGAGGATTCCGAGGCGAGTCTATCGCCAGCACATACAACAATACTCACAGTGCGACGAGCATCTGCTCCAGCCGAATTGGCGTTATCCAACGAAGATGCCAACGCAACTATAACCATATGTAGTCAGGAGCAGGAGCAGGGGGAGGAGCAACTGGAGGATAGAGCTGACATTGCCAACGAAACGATTACATTGGAGCGTGACTATCGATAATTGCAGTATGTAGTTGTTGCCACAAGTTTTCCATAATCTCCGCTAGGGAGATGACTTCCATCATTGTTCTTCTACTCATATGTTCCGAACGGGCTTCAACAGATTAACCACAATATTTAATATTAAAGTGTTTTGTAATTATTAATAAATTTTGAATGCAATATAAACTGCAAGATATTTCAACTAACCAAAACTCAACTGTTTTTATTTATAATATATCATAGTTTAAACAGGAGTATATCCAAATAAACTGAAATAAAATACATAAAAACTAAAAAACATAAAATATAATTTTGGGTTTTCCTTGAGATTGAAATACAAATAAATAGAGTAAATTTACAAATTGTTTGATATTTAAATATTATTTAAATTAAATTAAGTAAATTTGGAAATTGTTTGATATGTAAATTTTATTTTTATTTATTTTATTTTATTTATAATTTACATTTTTTTTAAAAAGATTATTAAAAATATATAAAATACTATGACTGCATTCAAAAGAAAATCTCAATGACTTTTAGTAAGTAACTAATACAGGAATGTAGGGGCATACTAAATTGGTTCGCAACTAGGATTAATTTTATGAAAGAGACAATATTATCATTATATCATAAATACCCGTGTAGTAATATCCTAAGCTTTTTGTTTACTCCTGGCAAAATGCCATAAATTGCAAATTACTTTTGTTCGATTGGGAAAGTCATAAGCTAACAAATCTATATATATATCATATCTAACGTGTGACTTTCAATGTCAAGTGTTCCACTAGAGGTCACATCTGTAAGCTCGCGATGAACATCAACGTTAAAACTAATAATAAACAAGCGAAAGGAGAAGGTCGCTCTGACTGGCAGGGTGGGAAGGTGGCGAGGTGGTAAAACGTCTTAATCTCGTGCTAAGCTGTCAAAAGAACTAAGCAAAAACTGGCTAAAATGACTGACAGCTACAGAAATTGAAGTTGTCACGCACTTTGGGCCGTCACTATTCACTACTCACTATTCACTACTCACGAATCGCGCTAGTTCGCACTAGTTCGCCTGAAGGTCTGAATAACTCATAGTGTAAATACATGATTGAACCTGAAGAGGTTTCCCCTCCTTCTGAAGGGTTCAGATAAAAGACGTCTGTACAAATACTTGAATAACATTTTAAAAATTTACTACCTTAATAAATTAAAAATATTTTTGCCTAAACAATATCCACATATGCGGTTCCTATCAAACGTTTGCCCTTCCACGTCCAGGCATGCGATACAATAGACATACGTGCCTTGCCCAACTGTATGTTGCAGGGTTGCTTCTCAGGTGTGGCCAGAAAGCAGACAGTATAGAGACTCATCTCTAGCTCGGGAGAGGAACCCACAAAGAAGCTATCGAAGGGTTTCATCATGCCATAGAGGGTCATACGCACTATCATAGTGAATTCATTATGCTACAAAGGGAAAAAGATGATAGATTAGAAATGAGAAATAACTTATTATAAACTCATATAATACCCTGCCCGTCTCGGCTCGTGCTATCCAACCCTTGTAGTCCACATGACCCTGTTGCTCCTGCTCGGCGAAATACAGCCAATTGTGCATGCCCAGCACAGACTCACCTCGCAGTTCCGCCATGAAGACATGCTCAAAGCTTGAGCTGCCCACAATACCCTTGCCACGGGAGTAAGGTGTGAACCACAATTCCTGTAGCAGCTTCAATTGCGCATCGTAGTCTTCACTGACAAGGTCTAGGCAAGGAAGAAATATAGGTTATGTAAGCGGGATGATGATATACTCAAAAATTCATAGGAAAACTCTATAACCTCAGCTGAGCTCTTAACCTATTTCTATATACTGCCACTCATATTCCCAAGGCTCAAGCTTATGTTTTTGCAGATTAGAATTAATATAGATGCCAAGATATAAACAAAATGCCATTCCGAGTGAAAATCGGTTGATTTTTAAGAAAGTTACAATCGGTGTAAAATGAGGGTACCAGGCCTGTTGAGGGTGTGACATGTCAAATTTTTTGACTATTTCGACATGATTTTTGGGCCAAAATTATGTATCGTTTAAAATCGATTTAAACAATTGTTTTGTACTTATTTTGACCTCCGCTATCGATTAAAACTAAAAACTCGCGATTTAAAATTTTGAAAAAAAAAATTTTGTTGAAAAATCATAGGGGGGACCCTTACCTACATTTTCAAAATATCGAAAAATTTTAAAAATTTTGTATACTATTTTTTAAATGTAGAATCCCTCACAAATGTTAAAACATAAACAAAATGCCATTCCGAGTGAAAATCGGTTGATTTTTAAGAAAGTTACGATCGGTGTAATATGAGGGTACCAGGCCTGTTGAGTGTGTTACATGTCTAATTTTTGTACCATTTCGACATGAATTTTAGGCCAAAATTAAGTATCGCTTTAAACACTTTTAAACAATTGTTTTGTACTAATATTGACCTCCGCTATCGATTAAAACTAAAAACTCGCGATTTAAAATTTTGAAAAAAAAAATTTTGTTAAAAAATCATAGGGGGGACCCTTGCCTAAATTATCAAAATATCGAAAAATTTCAAAAAATTCATTATGCTATTTTTTAATTGTAGAATAGCTCAGTTTGTTAAAACATAAACAAAATGTCATTCCGTGTCAAAATTGGTTGATTTTTAAGAAAGTTACGATATGTGTAAAATGAGGGTACCAGGCTTGTTGAGTGTCAAATTTTTAGACCATTTCACCATGATTTTTGGCCAAAAATTAAGTATCGTTTAAAATACTTTTAAACACTTGTTTTGTACTAATATTGACCTCCGGAATCGATTAAAACTAAAAGCTAGCGATTTTAAATTTTTGAGAAAAAAATTTTTCCGAAATATTACAGGTACCACCATTACATAAAATTTCAAAATATTGAAAAATTTTCAAACGGCTTATGCTTATGTTTTTTAAGAATAGAATTAATAACGACGACAAGACATAAACAAAATGTCATTCCGAGTGAAAATCGGTTGATTTTTAAGAAAGTTATGATAGGAGGAAACTGAGGTATGAAGGCATGTCAAGGGTCTTAGATGTCAACTTTTTTTTTACCATTTCGGCATGATTTTTGGCCAAAAATTAAGTATCGTTTAGAATAGTTTTAAACACTTGTTTTGTACTAATATTGACCTCCGGTATCGATTAAAAATAAAAGCTAGCGACTTTAAATTTTTGAGAAAAAAATTATTCCGAAATATTACAGGTACCACCATTACGTAAATTTCAAAAAATTGAAAAGTGTATATTAATATACTAAGAAAACTGTGTACCCTCAGCTGAGCTCTTAACCTACTCCTATATACTGCCACACATGTTGCCTTATCTAGCATCATATTCCCAAGGTATTTCATGAATAACTACTACGATTATCATCCAATTTCAATTAAACTAATAGGATGACTTCAGAGCTTAATTATCTACTTAAGTCTATAATGGAATCGTCTTTATATATACTACGTCCTAAATCGGAAGCAATTAATCTAATTGTGCATACCCTTTTTGACTAGAAAACGCATGGATAGTTTCATAATTCGTGTATTCAGCACAGCACGCAGAAAGTCAAGCTGCTCCTGCTCGTGTTCCGGCGTAACCTCATCCGGCACATTCACATTCAGCTCGTAATTGTTGAACAGGCGCAACAGTAGAGCCGTCGTAGAGTTGGCATCCCTGATTAGCAGATCGTTGTGCAGCTCAAAGAGACTAAGGAATATATATAATATATATAGGGTAGGGTGGTGACAATTCCACTGTCTACTCACGGCTGTGGTGCTCGATCGTCACGTGCTCCCGAACTTGTTTTGCCCTGCAAATTCACCTTGTACAGATACGCACTGGCCTCGGACTCTTCGGCGAAGAGCGTCTGCGATAGCGAGAGCACATCTTCCGGTGTCTGCGGCAGCGGTTCGGAATGAAAATACTCTGTAAAGCGTAAAGGGAGGGGGGTATTAGCACATGATGTCACAGGGGGAATGCTACATACCGTAGAAATGCCAGCCCAATATGCCAATGGTGATCAGCAGGCCGACGATCACGAATCTCTTTACCTTCTGGCACTTCTCGCTGTCACAATTGTTGCTTGTCTGCTGCTGCTGTTGCTCCGTGTCCATTTTTATTATTATCTAATAATATTTGTTTTCCCCCTCCACTTTTTATTGTTTGTGCAGATTCGCTAACTTTGCTAACTTCTCATCTCCGCGCGCCAAACGCAACTGTCAAAAATGCTCGCTGAGAGCAGTTGCCGCTGCGATCTGTCTGCCTCTCCTGCTGAACAAGACTGAACAGTTTGGTACGCTAGCAGCAGCGTCGCTCTCTCTCTCTCGTGCTCTCTCAGTATCCAAACTCTTTGTGGGTATCCATGTTTACACACTCTCTCTTGCTCGCGCTCCTTCACACACACACACACGCATTCAGCGCTTGCTAAGTATGTGACTCTCACGTTCTTACGCTCTCACGCTCTCTTCTGCTCTCTTCTCTGGGGAGCTTGCATCTGTCACTTGTATGTTTTGTTTTGTTTGTTCCGCATTTCATTTCATTTGCATTGCGCTTCTGTTTCGGTTTCGTCGTTGTGCTGTGGTTTCTCTGCATATCGGTGAATATTTGCGGCAAAGGTAATAATTATTTTGGAATAAGAAGCAATGATAACATGTGTTCCAACCACGGCACAGTGGGATAGGTGTGCGTATTTATTATTGATACATATAGTACGTGTAAACAAACGTATTTGCACTGCACATTGGAATTGCTGCGGGCCCAGCAGCGTGTCCAGTGGCGGCGGCGGGTGCAAACATCAAGTCAGGCATAGATGAGTGTATTTGCTTTATGTTATGTATATTATGATAATTTCTGAATTCTGAACGGGCAATCGCAATTTGCATATTCATGAGAGAGTGAAAAAGAAAAACAAAATCTTCTCTCGCGCAATTAGAAAACTCCAAAACGCGGAATTTGTTTTGTTTCTGTTTCTCCTTTGTGCTGTTTGTTTGTTTGCTTTAAAGTTCTTCTTCATTAGTATTTTTGTCTCGACTCATTTCTAATTACAACCAAATTTGGCATAAACAATTGGCTCCATAAACCAGAGGAAACGATGACGTGATGGAAATTTTATGCGCACATAAAAATATTATATAGAATTTGACTATGCGGGTTCGACTGTTTGACGTTTTAATTATTCCGGCAATCGCATAATATATTTAAGGCATATTAATTGAATTAGATGAATAATTAGCAACAATGAGAATTTTATTGTCTTCCTGACCATTTGCAAATACGCTTACACTGGACTAATGTGACAAAACTAGCACCATACACATCGATGCAGTACCAGGCACCTGTTCGCAATGGGGTATATGAGATCTGAGCAGGCGTAAGTGATACAGGAAAAATAAAGTCTCCTACTACATAATATACAAAATATGATATTTATTTCAAAGTTATTATATTATTAAGTGTAGAAAAATTCCATTGATTTGTGCTCGACTAATTGCTTTATTTACTTCTCATATAACTAGAAAATTACTTAAGATTTAACGTAAAGTTATTGCGCAGCCAACTTCACGTAATTCCAATTGAGTAACAGGCTATGGATTCATTATTATTTATTAAAGTCAACATGATGTTTTTGCAACATGCAAAATCTAAATTAATTTTTCAACAAATTTCTTTGCAAAGTCGAAGAATAATTAAAGGCCAAGCAAACAGTTCAAAGGTCAATTTAATGTGAAACACGAGTATTTAATTGAAGGTAGTCTAATAATAGAGAGAAACCTGAGAGAGAGAGAAACTAAAAAAATAGAAAAACATAAAACGAAGAAGAGTATCAGATCGAGTTAAGAACTTGTATGTAAATGGATGCATTGTCCAATTGGCCTTTGACCCTAAACCTATTGAAACGTTTAATCAAAATCATAGGGTTCCCATTCAACATGGTTGAATAACCTTATAATATTAAAATATGTTCCAGCCCCTTCCCAAAGCATCTTCGACACACGAAATTAATACTTGATCTGACGAAATATTCGACGCATTTCTAACTCCCGATAACCCCACGAAGCCAATGATAATGACAAACATGTTTGTTTAGCCCAACATCGACTTCGTCTTCGTGTTCGTGTCTTTTATTTTACCTACAGGTTCGTTTCGGCCTCGGGTTCCCCTTAAATAGTCGCTACGACTCGCGATGCTGTTCAGTTTGAATATTAACGGCGTTGCGAACGGTTGTGTTGGTGACAAGTGAGTGATAACATACTATATATAAAAGACTGTGTTTGAAAAAATGTTCAATATTATAATTATTATTCTACAATTTAAACACATATATTTATCTGTGCAATACGAATCGAATGTGTATAAAATATATAAATGTGTTAATTAATTTTAGTGTTCATTTCTGGTTACTTTCCTTAGCGTTTTTTTTTTTTCCTTGATATTTTGGAATGTTGTTTTTGTTTTCAATTATCGATAATCTGTTTTGAACCCCCCCGTCCAAATGCAATTTGTTGATAACGATTATACTATAAAAAGTTGAAATAACACTACAATTTCACTGATAAGTCTCTTAGCACTGGTCGTTGTCAAGTGAAACCTATGAATTCAGCTTATAGAAACTGATACGAAACTAAATAAAGTAAATTAACAATAATACAGATTTTATTATAAGTTATTATTGTTATAGAAATTCGAGCTGCTATTCGTTATTTTCTAAGAAATTCAATTGCTTCACAATGCGCTTAGAATTCTATTATTTATGAATGACAGAACTTGGTTTAGTTGCTTTTGAATTGGGTTCTATTGTCATATTTCAATTAATATATTTTCATTGATAAAATGCGCATTAATATGCACCTTATTGCCCCCTCACATGGTGCTTCGCATAAATTATATAAGCATATACACAATAATTTGAGTTATATCTATTTATTTATTCATTACGGCGCTTTGCTTCCGCTAAGTGTTTGTTTGTTTTACGCCGTCTACAGGTGGCGTGTCCAGGTATTTTAAATATCCCAAGTGAGCTTTAATTTGGATACCCTGCAGCCTCGTGCAGGTGCATACAGTTACCATAAATGTATGTTAATTACAATATTAAAAAAAAAATATATACAACTTATTTGTCTTAAAAACAAATCAGTTCCAATTCAATCTAATGATTTAGCTAGAAAACAGCTAGAATCAATGCGTAATAAAGCTGATTTGGCAACACTGGCACATTGAACAACGCAATTAACTCTTTGTGTTTTAATCCCAGTCACTGCCAAGCGGCCCCTCGTCGGCGGCGCCACTGTGCTAAGCTCTCTCTTCGTTCGCTGTCAATGTGCCCGTTCGGCTACCAATACACTTGCACGTTTTTGGCGCGCACACAACAACAACCGTGTAAATCGGTAAATCGGTATTTGCCGGCGGCAGAGAGAGAGAGCGAGAGAGAGAGAGAGCACTTGCTATACGCAGTCTAGTTGTTGGTTGAGCGCTCACGCCGCGTTCGGTCTCAGTGTTTGATTCGAACGCAACGCGTGCGGTTCACAGCGAAGTCGACGGCGAACGACGACGACGACGACGACTAGCGACGACGACGGCAAAGAAGACGAAGAAAACGTTGACGGCACATAAATAATAGAAAATAAACAAATTAGAAAAGGAAAAGCACAACAAAAACACAAGCCGCAAACGCGTAAAGAAAACGCATTAAGAGAGTGTACCGTTTGCGGAATTATGAAAGAATTGGGTGAATAAAATGTGGACTGCGATGCGATGCGGCGGCACTGTTATATTTTATTGTGCTCTCTTCTACTCTCGAGCTGTGAATTTAACTTCAACGTGCAAAACTTTTTGCAGTATTTTTTTTTTGCTTTTACCGTTAAATGTGCCGCGCTCGCTCAACAGGCTACAGCTGATTTAAAGTTCTGCTGCGTTGCAGTTGTTGTTGTTGTTGTTGTCGCAGTTGTGCTGCGTGTGTGTGTGTGTGCGTGTGTTGTTGCTGTTGTAGTTGTAGTTGTAGCCCGGCGGCCATTAAAAAGGCGCACAAAAGCATGCTTTAAATTTATGGATTTCTCAGATGTCCTTGCGAACAAGTGTCGTTCCACCGTTACTGCTGCTGCTGTTGTTGTTGTTATTGTTGTTGTCATTATCGTTAATGTCTACGATGAGCATATGTCTGTGTGTGTGTGTGTGTGTGCGTACTTGATTGAGTGTGTGAATCGAGCTTTAAACAGCAAGCTGCAAATGTATTTCCTGTATTTCCTGCTATATATTTACTTTAACTGAAAACTTTATTTAAATGACAAAATGAATATGAGCAACATTTATGGTAAACAACATTTTAAAGAAGCCTTTTATTATTTATATATATTATATATATATATTATAACACCTTTTTACGATTTTCTTTGAGTTTTCAATGCCTGATGAGCTTAATACTCAATATTATTTAATATTTTAATATTCTGTATTATTTGTCTAACATGTTTATATATTTCTTTATGCTTAAGGAACTCTAAAAGTTTCACATAATTTTAGAAGCTTAAGAGCCCCTTTATCACACTACCAACTTTGTTCTTAATCTTAAAATATTTTCTTTTTGTATTTTAAAGAAAGAAAACATATTTTAAAAGATATACCAAATTTACCTAGACTAAAGCCTGCCAATTTAAAGTTGTAACTGTTTTCACACACTATTTCGAGTATGTGGAGTATTGTAAAAATGTGGATAGTTATTTATTTTTTGGGTACTCGCATATGGATACATTCATACATAGCATACACTCATATGTAGTATAGATGCATGTTGTGAAAAGTGGAAACCACTTGGCAACAGTTGCTGATGTTTGACTTTTGGAAAAAATAAATAATATGTTTTGCGGGAAATTGCAGTGAAATGCTCGACAACGACACTTGAGTGGCAGCACACACACACGAGTAGAGAGAGAGAGAGAGAGAGAGAGCGAGAGAGAGAGAGAGAGATACAGACGCGTGTATTGGCAAGGCTAGAGGGACAGCACTTTAGCAACACCTGGCTGATTGGTTGGCTTTGACATGGGCAACAGGGGTCGAGGGGCAGGCAGATAGGCAGGGAGGCAGGGAGAGGAATGTGGACTGTGACAGGCCTCTGCTGGCTGTCGGCTGCGTCTCGTTGTCTAGTAGCTGTCCATCAAGTTGCCTTAATTTAATTAAGCGCTCAATGTCCTTACAGACGACACACACATACGAACACACACACACACAAAAATACAAATACAAATACAAATACATATACATGGCGAAGGGGGCAACGCTTGATTTGTTGCTGCTTTTTTACTCTTGACTGCAGCACACACACACACATGCATACATATGTACACACACACACACATGGGGTACAGGCCTGTAACGACATGAACCACAAAAGCCACAGGACATTCTGGCATGAAGGATATTATGCACGTGTGTGTGTGTTGCTCTCTCTCTCTATGTGTGTGTGTGTGTGTGTGCATTGCCTGCGGCTGTTGCTGTTGTTGTTGTTGTTGCTGCTGCTGCTGCTGCTGATGATGATGGTTGTTCCAACGCTTGTGCCCCAAAGGGGCCTGCGAGACAAGGTTACCGAGAGATGGCAAATTTTGAATACCACCTAGTAGGAGCAGCACAGCAATGGGGTATATGCAGTTACAGTTGAATGCATACCATATGCAGACAGATAGGGTATCTGTGCGTCGTGTTGCAGCTGCGTGTGTGTGTGCTCTCTCTCTCTCTCTCTCTCTTGGCTCTGCCCCAACCCCTTGCACACACGCCCATTGCCAGCAACAATAACATGGCGGCCACCTGCTGCGGCTGCACTTGAGTCCATTTTACTGTTATGCTATCTGTTTGTTATTTTCTCCATGATCTTGTGTGTGTGTCTCTGTGTGTGTGTGTGTGTGTGCCTGTGTGTGTGTGTGCCTGTGTGAGTGTGTCTCTGCCATTGCCTGCGGTCGCTCTGTCAGCTTGTACATTTTTAATAAACTTTCAGTTTACTTTTCTGTTGCCGTTTTTGAATTTTTCTTTTGCATTCCTTCGCTTCCACTCATTCTCAGTATCTCCTTCTCCTACTCTTTGTATTCCTTCCGCTCTTTGTTGCTGTTGTTGTTATTGCTTAAGTGCTTTTGTCATTAAATCAAAAATGCTGAAGACACAATCCTATGTAGTATCCCCCAGCCACGTCCACGTAGCATCGCTTATTATTCATAAAACGCTCGTCAAATATGAATTATGTGCGGTTCTAAACTCAAAAAAAGAAAAAAAAAAAAAACAAAAAATGTTTCTCATAAATATTTATGTCTCGAATTGAATTACGATTGTTATTTGCATTTAAATGAGCGACGAAACAATTATTTCACTTTCCATGTTGTTTGTGGTAACTTTTTTTTTTGTTTTCTATTGTTTCCTTCTGCGAATTATTCATAGACGCCTACAAGTGCGTTGTCCATCCAAAATTCTCACTTAAACTATGTGGAATTATTTCGGAAATTTTTTTTTTGTGCCTTTTTGCTGTTTACATTTCCGTTTTCCGGCAGCAGCAGCTCCCTTTGTCTCGCAAGTGACAGCACAATTTGTGGCTGAGCGAGAGAGAGAGAGAGGGAGAAGCAGAGTAAGACAGAGAGACAAAATGAGCAACGTGATGGGAGAGCTTCAGTAATTGAGATTTTAGAGATTTCAGTAAAAGAAAAGAAAATTGCCATAGCTCATTATAATAATGAACCTCAAGCAGAATAATTATAATAATAATTTAATTACAATATAGCATGATTTGGGGTATATTAATTTAAATTTAAATTGATGAGGATGAAATGAAAATCATTATATATCCACAATAATAAATCTCAGCTATGTTAATTAGATTTTTATTTTCTAATAATTTAATTATAATATGAAATTATTTAGGGTAAAAAATATGCATAATATTGAGGTTCTCTAAGGAGTATAGAGTTTTAAAATTTACTACAGTTCCGCTAATTAAAATGCCAGTTTATAATAATAAAATTGCTTTCTTTAAACAATTTTTATTTCTACGCCCTCACGGTGTCATCACTAGCGTGGATTATGATGTTATTATAGTTGTAGTTGTCGACGATTTTAGTTTAAGGATGGTGAAATTGTTGGGGGGGTGCTTTGGGGTTCGGTATAGGGTACCACCTGGGCGCACGAAATTCGCTTGACATTCGCTGCCTTTGTTGTTGTCGCTGCTGTCGGAGAGCGAAGGCATTGACTCTCGACTAAGCACGTGGTGTGCGCATATTTATATTGCTCACTGTGTGCGTGTGTGTGTGTGTGAGTGTGTGTGCGAGTGTGTGTTTGTTGTATTGTTGTTTTGATTTTCAATTGTTGTCAGCGGTTTCTCTCGAGAGCACTCATTGTTTGCCAAGCCATGCCGGGCCCAACAATGCGAGCAGCAACTGACAATTGCAATGTAAAACTGTCAATCTCAATTGTCTGCCTGCCCAGCGAAAGAGACAGCGAGAGAGGGAGAAAAAGAGAGAGAGAGGGAAAGAGAGTGCAAGAGATAGAGCAGAGCATACACCGACTAAGTAGTACTATAATCCAGCTCTCATTTCTTACTTATTGCAGCTTAAAACCCAACCAAAAAAAAAGAAGAAGAATACGAAGAGCAGCAGCAGCAGCAGCAGAGTTTAATCTTGAGCCGAAAACATGAACAGCGATGAGGTGCAATTGATCAAAAAGACCTGGGAAATTCCCGTGGCAACACCAACAGATTCCGGTGCCGCAATACTCTCTACGTTCTTCAATCGTTATCCGTCCAATTTGGAGAAGTTTCCGTTTCGTGATGTGCCACTGGAGGAGTTAGCCGTAAGTATATATATGCATGATCTTTAATCTATGATCCCAACTCATTCCCAACTCTTTTGCAGGGCAATTCACGCTTTAGGGCACACGCCGGTCGCATTATTCGCGTCTTCGATGAGTCCATTCAGGTGCTCGGTCAGGATGGTGATCTGGAGAAGTTGGACGAGATCTGGACCAAGGTGGCCAAAAGCCATATACCGCGTAAAATTTCCAAGGAGTCGTACAATGTAAATTTCATTAGATTTTAATCTGTTTTCTTGCTAATCCTACTCTCTCTTCTATTCCCTCTCCTATAGCAACTCAAGGGGGTTATTCTGGAAGTGCTCACCGCCGCCTGCAGTCTAACCGAGAGCCAAGCGGAGACGTGGGCAAAACTGGTTGATCATGTCTATGATATCATTTTCAAGGCCATCAATGATGACGGCGATGCCATATAGACGAAGAGAGGGAGAGAGGGAGAGAGAGAGAGGGAAGGAGAGTGCTGCGTGGAGTGAAGAATGAAGTGAACGATTAATGATAAATGTTAGCTATTTCATTTTGTATTTATGAGTACAAGTCCAGACACGAACAAACTATGAAACGTACACACAAACACACGCACAATACACTAGCACATACACACACACACACCGACACACACACACACTCTCGCACAATGCTCTGTAAAGCTTTAACCCATTGTCAGCCTTAAGCACTTAATAATATTAAAAAAAATAAAGTAATGAAATCGCTTGTAGCCGTAAATGAAAAATAACAACGTTAAGTGAGTTTCATTAATATTTAAATTAATATAGTTTAGTATAGTTATATCCCATAACTCTTTGAGCACACCTCGCGTTGCTGCGTATATGAATAAACAGTTCGGTATGAGCAGCGGCAGCGGCAGCATTTAAATGCATTACGACCATGATGAGTGAGTGCCAGTCACACTCGAAACCCATTTCCTGTCAAACACACATACACACGCACACACGCAGGATGTATTTCACATACTTCAGAGTGTTTATGATGAAAAGATTGCAGACAGAACAGTTATATTTATGCAGAAATGCAGAAATCTGTATACAGATATATACAGTTTAAAATTCATTAAATATGGCATAATTATATCTTCTAAATATTATAGGTATGGGCAGTAGTAAATGAAGTTGAATAAAAATTGAATTCTTCAGCAATTTACTGAAAATATCAACCAAGAAAGCATAGCATGAATTATGAATGTTGAATATAATATTTATTATAATTAAAAATTTTTGAAGAGTTAGAAAATAATTCAATTAATTAATTTTTAATTTCTAAGCCAAGAATAATTTAAAAAATTATTAGAAATTATTTTCGAATTGCATATACGTAATATGCACGTAAGAATTAATTTTTAATTTCTAAGCAAACAATAATTTAAAAAATTATTAGAAATAATTTTCGCATTGCGTATACGTAATATGCACGCAACAAACAGTTAATATTGTAAATATAAGTTTCCCCTCACGCAACACATTAACATTATTCTGTTATTCTGTTATCACCTTAACTATCCAACTGTCAACTACAGAGAGAGCACTCTGTTAGCTCTTATCGCGACGCTTTCTTATCACTAACAGTGCAGATTGTTGAGTTCTGGCGTTGCTGCGTTGGTGAAAAGCGCAGGCCGCTGCCGCTGAACTTTTCCCACAGTTGGCCAACAATAAACAGTCGAAAAATAAGAGCTTAACGGAAAGCGCGCGTTTCGGGTCAATTTCATGCACTACAAGTGCAATCGAAAATATAATTTTCGTATCGAGATTGTGTGCCAGATATATATATGTATATAGTTCTGTTTTTTTTATAATATCTTGCGCTGACATATCTGTGTTTTTCTAATTTATTTGTGTGCTTTAATAAAGTTTGATTGCCGTCGGTTAATCGTCTGCAGATTGTTAAATCATTAACAAATACAACAGTGATTATTTATAGTGATTTTCTAGTTCCTCAAAGGTTTCTGTGTATTGCTCAAGTGTTTCAAGTAAAAAAAAAAAAAGAGCAGACAAAGTGCAAAATCAAAGCAAATCAACTGAATTTCAACTTGTTTTGAGCAGGTAAAAGCTGCAAAAGAATTCAAAGAATTCTTCTGTCCATTCATAAAGTGGCGGGCATTTCCCAAAGCAAAACGAGCACTTATCCACCCCTGCCTTGTCAACATAGGAATATTTTCCAATGCTCTCGAGACCTTTCATCAACATTGCGAAAGACGTAAACCTCAAACTGACCTTATGTTGTCGTAAACCGTATTTCACAAGGTATTAAAGTATTTTGCACTCTTCCGAGTGGAGAAGACAGAACGTAGTACCTGCTTGGGGTATGCCTCCACTTTCAACTCATTCACATAAATTTGCATGAAACGCTTAACTTGATTGTTTGTGTCTTTTGCGGAAACAAATGCAGGAGAACGGAATTTAACTTTTTCTTGATAAAATGATAAACAAACAGCTTGAAATATATTTTAATTTGAATTTTCAATTTTATTATTCCCAACTTATTAAATTACTTCAAAGTTTTCTATTGAAATATTGGTATATTATTATACATAAGTAGACATTTTTGTAAATATAAAATTTAATTGGATCGTTATTTATATGAATCTTAAGTCCTTTGCCAGTGCACTCCCAACTAATTTGCTGTCAACCTGATGTATGAACATCCGATACAATATTATCCATTTCATTAAGCAAAGCATACACTATAGTTGAGTGGGAGATGAGAATAGGAAGAGAGAAAGCGAGAAATCGAGAGACAGAGTTGTTAATTAGTCGAAAAAGTTTCCAATTTCAGTCAGTCTAGGGAGGGAGAAGGGTGGGAAGGGTTTAAGAAGTTTCTATACCCATTACCCATGGCTCTCTATATACATATTTATACATATATGCATTGCGTATACGTAATTATGCAGTGTCACAGTGAGTTAGCGCTGCCATTTCTTGCTTAACATAAATTTCTTAACTCGTTTGCCCGTTGAATTGGCATGTGACATCGCAGAGAGCCAGAGCCCACTGAAGTTGGTAGTTGGTATTGTTGGCATTAGGCGAGCGCATGGCCGCCCACTTGGCCATCCACAACCACACACACACACACTCGCACACACAGTGCGTATGCGTAATCTCGTTATGCTACTCATCGTACAACGAGAGTCCACAGTTATTGATGGGTTGCATTGATAGAATTTATGTTTTATATGACCAAAGCTGAGAGTTATGTGTAGAAGTCTCGAATGCAGCAAAGAAAACATGTCAAAGGATTTCTGAAAAAAAAACTATATAGATCTTGTGCAAGTTTGCAATAATTAAATGTTTCTTCTATAGAGAGTGCAGATTCTGTATTCGTATGGTGTTCTGCCTTTCCTCATAGTATACGACTAAATTTAATTCCATTTTAAAAATGCAATAATAACCTTAATCGTGTCAGGGTGCAACGTCGTTGCAGAACCATCATATTAAATTCAGACACTTTAAACATTTTAATGAACTCCTGCAGTCACGTTTTATAGATTGCATTTAAAAAGTTCCTGTCGACCGCTTGTTGCGTTCGCACGAGTTTATAATTTATGGTAAACTGCTTTTAGAGCCAGAATAATCCATATATACCATATATACTATATGTATATATGTATGTATATCCATCAGATTTATGCAGAGTTAAGTAATTTGGAGAGCAAAAGTATGTTTAGCCTGAGGCAAATGATTCGTGCCATGTTTCACGCCATTGAAAGAGGGCAGTCGCATAGGTAAGCTAGGCTGAGATGAAATGGGTCTGCATAGCCCAAAATATTTCCCAATAACTCTTGAACAACCCTCGCTCTGGCAATCCCTAGCACAAACTGTTATTCAACCGGCATACAAGGATATTGCACTCTCTGCGGTTCGATTCTTTGTTGTTTCCATCGGAAATGACTTGTCGCTTTCGCTATCGAGGGGTTCTTAAGTCAGTTCTAGTTGTGTGCGAGTCTATATTTAAATGAAATTATGCATGCATTAAAAATTCATAAATAATATAAAATTAGCAGTGGAAAAAAATATGCCTGTTGCTAGCTCGTTTGAATTTATTGATTATGTTTATGATGAATGGAATTTTAAGTTGCATGCAAATTAATGGATCTAAAAACGATTTGTTCAATGGAAAAAACCCATAGACCGTGCTAGGCTATATGCCTTATGTAAGCCATACCATAGTTTTAGCCAGCTTGAAGCTCGATATCTATTCACGTACCCATATAATATGCCTTTAAAATTGTGCGCCTTTTTATTTATTTTTTTTTTTTGGTTTTCAATAATCTTATCAGACACCTTGCCCATTGATTGCAAACTAAAAATAAACAAATGCCTATAAATAGAATAGATGAATAGAATTGTAGACATTATGGTTTCAAGTGTGTGCTCTTAACTCGATAAAATATTGGAGAGTCTCATCAGAGCTAACCTTACTTACTTACTTCGATATTTGTCTAACAAGTGATACTTAATAATCGACATTATAAATAGAGACTTATAAATATTTATATAGAACATTTTGCAATATATATTTTAAAGTACACTAATCTTCAAATGAAAATAAATCAGCTAGTATAATTTTCTAATAATATAAATCTACTTTTATTGTTATACTCTGTGTCATATTACAGAAATTGTGTTCTGCTTTCTGTTCCAACTAGAAATTATCTTGGTAACTGATTTCGTACAAATCCCTTTAGGCCCTCACAGCAGTCCAATTGTTTGCTTTAATTGCTAAGTGCTTGATAAAACAGAAACGGAATAGAGCACGCGGATAAATGCATTCCACAATAATAATAATAATAATAAAAATAGAAATATTACTCTTTTTTTTGTCACTAATATCTGCGACAAGCGTACGAATTTCGAACATGTGTCGCGATGTCTGCCCGGGCTTATATGACAAGACCCACCAATAGTGGAAATATACATTAGCCAGTGCGTAAGCATATAGTATACGTAGTAGTATCAGGTATACGTATACGTATATCTGTGTACTCATGGGTAGTCATGGGTAAACATGATTGATTCGCCCAGGCCGGGTGCCAGGGTGCAGTCAGACCAATCGAAGGCAAAAGTGGCCTGAGTGGGCTCTGTCACCTTTCCCGATCTTAATCAATCAGCAGTTATTTAATTTTGTTAACGGCCTAAAAATAAACTGACGGTTGCCAACTGATAAGCGTTGTGATGTTCCAGCCAATTTGTTATTAATTTATTGGTTTCCAATTTTCCACAAATTTTAATGAGATTACCAGAGAGCGCTATTTATAGATGCCCTACTGTATTGGGTATATTTTCGATATGATATGACGAATCAAATAAATTCTGAATCTTTATAAAAGTTCAGTTTTTTCTTGTACTGATTTTCTAATGATATATATTACTCTAATGTTGTTCGGTACTGAAGTACTAAAAAAGTGTAGGGTATACACGCCATACCATGTCATTATGAGGGTTCTCAATCGTTCCAAATTGCCACTGATATGGGGGGCACATGACCCAAAACAATTTGATGTTCGATATCATTGGCATTTCTTTTATTTTTTTTTAGATTGTAATAGTCATTTTCGCACCATTTCTTGTGCACTGTCAAAGGCTTCTGATGGAATTCTAATTTATTACTCCCAGCTAGAGATACCTCTATCGATTGAACCTTTTTCCAAACGCCTCTGGCGCCTGTCCACACATCTGATGTGATAAGCGGAATTAACTCTTACGCCACCACTTGTTTACTTTCTCCTGACGTCGCTGTGTTTACTCACCATTTTGTCTAAGCTCGAACATATATATATATATATATTTTGTTTTTTTTTTTTAGAAATTCCCAAAGCGCAAGACAACCGGCAGACCGAGTCGGACGCATGCTATCCGCTCCCCCGGCGCCAAGTTTTACTATACTGCGTAATTGCAATCTTTTTGCGATTCCTTCACACCTGCACGATAAAAAAACAAACACACACTGGTTGCTTTTGCAATCCCATCGATAATCAGCACGAGCTTCCCTTAAAGTTTTGGGTAAATAAAAGAGAGTACTGTAAAGTTTCTTGAATGAAAATTAAATGAAAATAGGTATTAAGATATATTCTAATTCTATAACATTTTAAATTCTTTAATTCTTTAATTTCAATAATAAGATACCTTCAAATATATGCCTTAAATTCTTATTATTAATTCCATTAAATATAATTGAAAAATCTTCATATTAAAGAGAAAACTTCACTGCAATTTTACGGTAGATAGATATAAAAACAAAACATTCTAGCAGCTACCTTATCAAGAAGAGTGTGCTTTACTCTATGTCAACAGTTCCAATGAAATTTGTATAAACAATTGGCCTTCTACTATCGCAGCAATTGCAGCAAGCATATTGTGATTGTTGTTATATTTTCCCCTATTCACAACATTTCGAGCATGATTCATCAGTCCAATAAATGAAGTGCCATAAAACACACAGTTCCGCAAAATGGAACTATAAATTAATATATCAAAAGAGAATTGGAAAGAGAAATTTACTCAATTCAATTATGGGTAGCTCAAGAAGGTCAATAACAATTGAAGGCAGGTTGTACGTATATCAGACAGGAGGAGTGTTGTTTATTTTAACACCTTTTCGTCATCAAATATACCAATCTTTATTGCCCTATAAGTCAGTGTGCTACGACATTTGTTTCTTCTATTATTTCTTTAATTTTAGGAAATCATATAGTACACTAGATTGATACTCTCGGCTGGTACTTCTTCATTATTCGCAGTTCAATAGACGATAAGTTGAATTTTACAATTCACCCCGTATCTTTGTCGATAACTCATTAAGTTTTAAATTAAGTATGATATGCTACGGTCTAGATAGTACAATATTCTTTGCATATTAAAAATGTACTTGTATAGCAACCTATTTGCCAAATTTTAGTGTCTATAGCTCGCATTGTGCCTGAAATCAGTGCGTTCATACAGACAGATATGTTAAATAATGCTAACAAGCAATATTTAAATTTTGTTGGATTTGCCACGCCTACTTCTACATGTTACATATTTTCGCTCAAAGTTTATATATTACTTTAATCAAAGAGTATTTAATGTGCAAAGTCTTTGGGTTTTATAGTCGAGGATTTTGTGAAAATTTCTGATAGTTTTATTGCCCGAATAAAGATAGTGCAGTAAATTGCTTGGTCAAGTTGAGGAAGAATGAAAGTAAGAGTTAAATTATTAATAATAAAATGATTTAGAAATCAGACCCAACTAACATATTTTATTGCTTTTTAGCCACAATCATGCGACCAAACATTTTGTTGTTTCTGTTTTGCGAGCAATCAAAGCGACCTAATTAGGAATTGACTCAAGCTTGAGGGGAAATCCCAATCAGGCAGGCAAAGAAGTGGTACAGGGTGCAAGTCGAATCGGAGACTAATGCAAATGAGCCCAAGCCACACGGGGTGGCAATCGAAACAAGCTGTCGACAAGGCCACAGCCGGCTCGAAGAAATCCGGCAGGAAATCCAGAGAGAGTACTGCACGCAGGGCCAGACAATGGCAACGTTATGTGGTTAGCATGGGATTACAGCAGCAATCGCAGCCATTGCTCTCCTTGTTTACCCTCTGCGTACTGTGCCTGGCCAGCTGCCTGGCCAAGTGTCGTGATGAGCCACCACGCGAGTGTGAGGCCATCTGCAGCGATGGCAATGGTCGAAATTGTTCCATACGCGCTCTGGTATTGCTGCCCAATGATGATCTGTACCAGGCATCGTTGCAGCGGGTGCTGCCCATCCTGAAGTTGGCCGAACAGCATATACGCTCCACCGCGTTGATACCCCCGCACATCGATTTCGAGTGGTTGGCCCACGACACCAAGTGTGATGCCTCGCTGGGTGTCATTCGCGCCATGGACGGCATCATCAAGCAGTGTGCCCAGGTTATTTTCGGACCCGTCTGCGATTACTCTTTGGGTAAGTAGCACGTGGTAGCAACTGTGGATCGGCAAAGTCATCCCAGGTAATCCTCTTACAGCTGCTGTCAGTCGCATTACCAAATACTTCAATAGCGAGGGTACGCCCCTCATTACGGTGGGCGGCTCCACCTATGACTTCGAGCAGAAGAAAACCGATTGTGGCGATGAGTTCTACATGTTGCTGCGCACGGGCATGCTGAGCTTCGAGTCCCTCTCCGAGCTGACCATAAACGTAATGAAGCAGTAAGTAAGGCTAACCGAATCACTATCCACGCGTTACCCATTACAACACACTGTGGTTTCTCGCCCAGGCACAATTGGACCCATTCCATATTCTACTACGAACGCGATGGTCAGCGCAGCGTGGCCGGCATGCATACCTGTTTCCTCATGATGAAGTCCCTGGGCAAGCAGATGCGTAAGGAGAACATGACATTTGCCCAGTATCCATTGGAGGCGAATGTCGCCAATCGGTCGGAGGAAATGCGCCGTGAAATTGGCAATAAACACTCAAGTAAGTGCAACGCTTTATCAAGATATTGCTTTCTGTTGTTTATACTGGCTGCTACGCAATAGGTTGCAAAGTGAAAGAAGTAATATATACAATGTAACTGACAATGGTATAAGTCTCTTTTCGAATATGTCCACGCCCCTACCGCCCTTTTAATTATTTCAGGCTGCTGCCTGAAAGTATGCAAGTGCGTCGTTTTAAGATATTGCACAGTTGCACTAACAGTGCACGCTAACAGCGCGCTGTTATTAACCGGTTCAACAACACCTTGTGCTTAGCAAAGACAACAACCAAATGCAACTTGGTTATGCTTTTTTATACCAAATTACTCAAGCCGAGTTTAAGTTAACAGAAATTTAAATTTCGTAGTTGTTTTTAAATAGCAAGGTGAATTTTGATGCAAATATAAAAAAAAAGGATCCTAAAATTCATTAAGCATATAGCATGAGAAATAAGAAGAAAATAATGCAATTATACCCCTGTCTATAATACCCTGTAGTCCCATACAAAACGTAAACAAACACTTTCCCCAACCCACACAAAGCTGCAAGTATGCAGCTTTTTCGAGTCCAGCAGCTGATTACACACACCAATGCAGCTGGCAAAATGCCGGCTACACGTACAGCTGCACACACACGCACACACACACATTCAGCGAGAGTTTCGATATCGAAAAGCAACCGCATTGGGAGCACTTGAGTGCTGAAGCCGCCAGAAGCCGGTGATAAACTGTTTGGTGCAGACGAGTGCAGCCGGACAAAAGAAAAGTCCATATAGTTCGCAAGAAAACGTGAAATATCAAAAGTCACACAAGTGACTAATTATAATGAAAGTGATAAATGAAACACATAGAATAAAATAAGCATTAACTTAAGGAAAAAGTGAAAAATTTAATAGAATGATAAATACAACTTGATCGCCAAAGTGTGACAGCCCAAAGCTGCGCTCTGATAAACGATGTGAAAGTGTCAACAACATGCACAATAAGCCGAATAAAAGGAGCAGAAAATTTCTATATTATATCCTTCCTTTGTTGACCCCTGCATTTTGTATTAAGCTTACGGATGCAACATTATTATTTTAGTTTCTCTTGAGGCTTTATTCCCTGCCTCTTCAAAGACCCTTAAGATGTTTAGAATATCTTCCAGCTCAAGGGCTTTGTCAACCCCTATGGGCAGGCTAGACTCTTCTCATTGTTATGCCACGAATGTCGTCAGTTAAACTTCCATTTCACGCTCTCTGAATCCTGCGTGTCCTTAGCACCTGGCACAATTGCAACTGCTGTAACTGCAGCGTGCAGGGATAATGTGTTTTTATTTCCGCCTCATAAACAATCGAAAGTTTGCCAACAGCAAAGTTCTTGAATTGCAAACAGGGATTGAAATTCTGCTTAACTCGGATTCAAAAATAGCAAAAATTATGCCTTGAGTTAAAAACAAATAAGTTTTGCTAGTGACTTCCGGAAATCGAAATTGATGCATTCCAAAAGAGTTTCGAATATGCCAGGCGAAGATTGATTGAGATTGATTGCTATAAAGCTAAACAACAGGAAATTAACTTCGATTAGGAATTGTTTTGAGTAGTAGGAATTGTAATGGAACATGCACAAGTCAATCAGCACGATTTACAACACACACACGACTGCACAGGGACATCAAGGGAATGACAAATTACAACCCAGACAATCACTTAGGTATTCATCAGGAGTATCCAATGTAATTTCAAGAATTGACGGCAATGTGTTCTATCTCAATTACGATAGCACAAACTGAGAGTGTTTTTTTGAAGATGCCAGATATCTTATAAAATATTTATGACAATCTAATTGGTAAAACCGACTCGGTTTATTAGAAATTCCCATTGCAAAACATAGTTGCAAAATTAAACTTCAATTTGCGCATACTTTCATGCTGCTCGCATTCGCTTAAATAGTTTTTGCAAGCACTTTAAGAAGCTGTAGAATTTTATGGCATTCTTAAAATAACTCGCTTGACCCATTTCCATTTGCATCTCTCATTTATTCCCACTCACCCACTTGGCACCCACAAAGGGTAGACCTCATATGGCTGCATCTCTGGAGAGGTCAGCACAAGTTTGATAAAGAGAGAGAGAATTGCTAACTGCAGTGCCTGCAACTGGCCTGAGGATAGGAAATTACCATTTAATTATTAAGTTAGAATCTAGATTCTGCTTCCTGTGGAAACAATTAATTGTGTAATGTTAGCTTATATAACTAAAAGAGCAACAACATAAACATAAAGCCAAATAATTGTACACTTTTCAATTTGAATGCACTTGAAACTATGTATGTATTTGGATCTTCACTTGACAACATCAGCCATGAATTGGCAAAACAATTAGCAAAGTTGTCTAAGAAAACGACATTTTAAACTTGAGAAGCGCAGGATGTCCTCGAAGACGATACAGCACCCAACTCTCTGTTTTCCACACTCTACAAAGTTCAAGAACAACAACAGCAGCAGCAATTAGATTTGCATACAGATTTGACTTTATTTCGCATAGTTCCCGTTGCAAGACACTCTCAACAAAAAGTCTTAAAATGTTGTTAAGGATTTAAAAGTGCAATTTTGTAATACCTAAGAGGAGAAACTAACTGCAACTGTAGCTACTTTGTACACTTGAAGTGCGAGTAAAGCGGCAAAGCTTAAGTAGGGAATTACACAATTTATTGCCTACTTTTCAGCGCAATTAAAGATGTGGCCAATATTTAGGCTTGTTTACAATATATCAACAACTTAATGCACAATTACAGAAATAATAATAGCACTAAAAACGCCAAAAATACTAATAATGCTTATTATTCATTTTTATATATATTCATTCATTTTACTGTAGTAAAAACTTCCAAGTTCCTAATCAAAGAAGACTTTTAAGTCCGCTCGAATGCAACGAATACATTCCCCCTAGCCACATGAGTGAACAAATGTGAGCGGGGCAAACGAATAGGAGAATGAAATGAATCGTTTGACAAAGCGTTAGATAAATGTTTATATAAAAGGCAAGAGAATGACAGTGGACAAAAACATCGATATCGACTGTCAATTGCAGATTCGTCTGTAATTTGTCACTACGAGGCTCTGGCTCTGTAGCTCATTGTGACAGCATGCTATAGTATGTTTCTAAGGGTTATGATTTCATACAAACCCCTATGAACTGAGCTGCAATTGTAAATAAAATCTTAAATATTTGTGGAAAATTCAAAATGTAACTAAAAAGATTTTCAGTTTCAAACAATTTTATTAGAAATACATAACCGGCAGAAACGTTTGCTTTATATTGGAATATGGCCAGAAAATTAAACTATATTATGCATATGAAATCAAGAAAAATATCTTTCTCTCTGTGTTATATAACTACAGTCCACGGCAGTTAAAGAAAGTATTTTAAATCATAGAGAATTTCCGTCTTCTTTGCTCTTTTGGACTGTGCGCGATTTCTTTGCCATTTTTTGGCAAGCAATCAAATTTGTTCTTTTCGCAGCTTTGGCGCGGATTTAATGATTTGGCAATAAATAAAAAATTCACTATATAAGTAAATCTTTGAGGAAGTAACTAAATCGACTTCAAGGTTTTGGCAGACGCTTCGCTGCATTGCCAACGTGCTTAACTTTCTTTTTTTTTGGCAATCTCAAAAGGCGTGAGCTGAGAAAACTTTAATACATTTAAGGGGATATAATAAATTAAATAAAATATAAATAAATAAGCAGCTTGATTGTTTAAGAAGCCCAAAGCTTTTTTGGGCAGAGTATCTCCAGTTCTACAGTAGGGAATTCTGCATTTTGTTTCTGTTTTTTTGCACAAATTTATCTACAACATAAATATCACATACTGCGGCCGCAGAGATAAAAGCAGCGTGTTCTCTCGGCACAATTCTCCAGTTGCCATATGTAATTGGGAAAGCTTTAGTGTTATGGCCAGAGTTGTGGACATTTTTGTTGTTGTTAACACTGGACCCGAAAACAGGGCAGCCTGTACACGTGGCCTTTATCGCCTTACACATTGCAGTTTTGGTCCCATGTGAGGGTTATATATGGTACAAAAGTAAATCTGTATTTTTTTTGTATTTTTTAATATATCTTTCATTTTTTTCACGCTATAAAGCAAGCTGCCTAACTGCTTGTTCTACGTGTAAGTGTGATAATTGAAAGCGAGACAAATAAATCAAACACACATGTCGTATACGCAATTTATGTCGCCGACTAATGCACAATGGGCAAACATATTTCCGCTTTTTATATTATTCCCTTCGCTTTCTCCCTTCCTCTTTTTGACAAATGACAATTGCAACCAACTGTAAATCAACAAAAGGAACACACAGGCCACAATCGAGAGTCGTCGATTTGTGTGGCTGTGTGTGTGTGTGAGTGTGGGAAGTGAATGTGCCACAGTCACGTAGTTCAAACTGTTTACCGTATAATTTATGTGGACAGGGCAACGTTGTACCTCGGATTACACATACGTCGTGTAGTACGCTGCAATTTTGAATCAATTTGGCCATTGATTCGATTTCGATACGATTCGATACCAAAATCAGGAGTATCCACATCAGCCTATCTGTGAGTGAATGAATGCTAATGAATGCCATTGCCAATGCCGTGCACTCAGCAAATGAAAACTGAAATCATTAGTAACATAGGTAGATTAACTTTGGCTGGATTAGAATCACGAGCAAAAACTCATACTAAATACGAGCTAAATTTAACCCTTTGTATTTTAAGCTAGTTGGCGTGCACACAGCTTAACCCTTTAACCTTTTTATTTTATCTTGTTGACCAACATCACGCCTTTTATAACAATTGCCATATATAGTACATCCAACTTGCCCGCAAGTATTTTTCGTGTACGCTTCACCTGTCTGCAGTTCTGTCGTCAGCAGTTCTGCCTTTCTACGCTTTCAGAAACTGCTCCCTAGTCCTCTCATATCTCATATGCTCAGGGCGCTTATATATGTAAGAAAAAAAATATATATAAAATAAAAACAACATGAAGTCTAAGAGATTTACTCACGCTTGGATGCCTTACTTGGCAAAATATTTTGTTAATCTTCGCCCATCAAATACTTGAGAATTTATGCTGGTAAATTAAATTTTATACTGTACGCAGAAAACACGCAGTTTCTCAGCTGAATTAAATAAGTTAAGCTTGGAATTTTTTGGTATATAATAAATACATTTTTTTATATGTATGTAAGAGCATGTTCTTTTCTTTTTTTCAAGTCTATTAAAGCTTTACTTATTGTCCCACTTTTCGTATGATTTTCAAATGAATATTTAGCCGAAAAAAAAAATGTTGTCTACCATATCAATTTGCACTGATTATCGAAGCGAACCTGATTTTTGCTTGCATATGCAAATGTATGCCAATTCGAATTGGTTTCTTGAACTATTGTGAATGGCAACAGTGATTTGCATAAGTCAAACTTGAGGATAGTCTGTCTGAGACTACACGGAGAGAAATCAATGTATGTTATGTGGTGCGAACAGCAAAAACGAACAACGTGACCATATAGTTTCCCCCACATTAATTATGTAGAATGCAAATTCTTTTATAATTGCTTTCGCCAGTTTTTCCCACTTTTCATTAAGCCCAACGACCTCTTTTCAGCGTGCTTCATTCTTAGCCTGTGTTTACTTCGCCGCACAGACTTAATTAACATGGAGGACGTGTTCGTCGCACTGCGATGCTCTGCCATTTTATTAGCTATTAAATTACGAGTATATAAATAATGCTGCACTTATCAGCAGAGGGCTCTGGCGACGGCATTGCTTCTCCTTGTTTTTCTTTACGAATGTGTGAAATTTATTTGCCACTTAAATGCGTTTTTAAGCTCAAGAGGGCCACCAAATGTATTTGCCTGTCCCAGTGGCAGTGTTCCTTTCTCTCTCTTCCCCCTCTCTTCCTCTTTGTTGTTGTGTGTGTGTCTGCTCGACTTAACTTGGCCTTGTGGCAATGCATTACACAATGCGCCTGAAAGTATGCAATAAAAATGTGCTGGCAATTATTTATTACGTTGTGCGGCTGGCGTTGAAGGAAATTCGGCAACGATCGATTGTTTTTGTTTACTCAGTGTTAGTTGCACCAGTGTGTTTGCCCGGAACCCATTGCATTTTTCCACTAATAGATGCACTTAATATTTACACGCTTTACACAGGCTGCAAGCCCGATCAGCCTCATTTGAATCAACTAACGGACCAATTTTAATTGAAGTCTGTCAGGCAGCAGTTGCAGCTGTAACACAGTTACACACAGTGTCCTCGACTAATTGCAATCTCGTTCTGCCACCCAACCAGCGACAGCTTTGCTGATGACTTTTCCAACAGATTTCCACGCCATTTTCGCCTGACAATTTTTGCATATAACACAGCTTTGTTTTTCATAGTTTTCCTGAAACGGTTTTCACTGTGCCAGCTGCCAGAGAATTGTCAATTCAACACATGGAAACATTATATGCAAAAACTCCTGTCGAATATATATTTTTTTGTTTAATTTATGTGGGTGGTGGCTCTCAGTGTGACATTTTACGAAGGGGTTGGAAAATCTCATGGCACATTTAAATAATGCAAAGTTTTTTCTTAAGTCGCAGCAACTTTGGGCTCAACTTTGAAAATTGTTGGCACTCAACTAATTGTGTTTGTCTGTGAGAAATCTGTGAGAAATTTTCAGGCTTTCAATATCAAGTCTTATCATCAACTTAACGAGTTTGCCTCAGAGCAGAAATATCTAAAATAATTGGAAATTGCTTTCATTGTTTTATTTCTGGCATTTTTATTTAATCTACAATGCATTCGTGCACTCTTTGGATTTTAAATACCAGATGAATTGCATTTTTCCAACTGATTTGTTGCATTACAATAAATTCAGCTGAAGGTAGTGATACACCCGGCGGGTAAAACTTTTTCGTTGAGTGGAAAACTGTGTTTGCTCTCCCCATTAGCCGAATTATCGTAAGAGTCCAACATAAGGCTTAAATTAGCATTGAAAGAGGCTTTCGCTTTGAAAATATCCGTGAATATAGTGCATTATTAAATAACACCATGGTTAATTTGTAGTTATTTTCTTTGCATTTCTTCACGTATTATATTCATTTCAAAAATTTCAATTTTTTGTATTCCCAATAACCATTACATGGAAAGCTTTTCCCAGCCAAAGGAACAGTAATCTTTACTGGGCTCATTCTCTCTTGCAGACATATATATACGTGAGTGTGTGTGCAAATGATATGCAAATCCTACGTCGGTGTCATTTTAATTTTATAAAAAGCTAATAGTTTTTGATTAAACGCTGACACTGGCATATAAAACGCACCCATGCAAGTATAACATACGAGTATGGGCAACAACAAAAAATGGAACGAGGAGATTTTTCCACAAACAAAAGCCATAAACATGAAAAGTTTAAAACTGCAGTTTGCTTGGATCACAACGTTGTTTACTCAGCGAGCGAAGATTAAAGTTCTACGTATATGGTATTTGCTGGAAAAAAAGAAAAAACGTATACGAAAGTTTGAAGTCATATTAAAGGTGGAGTAGAATTGATAGATTAAACAGTGAACAGGGCGCCCTGTTGCGGGTGTTGCATATCTAATTTTTTGATTATTTTGACATGATTTTTGGGCCAAAATTAAGCAACGTTTAAAATCGATTTAAACAATTGTTTAGTACTAATTTTGACTTACGCAATCGATTAAAACTAAAAATCGCGATTTAAAATTTTACAAAAAATAATTTTTTTGAAAAATCATACCTAAATGTTCAAAATATCGACAAATTTTAAAAAGCCTATTACGCTATTTTTTAATGTAGATTCACTCAGGTTTTCAAAACATAAGCAAAATGTCATTCCGCGTGAAAATCCTTTGATTATTAAGAAAGTTACGATGAAAACTAAAAACTCGCAATTTCGTTCAAATATCATAGGGAGGCCCCTTACCTAAATTTCCAAAATATCGACAAATTACAAAAAGCCTATAATGCTATTGTTTTAATGTAAATTCACTCAGGTTCTCAAAACATAAACAAAATGTCATTCCGCGTGAAAATCCTTTGATTATTAAGAAAGTTACGATGAAAACTAAAAACTCGCAATTTCGTTGAAATATCATAGGGAGGGACCTTACCTAAATTTTCAAAATATCGACAAATTTTAAAAAGCCTATTATGCTATTGTTTTAATGTAGAATCACTCAGGTTCTCAAAACATAAGCAAAATGTCATTCCGCGTGAAAATCCTTTGATTATTAAGAAAGTTACGATGAAAACTAAAAACTCGCAATTTCGTTGAAAACTCATAGGGAGGGACCTTACCTAAATTTCCAAAATATCGACAAATTACAAAAAGCCTATTATGCTATTGTTTTAATGTAGATTCACTCAGGTTCTCAAAACATAAGCAAAATGTCATTCCGCGTGAAAATCCTTTGATTATTAAGAAAGTTACGATGAAAACTATAAACTCGCAATTTCGTTGAAAACTCATAGGGAGGGACCTTACCTAAATTTCCAAAATATCGACAAATTGCAAAAAGCCTATTATGCTATTGTTTTAATGTAGATTCACTCAGGTTCTCAAAACATAAGCAAAATGTCATTCCGCGTGAAAATCCGTTGATTATTAAGAAAGTTACGATGAAAACTAAAAACTCGCAATTTCGTTGAAATATCATAGGGAGGGACCTTACCTAAATTTTCAAAATATCGACAAATTGCAAAAAGCCTATTATGCTATTGTTTTAATGTAGATTCACTGAGGTTCTCAAAACATAAGCAAAATGTCATTCCGCGTGAAAATCCTATTAAGAAAGTTACGATGAAAACTAAAAACTCGCAATTTCGTTGAAATATCATAGGGGGGACCATTACCTAAGTTTTCAAAATATCGACAAATTTAAAATTGCCCTGACAGGGGTACTGAAATCCAGCAAAGGGGTAGGTATGGGAGACATATGAAAGATTGAAATTTTCAAAATCGTTTAACTCAATATTTTTTGATGCAGGATCAATAAATAGCTCAAACAATGTATATAGTGTACGTCCTCGACAAAAAGTAATAATTATGAACCGAATTGTTGAAAACTTTTCAATTATTTACCACAATTCATTGGTGAGTCCCTTCACATCCCTGAGCTACATATAGTGTGGCCGTAGAGTGTGAAAATGCCACACTATAAATCTGCAATTAGCCAGACAGTTGGGCAACCCCTATCATGTGGTCGAAGACTCTGGCATGGTGAATCTGCAGTCAGTAGCATACGGCAATAAGTTCATGGCAGCTGCGACCATTACTCAATTTCAACTCCCAACTCTACATTAAGTTAACATGATATGAGAATACCCTATAAAGGTTATGAGGGAGCTGTGTATTTTCATTTAAGTTTAAGTTTTAATTCCCTTTACTTCAAGTAAATGAAGCTTATGATTTCGCAAATATTTTTAGCTTTTCTTAGAATTAACTAAGAGGTTTATTTAAGCTCCTCTCTATAGGTCTGTAGTGCAGCACATGCAACTGGTTATTCATCATAGATTCGTAGGCGTTTATCGAATCCATTTTGGTAGGTGGTTACTCCCCTGCTGGTTTTTGCCACTGGGATTGGTTTGCAGCTGAAACAAGGCGCGGTCAGAATGCAGCCACAGTTCACACACACACACACATGCACACAGAGTTGCACACCCAGAGTTGCCGCCCATCCGTTTCCGCTTAACTGACACCTGCACACGGCTCATGGCTGACCACATGTGGCGACCATGCGGCGAATATGCTCAACAGCCGAAGCCAATTTATGTAGCTCAGCCTGGATGTATGCTACAAATTTTCTTGCCATGATTGGGGGAGAGAAAACTGAGAGGATAAGGATGTTCTGCTTGAAGTTTAAAGTATTCAAGTTTTTTTGTTAATTAAACATGCATACGGATACAATTAGATGGTTTTGCAAAGTCTGACGAACTGTTTTCCAACTTTTCCAAGTTGGGTAATTGTTTTGTTGACAATGCTTGGTTCTGACCAAGTTGCTTCTCTTGCTGGGATTTAAATTTTTTACCACAGATTTGGCTTGTTTCTTGAACTTTTTTGTAATTGCAGATTGAAGGCGTAGAACTTTCAGTGCAAATAACTCGAATTGATGGCTAAGTACTACATTGAACTGGCATTCTTTGCGGTTTCCGAGTTAATTGCATAAGAACAAAGCCAGCCTCACACACACACACACACACACACCCAAGCTACGAAATCAATTTAAAGAAATGAGTGTGCAGCAAAGCAATTCAAACACTCAGAATACGAATCATTCGAATTCACATACATGAAACTTGGTACTTGCAACTGGCAATTGCAGAAACTCATATCAGTATATGAAATTTAAATGCATTTCTTTTGGATTTCTCTCTTAATATTTTTTTTTAAATCATATGAGTTATTTGTAGATTAAAATATATGCATATCATATGAGTTTTTTGTAGATTAAAATATATGCACATTTATATATATATTTATTTATGAATATTTTGCATATTTCTACTTAGTTTCAGACACTTTATCCAACTTTCTGCTTTCCAGCGTGTTCTTAAAATAATACAAACTGTTTATAGCTTACACTTTTGTCTCTTATGTTGTCTTACTCTCGAGCTGATGACACGACAAATCCGTAAAGTGTCTGGAACTTAATGGCAATTGCTGTCGTCCTCGGGCTAACCAGTTGAGTCCTCATGCATTCCATAGTCTGTGAAAGTGTCCCTTTTGTTTTGTCATCGCATTCAGTCAGCAATTTCAGTCTCTAGACAGATGGAATCCTTGCAATAAGTACTTTTTCCATTTGTTTACCAAAGTATTCGAATTCATAGTTCGAAAATGCTTTTAATTAGATATGCACAAGAAAAAGAAGAAGGAATAGTATTAAATCATGTGGTAGATCGTGTATGTAATTGAATCAAAAATTGAATTACTATGAAAGTAATTCATCAATATTAAATAGTATTGGGCTAAGATGGATCTATACAATACGCAAACTATCAATAGATAGCAACTGCTTCACAGAACGTGTGTGATTGAAGGCTGCCGCCCATTGTTGTTAGCCATGTTATCCGGCCATATCTGTTATTCGCCTTCAATGTGTGTACGGGGAAATTGGAAAATGGTACCATGGGATTTATGCGAGGCAGGCACAGACAAGCAGCATGCGGAAACTCAATAATTTATGGCCTGCTTCTGGTGCCCAAGAGAAGCCTGTGTCTGTGCTAGTGTGTGTGTGTGTGTGTGTGTGTGTGTGTGAGCGGAAATGCAATGTAACAAACAGTTTTATAAGCTGCGAACGCAACTCAGACGGATTGCAAACAATTACCAAAAATTCCATCAGGGCGTGCACGAAGTGCGAGACAGTTGAAGGCGAGAAATGGGTAGGGGGGTGGGGGGAGGCAACAAGTGCAGTTGGGCAAACAAAGACCAGAGAATGCACGTGCCGCAGATGAGATCCAATCTGCAATCTCCATGTGCCTTAACCGAAAAACAGGCTCTCTTTCCGCTCCCTCCTGGCTCCCCTTACATGCACATGATTTATGGAGTTGAAGTGTGTCTAGCTGCGCTGTGCTAAAAAACAGCCTGAAATATGAATGCACGTTGTGTGCGGCTGTGAATTAAATCCGCACACACACACACACACTTCTCTCTCACACACACACACACACGCAGGGAGACACTCGTACTGTGTCGCAGCAGTTTATGCGCGCCAACCCTGCGTATGCGTAATATCTGCGTATGCGTAATCTAAGCAAATGAACACCAGCTGGCTGAAAGGGATTGGAAGGTGTTTCTACCTCAGAGTAGCCTGAAGATCCTGCAAGTGCAAGCTCAATGATTTGTTAAGGCGCTGTCAGGGGTCACAAGCGGAAACGATTTGTAAACCCAACGGAAAGTGTGGAAATTTAATCGCATTTATTTATTTTTATTTTCTGTAGATTCTTCCCTTCTATAAAGAGAGTCCCATTGCACTGACTACTTCATTATCGCCTATAATACGAGCATATATATACGAGCTGCGTGGCATATAAATCGGATTATCTGTTAAGCTGTTAGTGCTATTTGCACTTTGACTTACAAAGGCTACGCCTCTCGTTTTGGCCAAACGGCAGTTTAGTTGACCCAATTTGGTTTATGTTAAATAAGCCTGCAACCACGAAACGTTGCACGTTTGGCAAGGCACGAGACAGGAAGCGAGGGGGGGAGGAGGGGAGGGAAGGGGGTGCAGTGTGTGTTTGTGTGTGTTTGTGCTTGTTTAGCTTTTGCAATTTACGTTTGCGTCTGCGTTTGCCATTACGCTCTTCATTTAACGGGGATCACGTCGCGAGCAGCAGCATCTACGTTACACGTAACACGTAACACGTTTCCCAGCGTTACGTTCACGTTCGGAGCAGCAGCAGCGGCAGCAGCAGCGGCAGCGGCAGCTTCGTTGCCGGCGCCGTCGTTGCGTCTAGCCGGGTGTGGGAAGGTTTCGTGTGCGTTCACATTCATTTCAGTTCGGTTTTCGACTCGAGACGCGACGCATCGGCAAACGGCAAACGGCAACGGCGAACAAAACGCGCGTTTTTCAACTCTTTCGGAAAATAAATATTTGAAAAATGCGACGGCTTTGTGCTGCCCGCGAGCTCTGACTGCAGTACCCCGCACACACACACACGCACACTAAAAACAACAACAACAACTTGTGTTTGTGATCACGAAAAGTAAATGAAAATATGCTAGAAATAATAAAATGGAAATTGCTTTGCAAAAACGAGCCCAAACTAAATGGCATAAAAAACAGAGAAAACAAAGTGTGTAAAAAAAAACAGAAAATAAAGAAAGCAAACAAAAAAAAAAAAGAGTTCAGTTTATAAATAGCCAAAACGACTTGTGCCTTGAACGAAAGCGAAACTGAAAGAATATTTAAATATATAGTACTTAGTACGGCCAAGTGCATTCTCCGACTGTTCGCAGTGTGTGTTCCTCTTATCTTCTCAAAGATATATATTGTATATATAGTATAGTGCGCTTGGCATTACGCATATATTATTATCTTGTTTGGTACAAAAAACACCGCCAGTTATTATTATCGAGCGTGTAATTCGACTGTATCGAAAATGTTTGCTAAATTCAATTAACCCATTGACGCCCCGACTCGTTGAGTGCAATTAACACCTGCCAAATGCCGGCGGTGACAAACATTGTCGATAATCCGAACTTGATTTCGAGCTGCTGAACCTGCTCGCGGCTCGCGTACAGCCAAATTAAGATCAAATTAGCGTAGACCACATAACAAATATATATATTCATATATATATCTGTATCTCTTAAATATATCCATGCCCCTGCCCACAGTTATTCGAGTGTAAACAATAATTCTGAATTATGGCATCGTTTGTGGCCAAATCGTAAATCTTATGCATATTTAACCGTGATTTACATATAGTTTGGCATCTGTGCGTCTCTTGATAAATTGCCTGATAAATTGTGTTCACGTTACCAACACAAGCCAAACCATTCGCAAAGACATAAATTAACAATTCAATTTGACTTTTCGTGACCAATTGACCAAAAAAAAAAACAAAAAATAAAATTCAATCATGCAAAACGATAACTTATTCATTATGTTTGTTTAGTTTTGAATAGTATTACAATGATAAGGAATTTTAGAGTGCAATTGCAGCTAGAAATAACTTTTATTGTTTGGTTCCCTAAATTTAAAATATTTTAAAGTAATCGCTTAATTTATTTGCTAAATTTTACACATGCGTATGGTAGTTTCTCGGTCAATTGCATTAGGAAGGAAGTGTGTATTTGATAGGACTTGCTTAATCTTTGATAATACTATCTTTATTATATTTGTTTTCATTGTGCAGAGTTCACTTTTATTTCGAGGAAGTTACTACAATTTATTTTTTTATTTTTTTTTTAACAATTTGTTCACTTTCATTTCGATTGCAGCAGTATTTAAATAAATAAATAAGCGTAAACAGTCGCACATTTGCTAAATCAAAGCTAATCTAATTAATAAAATTATTATAATCATGTGTTCAAAAAATTAGCAATTTTTTTAAATGACAGCTCTGTTTTTTATTCGTCTATGTTGATTGTTCGTATTAAGAGAATATTGTGAATGCAGCTGAGGCTACGCTATAAATAGACTGCCAAGCCATAGGCAAAAAAAGTGGTAATTCAAGCCAAGCTATTAGAAAATCCAATTAATTTATTAACACAATCCGGCAGTAATTACTCAACAATTACTACAATAGTTTTCTCACTAGATATTCGAGTTCTCACGCTGCAAATTCTACCACAAATCATATCTGCTATCTGATCTTATCTGATCTAATGATAAATGGCTAAATGATTTAGCTAAATGTCAGTTATCATTAAGCATTATATGAGCCTAAAGTAGTCACAATAATGTGGTCATTGAACCACAGATGTGTTATATACATAGTAGGCGGTATTAGTAGTAATATTGTTACATGAGAACCAGCTGAAACTTGCTATTTGTAAAAGCTTCAATTAGTGTTCCGATTTTTATAGTTTTTTGTTTTTTTTTAATGTTCCCTGAAACTGCTGCTGTTGGTTGCTTCGATTACCTAACTCGACTCGCCTCGACTCGCCTCGTCCGACTTGCCTCGACTTGAGAATATTTTCAACTACAGCTAAAAATAACACACAATATGCAGCTCATATTTCACTCAAAGTACAGAAACAACAATAAAAAGAACAACAACCACGTCGACAATTTGCCTGAGCAGCAGAACCAACCAAAACAATAATATTAGCCAGCAAATAATGACAATAGTAATGAGACTGGAATGCGGGAAGAGAATGTGAAGGACTGACAGATACCCAGCAAAATAAAAAAAGAAAACAACTATGGGCAAAAGTGCAAAGAAATTGTAATTTTAAAAAATATATATATACCATAAAAAAAATATTCTTATTTCACAGCTTACTTTATATAACCGTATATATATTTTAAATAAATTTAGAACTTAGCTAGGTCGCAACTACCTCATATCATCCATAAGTAAGAAATCAGCAGTCGTAAGCCCCCATCAGGTGTTCAAACATTTATTAATAAATATTTCTGCTTTGCTTTGGATTGAATCAATTTTGCCTGGTTATTTTTTGTTTTCTCCTCTTGCCCCCCTCAAAGGGTCTGGCCTAAACCAATTAAGTAGGCGATTAACAATGTGTGAACTTCATTAGGCTGCCCAAAAAAAGAAGAAAAGAAAAAAAAAAGGCGAGAGAAACAAATAGTCTAAAAATATCCAAGCCTGAATGAATAGTTATGAGTACCCATGCATGTGATTAAAGCGTTGATGGATCGCTAGGTGGGAATTATATATCACACACACACGCACAGCAATTATAACGCAGCTGTCAATAACGCTCTGCAACTCTAACGGCACACAAAACAAGCCAAGCCAAGCCGGGCCAGGCCAAAAAGCCAACAAGCCAACACTAATGACTCTGCTGCTGCCTGTCATCAGTTCGCTGTCCGTTGTCCGCCCGCTGTGAGGCTGCCAGTGGGATCGATCTGTTAATCCACGGCACGTGTAAGCTCTTAAGATCTACCCTGGGTCGGCAAATAATAAGTCCAAGACCGTACGAAATTGAACAACGAAACGCTGCGCATACGGCTTTAAATAGGCATGAAAAAATTGGCAACAAATTTCAAAAATAAAAAAAAAACAAAAAAAAAAGTTTTCGATTATTGGGAATGCCTGAAGTGAGTTGACCCATATTTCATTTAAAAATAGATGAATCTGGGTTATTGTGGGTTGAGAGTGGCTCACAAAACTATTCGAAAAAAGTTCATAATATGCGATAATCCAAATCTTTGCCATATCCGCACATATCTATAATTCCTTTACAAATTACTACGTGAGTGTGTGTGTGTGTGTTAATTATACCATCCAATGGCGCTATATAGCTTCTGGGTCTGCGACAAGCTGAGCTGCGCTTGAAGCGAGCAATAACCTCTTGTCGGAACCACACAATTGTGCGAAAAATCTTTTCAAATTTAGTTTTATACGGTTTTTCTTTTTTTTTTTTTATTTTTTTAGTCAACTTCGAACACACATAGTTCAAACTTCTGCAGCTGAAGGGCATCATTAAAATCGCTCGACGTCTGAGTTAGGTTTTTTTTTTGGTTTTTTTTTTTTGCGCTCCAAACTCTTCTTGTCTTCTATTTATTGTATTAATTCCATTGTTTGTGTTGTGCGGGCCAGTTCGAATGGCTTGAGGCATTTTCAATGCTTTTTTCGGGCTATTTTTAACATCAACTCTTTGTGGTTTGGCTATAAATTATAATCCATTCACAATGCGTGGCATAGAAAGAGATAGTTTGCCATTTGTATGTAGATATACATATATATATATAAACACAGTGTAAGTTGTCACTAAATATAAATTTTTGCAAATTTTATTGGGGATTATCTATTGATGTGTTAGCTGACACAAGATCTCTCGTTGGCAAAGCTTTCTCGAATTGATTACTAGATTTATCTATGGAAACGTAGGAAATTGGACAAAAAAAATCGACATATACCAAAGAATGATTTGTGGTTCCCTAAGCCACTTAACAGCATTCTCTCTATTTTTGTACGATCATTCTTTTTTTTCTCATAATCTTTTCGACATTTATTTGGTTTGGTAATTGCCGTTAAATTTGTAACGAATTTCTTTAGAGCTCGTAGGAATTCTCCATATTTTCTTCTCCCCTACCCCATTCAAGTACGATCATGAAGCTTGAGAGCCCGCTTCATTTCGTAAGTCTCTCCTTATAAACGTCAGTTTTTTGAGAAAAGTTCCCCCCACATCGTTTTATAATAACAATAAAAAAGTGAAGGTCAATAGAATTGTAAACGCCGCAATCGGTTTATTTTTAGCCCTTTTGTTTTTAAGCGTTAAGTCGTATATTATGAATTCTTTTTCTTTTACATTTTTTTTTTTTTTTTAAATCAATAAACTGCAAAGCAGAACAAGTTCGTTATGCAGTCTTTTTATAATGAATTGCGTTTCGCTTGAAGTTTATTTTGGCAACCGATTTATTGCTCTTAGTTAAATCGCCAATTAGTTCATTTGAAAAAAAAAAAAAAAAAAAACCTGCTATGCAATAAACCTAAGGAGAATTAAAAACGTTTAATTCGATCGCATTTCTGAAGCTGCAAGACTTGAGCCTTGCCGAGAATAGGTCGTTGTATGTTTATTTAAACGCAAACAAGTGTTTTAAAATTTTAAAAATATTCCGCTAAAATATCAACTGCCATAAAATATGAATTTAAATATATAAGATAATTTTTTATTCTATTTAGGCTAGACTGACAAATAATTTAATACTTTTGCTATGTTACTGAGCATAGGAATTATTTGACTAAAGACTTATTGACTACTTTATTAATCTATAATAATTAAAACACTTAATCAGCTTTCAAAATAAACACTTTCGATGTGTGAATATTAAAAGGCCATAAAGCAATATTGTGGCTAATATTAATAAATAAATAAAAAGTAAAAACAAATTAACCAAGTCCATACCAGAAAAATAAATAAGCCCAAACAAAAAAGGGAACAGTATAATAAAATTAAATTAAATATACATAAACAAGTGAACTTTGCACAGGCCTTAATTAAGTACTGTGTGTGTGTTAAATGTGGCCCATTGTTTTGCAGGCAGCAGGGCAAATATGAAGAGCACAAAACGAAACTGAAGCAGACGGAGATGCAATTAAAATGCAGAAAAAACAACTGAAAACAAAACAAAAGCAACAAAAGTGCATAAATAATGAGATCGCGATAAATTAAAATAAATTAGTGAAACGCTTGTCAAAAATTCAACAACAACATTAGCAGCGAAACCAGTTAGGAAAACAAGAAAAAAAAAGGGAAAAATTCTTTGGAAAATATTCCATCTTCAGGGCACCAAACAACGGGACGAGTTGTCGCAGAATGCTCAGAAACATTGTGCGGCAGCCAAAGAGACGACATCATCATCATCTTCTTGAAGAGCTGCTGCTGTTGCTGCTGCTGCCGCCGGTGCTGCTGCTGCTGCTGCTGTCATCCAGCCCAAGATCAGCCCACGCCTGGTTCTACAGTGTCGACTCCGATGGGGACGTGGCCAGCATTCATGCCAGTACCATGTCGGATGTGCACAGTTTCAAGGTGCCGGACACAAAGAACTCACAGAAGTCACAGCGCACCCAGCTGGTGCAGCACTTCCCCAGCAATGTCTACCACCGCAACAATCATCGCCATGGTGGACACGTGCAGCGTCGCCAACTGATCTTCGTGGCCCTGTTGCCGTCGGTGGAGTCGGACAATAAAAATGATTGCATTATGCCCAAGGTGCTGCCGGTGCTGGAGTTGGGGATTGCGCATGTGCAGCGTTTGGGATTCGTGGGAGGTGTACAGATTGATATAACACTCATAGCACGTGACACATACTGCTCCTCGACATATGGACCGCTGGGATTCTTCGAGATCTACACTCAGTGGCCAGAGATGAATGCCATATTCGGTTTACCCTGTGAATATGTGCTGGCTCCCATTTCACGCTATGCGGATGTCTGGCAGATTCCTCTACTCACAACCGGCGGTAATGCTGGTGAGTTCAGCAAGAAGGCGGAGAGTTACTCCACACTCACCCGCCTCAAGGGAGCACAGGTCAATAATCTGGGCAACATGGTGCGAGCCATCCTTAATACCTACAACTGGACACGCACCGCACTGATCTATCAGAATGAGAATGCCAAGATCAAGGGCAACTCGGTGTGCTTCCTCTGCCTGGCTGCCATACACGATACCATCGAAAAGGAATCGGTCTATCAATTGGGTTTCGATACCGCGCATTGGACCAAGGATTATATCATTCGGCTGCTACGCAGTGTCGCAATACGTTCAAGAAGTAAGTGCGGTTCTTTCAGTTGGGAATTTTAACACACTTTATAAAAAGAAAACATGAAAGACTTTTTTTCTTTTTTTTTTTTTATTTATTATTTATTATTATTTTTATTTTTTTATTTTTTATTACCATAGTGTAACTTTATAAATATATTTAAAATCAAATTTAATATGTGATTATGCCAGCAAATTTTTTGGAATCATTTCAATTTATATTTATTATACGTCTGTCAAATTTCATAGAACATTTTCCCCGTTTTCACACGATTAATCATTGTGAAAATTCCCCCCTGATCATAAAAAACTGCCTAGTAAGGAAAATAAATGAAATGCGCGCTGTCGCTTGGGATAAAATAGAATTTTGAATATAAATGCCTGTGCTGAGGTATAACGCCCCCGTAATATATAATTACCATTCATTTAATTATATTAATTGACAATTAGCAAACATTACCAAACACGATACGTTCCGCCCCGTTCGAGCTATTCGTGTTGTACAAGAGTTGTTTGCTAATTGATTTTTAATATTAAGTGAGATAAACGATTATTGAACACATCGATAGGCGGTTGCTCTTTAAAGTCTCTCTGAACAAAGAGTTATTAATTTGAGATCTATTTTAGCTCGATTTTTATATCACAAAGAAACCATATGATGCAGACAAAATACGATTCCCATTTTTTTAGACACCTTTACAGCTATTTATTTCTTCAACTGCGCATGGAAATGTTTTAATTATATCATAATTATGGCATTGTATGCCATTTCGAAGAGATTTATTTCAAACTCAATTCGTTCTGGTCGGCACATTCGTCAGACGACAAAGAAATATTATTATGGACAGTACAGAGAGAAGCTAAAAATATCACCGAGTTCAAGGGCAGTTGTCTGATCGAACAGGTATTCAGTTATCGAATATTCAAGCAGTAAATATAATATGTGGGATACAGAATTATTAAGTAAGCAAAATATAAAAGAAGAATATTATATATGTTTATATACGTAGTATAAAGATTCACAATCTTTCAGAAGATATCTACTGTTCAAACAAATTATGCATTCAGTTCCCAAAAAAAAAATGGAAGAATTATATTAGACTTTGTATTGTAACTTTCAACTGCAGTTGTATATTATAATAATACGTATTGGATTGATTGCACATGATAAGAAACACGATCATGCACCTCAAATAAACGTTTTACATTTCAGGAATTTCTGTTGATTCTTGAACTGTATATCAAAACGTGCACCTGAATTCAAAATAATATTGTAATTGAAAGAAATACCCTTTTGACATTTTTTTTAAATTTATGACATTTTTAAAAATAAAATCGAACAATGCAATATTTAAATAAGTCAAATAAAATTTTAGCTAATTAATCGCTTAGAAGACAATGACCTCAATTAGTTACTCAGACGATTAATATTAATTGTTACCATCCCCGAAGTTTACAATCGTATAATTCATTATTGTCGACACTGACTCAGAGCACTTTTTACCCCAATACAGTGACTGCAATGGAAATGCAAATGTATTATAATATATATATCGTTACATATTTACATACACACGTGCAACTGTACCAAATGTCACATCTTAACTCAATTTACAGCTGGAACTCACAGAGAACCAGATGCAACCAGATGCTACGGCAATAATTCTACATATATATGTATATATCAGACACACATTTTTGGATATCTGTGTAATTAAATCAAGTCAAAGTTTTACACTGAACTTGACATTGACGTCTTAAGCGAGTTGAAGTGCGTGACTGAAAGATACCCTGCAATCTTTAAAATGTTACTTTCCTATTGAAATATCTAAGCGCTCTTTTATCCAGAAATCTGAAAAATTTCCTATGCTGGCTTATGTTTTACTTATGAATTTTAAGTATAGGGTATTAGTAGTCACAACTTACCTGTATATTTTCCCGTCCAATTGACTGGCATTTAAATAATTAAAGTCAGCCTTAGTGACTAGAAAATTGTCTGAGATTATTTCGTAATTATTGTTGTCAATTATGTAAACAGATTGAGTGCAACATCTACCGTTATACCAGACTATTTGTATCTACATTAAACATAAGCTCCCTCACCCCTCTCAAGCTCGAATTGAAATCACACACCTTATAAATCAATATTTATTTATTGCATTTTCCCCAAACAAATTGTACAAATAGCTCAGGGCAAATATGCTCACACATATGTATTTACTTTTCCCATGTAAATATTATAATTATTTTCTTTGTATTATTTGCTGCTATTTGTTCAAATGAGCACAAAATGTCCCTGGTTGGGGTCGGGCTTGGGGTCATTGTGGGTCGCCAGGACTGTGCAATATTCATGCTGGTTTTAAATTAATAAATTTAGATTAGTATTGTCGAATTAATTAGTAAACTGTCAGCATTTAAATTACATTTCCTTTTTTGACTGCATTATATAGACTTTTGCATTCAAAAATAAATAAATAAATAAATGTAGGAAAAATCAAAACAAAGTTTAGTTCTAAATATAACGTTTTAAATGGAGATAAGAGGAGCTCGAACAAAAAGGTTTCCCCTTTTTTATCAGACAATAATTATGTTATCTGCTCAGCCGACTAAATCGGCTACTGACCACGCATAACCCATAGTATTGTAAACTTATCTGGGCTGACCGTAATACTAAACCATAAATGAGCCTACATCGATCGTTTTGTTTTTATTTTTTCTTTGGTTTCGGGTCGAGAGCTCTCAAGTGTCTCTGTCATGTGAGAAAGAACAAAAAGAATATGAAGACTGTGTCTTCTCTAAGCTGAAGCGTATTTCAAGTCTCTGATACCCGATCTGCTGACGTCAAGAGAAACTGACACATTTACAGCGGGATTGTCTTGTCTCGTGTTGTTAACAAAGTGTACGAATTTTAAATAAATTAATACATTTTTAATGACACGAGCTCAGTCCCATACATATACATATGTTTATATGGTATAGGGTTATAATTATTGTGAACCGAAAACTGTTAACTGAAATCTGCAATTCGTTTTGCTCTTTCTTCTCTCTCCTTCTCACTCTCTTATTATTTTTTTTTTTTTCTTTTTTTTGCAGTTGTCATTATGTGCGCCGATCCGCAGTCCATACGTCAAATTATGCTGACAGCCGAGTCAGAGAATATGATCGATAGCGGCGAATATGTTTTCATCAATATTGAATTATTTTCGCGGTGAGTACAAGTACAAAATAAATATATAAATTACTCGGCGGCACCAAGTGGGCAGCAACAATAAAAATAATAACAATTATGGCAACACACAATCACACAAACTGATCATTTATAGCAATAGCAATAGCAATCGCTACAGTTTGTGGCCTTTCACTTTGCCAAACACGCGCACTTTGAATATTCTTTACAAAGTGCGCATAATACATATGTACATATTAGCCAAGGTTATTAAAATTATGAAATTTACCAACAAAAATAACTCCAATAAACGAACACACACACACACACAAAGCAGACGCAGTCAACAATTAAGATCTATTTATAAATGAGGAAATTCCGATTTTCGACACATGTCTGACTCGAGCATTATTAACTCTAATGGCAAATGATCACAAAAAACTAACGAAAACCCATCGCCTTCTATGTCTTCTATGTGGCTGCTGTATAATAATTATATTGTAGAAATCTGCTGACTCATCGCTTCCTCGCACCCACATACCACCATCGAATACTGAATACCTCCGACTTTATATGAATTAACTTTGCCGCTCTTTGTGCAGCCAAATTTGCGATCTATAAACAAAAACAGCTGCTGATAATGTGCACAAACAGTAGAGGGAATGCGTATGCAATATCATTATAATCCCACGCAAATTTATCTGTTCTGATAAAGATTTAAATAATTATCGTATAGACAATATAGACAATATATATAGACTTCTTATCGATTTAAACTAGTTTTTCGCATCTATCAAATAGTTTGCCCCCCCTTGTTATAGTATACTATTGACAAGATCTTTTTAAAAACGACTCGAGTTTTTTATAGTACATTTATAGTGCATATTTAATATGCAACTAATCAACACATTCCCCTCGATCATTATAGAAACTTACTATAGCTGTGCTATATATAAATAACAAATATTTACGAAAACGAATACGAGTACAAAAATTCGAAATCTGAATACGAATGCGAATACGAATACGATCTACTACTATGCATGTGTGTGGGTGTGTGTGTGTGTGGCACGGCAAGTGTTGGAGCGAAAAGGGCAGATGGGTTGGGGGCTCTCGATATGAGAAATAGGCGGCAATTATTTACATGTGCACTATCCGTAAATGCACTCTAATCGCATAACCTCAGCGAACCTTGTAATCAATGGAAAATATTGCGAATGAATAAAGAAATCTGTCTATATATACAAACAAACTAACTAATATATACACAAATATTGCATTAACTAATGCACTTCCTGATACGAAATCTGAGTGCTCCGTAATTTTGTGAGATCGATCGAAAATTGTATTTAATATATATAATAATAATATTAAGCTATAAACGCTGAGATAAATAATTGGTGTAATAATGATATATTCATTCACAACATGTAATAGCATAAATCACAGTTGATTTTATTAGCATTTCGATTATATATCGCAATCGGTTATCGGGCTGTTAATCGACTGAAAAAGTGTCACTTGCTGACTTGGCATAGAACAGCTGACATTGAGTTGGTAACACAACACAAACAAGCGGCGGCTGATAAGCACAAGCACATGCACTCGCACAGTGGGCAAGATCACAAAATTTTGAGACAGAAATTGCACGTTCGCATTGACTGTATTGACACAATTGTCTCGCTCTATGTGTGTGTGTGCAGCGCTGGAAATCGCAATTTTCATTCTATTTATAAATGGCTTATGACGCATATCAGAGAGACTGGAAGCTGGCACATTGATAAGAAGCGAGAGTACACAAAGTGCAAAAGTTTGTTGCGAAGAACAAGTCCATCAATAACTTTGTCAATCTTTTGTGATTACAGGGTGCCATATATGACGTCGCTGCCGTGGTACGATAAGAACGATACCGATGAAAATAATCAGCGGGCCAAGAAGGCCTACACGGCCATGTTGACCGTTACACCGAAGCAGCCCAATGATGACGCCTACACGAAGGTCTCCAATGAGGTGAGTGTGCCGGTAGCAAAGGATGTGTCCGAATTTGCATCGTAATGGAATTGCCGGGAGCGTAAAGAGGGGGATTCCAGGTGAATTCTGTCTTCTCTCTCTCTTTCTCTCTGTGTTTTCCTGTTTCGTTTTTGGATTTTCTTTTCATTTCATGCATACTCAATTGCAATGTACCAGCCTATTTTGCATATGTACATGTATGCACAGATCTATGTGTACATGTGTAGGTCCATGGAAACTGTAAACATATTTCAGTGGGAACAACAAACAAACAACACGCTAACCAAGTCGAAGAAGCCCCCGCTTTCCCCCTTCCTCTATTCACTCTTGTTTTCTTTTCCACTTTTCCACTTTTGTTCTTCTGAGCTGTTGCAAGTCTGATAAGCTCGCAGCCAGACTGACTGCAGCTAATGACAGTTAACACCTTGTGCCGCCAGTGGGAGCTGCCAGGGACATCAGAAACTCATTATCTGTATAGCGTATGAAGTTTGCAATTGAGAAAGGCATTTACCACATCTGTTACGGAATGAAATTTAATGTATTTATAGCTATACAATACTTAAGATAAATGCTGGATAGTTTAAGTGCTAAGGAAGGTGCCAAGTATAGATCAAGACATAATTTTTGAACTCATTTTTCTGCGATGTTTATAGTATGCTCTCATATTCAAAATGGGTACAAATACCTTCAAAAAGAAATTTGTACTTATATTTTTTTTTTTTATAACTTTATTTCATTTAGTTTACTTCATATAATTTTTTAGATATTTGGATACAGATAATTGCAGTATTCTCTATTGGAGAATAAAGTATTCTCTCATATTCACAATGGGTACAAATATGATGCTTTCAAAAAGTGATTTGTATATTTTTATAATTTTATTTCATTTAGTTTTTTTTTCAATTAATTTCTTAGATATTTTTAGACATTAATAGAGCCGATTTGGGTACAGATAAGGTCACTTGCCATATTCTCTATTTGCGTGTATAGTATTCACAATGAGTACAAATATGATGCTTTCAAAAAGTGATTTGTACTTATTTCTTTTTTATAACTTTATTTAATTTAGTTTTTTTCATATATTTTTCATACATTTTTAGACATTAGAATACAGATACTTGCCATATTCTCCATTTGAGAATATAGTATTCTCTCATATTCAAAATAGGTACAAATATGATGCCTTCAAAAAGTAATATGTACTTTTTTTTTTTTTTATAAATTTATTTCATTTAGTTTTTTTTACTTAATTTTAAATTTAAATTTTAAATATTTCTAGACATTAGTAGAGATGATTTGAATACAGATAAGGTTACTTTTTGAGATCTGATTTGCCCTCCTACTCACAATGGGCATGTCAATCTAAAAAGAAACCTATATAGCATCGAAGCTGCCCTCTGCTTACCCTCTCTATTTATGCCATTTCCATAGTTCTTTATGCGCCGCGACAAGAGCTCAGCTCGACTTGCTTCCATAATAGCCGAAGGACGCGAAGTACAGTGGCTTCGCTATGGTCATGTCCTTGATTTATGCGACATGCTCGAGTTGAGAATATTTCCAAAGGCGATTGCGGATGCATTTGCAGCCTTGCTATGCTTTGCCTTGCCTGCTTCCTTTGCTCCTCTTCCCTGCTTGCCAGTTTGCCGCCAACTGTCAAAAGGACATTGGCAACATGCCTTTGCAGACGGAGGAGGAGCACTCCCAGAAACAGTCCCAGAGCCAGACCCCCTTGTCCTTAGTCCCTTAGGGTCTGCATTGGACCTGGCAAAGTGCGGCGTGCAATAATTTCCGCACGGATTGTGGCGACAACTCGTCGCTGTCGTGGATTGCGATTGCGATGCGACTTGCAACTAGCTTCGGGGTAATTGAATTTCACGGCTGCCAAAGCAATTAGGATTGGGTTGGGTTGGGAGGAGGAGCAGGAGAAGGCCAGAGTGCGCCGGCTGTGACTAATGCGCGTATAAATCTTTGTTGCCCACAGATCAAAGACATCGCCTCTGCCAAGTACAATTACACGTTCAGCGAGAACGAACCCATCTCGGCATTCGTCACATCCTTCTTCGACGGCGTCCTGCTCTATGCGAATGCGCTGAACGAGAGCATTAGGGAGGACCCCAGCATGCTGAGCAGACCCATCAATGGTACGGATATTGTGCGTCGTATGTGGAATCGCAGCTTTACGGGCATCACTGGCAACGTAACCATCGATTCGAATGGGGATCGCATCTCGGCATACTCGCTGCTGGATATGAATCCCAATACGGGTAGATTTGAAATTGTTGCGCATTTTCTGCACAATCGTCTGGAATTCGAGTCGGAGAAGGAGATTCATTGGGCCGGTGGACGTGAGCAGGCGCCACCGGATCATCCAATCTGTGGCTACGATGGATCTCTATGCCCGGACAACTGTAAGTAGGAGAAGAGGGAGAGAAAGGGATGTACTTACAGCTTCTTCCCCCTCATAGCGCTGCCTGGCTACGCCATCCTTTCCATAGTTCTGGGCACCATGGTCATCATTATGGCCGTGTGCTTCTTCTTCGGCTATCGTCATTATATCGCTGAGGCTGAGATCAATTCGATGAGCTGGAAGGTCTCGCTGGAGGATGTCATGTTCCGCGATGCGGCAGATCATGGCATGCGCGGATCATTCCATTCGCTGGTCAAGCAGAGTTCACAGCTCACCCTCATGTCCGAGGACATGGTGTCCATCAATGGCGATCGTCAGATCTTCATACCGGTGGGCATGTATCGCAAGAGTAAGGTGGCCATCAAATCCATTGAGTGGGACAATGGGCAGGTTGTACTGTCGCGCAGTTTGATGCTGGAATTGAAACGCATGAAGGATCTGCAACACGATCACCTGGTCAAATTCTATGGCGCCTGTCTGGATCAGCGTCGCAGTTTCCTGCTCACCGAATACTGTCCCAAGGGATCACTGCAGGATATACTCGAGAACGAGCAGTTCCAGCTGGACTGGATGTTCAAGCTGTCGCTGATGCATGACATTGTGCGTGGCATGCAATTCCTGCACAGCTCCGACATACGCTCCCACGGCAATCTGAAGTCATCCAATTGTGTGGTCGATTCGCGTTTCGTGCTCAAGATCACCGACTTTGGATTGCACAGTCTGCGACGCAGTCATCATGATGTCGAAAGTGATATAGAGAATTGCAATAGTCATGCCTATTGGAAGAGTAAGTGCAGCCATATTAATCTTTAACTTAATTCCAACATATTCCATACGTTTCGCAGAGCTTTTGTGGACCGCACCCGAACTACTGCGTCTGGAACATCAACGTTCTCCCGAGGGCACCCAAAAGGGCGATGTCTATTCGTTTGGCATAATTGTGCATGAGATAACCACGAGACAGGGACCCTTCTATCTGGGCAACTGTGTGCCCGAGAAGACGCCTCAAGGTAGGCAAAGCCTCTTTTATCTCAATTCAATTTATTTTCCCTCTTTTTCATCTTCTCCCTCGTGGGCAAGGGAATAGAGAGAGAGAGAGAGTTGCCCCATAGTAAATTGAATTGAGTATTTTTTTTTTTTTTTTTTTTTTTTTTATTAAGTGAAGAATCCGTACATCATAATATTGTATCTTAACAGCACATGGTGCAGAAATATTCCTAAAAATTACCAAACACTTTATCAAAATAATAATAATAATAATAAGTAAAGTAGGATATTTGTATATTGAATTGAGTATATCATATGCAAGTTGGGAGATCTGAAAAAAATGTATACAAAATATGAAAGAATTTCTCTAAGCTGTAACGATTTAGCTAGTGTTCTACACTGGAACACTTTATTCTACTTTAAGGCCGAAAGCTTCTAGAAATTGGCCCTCATCAAAGTTTGCCCCCCAAACTTTTCCAAATTGTTTTGTTGCCAAGAGAAAAGAGATAAAAGATGGAAATATATAGTTGAAAGAGAGATTCGCAGCGAGGTCATGAATAGTTGTTGGTCCGGAAGTTTCCATTCCATTTGAGCCCTTCGCAGCCACTTGACAAGTTCATCAAATTAGGAGGGCTCCTCCTCCTCCTTCCTGCTCCCTGCTCCCTTCTTATTCCCAATGATTTCCCTTAAGCGGAACTGTGCGCAAATTAAATACAGTTAATTCTTTCTAGGTTATATTATGTATTTTTAAATAATATAGTAAAATATGTATATGATTATATGCTTATTTCACTGTCTATCGGGTTCATACTGTCAGGATTAGGGCAGAATATGTGGCGTAACCAAGTCCAGCAGCCGTATGGCTCTTCGGGCGGATCAACTGGATCACCTTGTCGGATAATCAAAACATTTGAACATCTATGCTGTTGTTTCGGTGTCGTCTTGTTGTTGTTGTTGTGGTTATTCTCTTCGTGCCAAACCTGTCGCAATTGATGACGTCGTTCCAACTGCCACAACCATTCCACACGAGAACTATCCCAGCCAGCACGAGTTTTCTGTCGACTGCAGAGTATTTTTTCACAGGAGCAATCCCCGAATATTATCTCAGCATCGGAAGGACCTACTAAAGAAATCCCAAATAATCTATAGCTAATCTCTCTCACACTTTTAACTGACCTTCGTATTTGCAATCAATAAACTCATCGTATCCACCGCATTCCCTGTGCCCGTGCAATAATAATTTCAGCATCTTGAGCTCCGCTTGTCTCTCCCGCTCATTGTAACACGTGACCAGCTGACAATCGCTCGAGATTTGGCTGGACCAGATCTCACTGCTGGCCCCATTCCACTTGGAGCCATGTCGCCTCTGTCGGCTTCGGGTCAACGTTTGTGGCCAAGAGAAATTGTTATGCCGCATGGAGTCCATGATCTGGTGCTGCTGGTCTGGTTGCTGTGTGGTGTCTGTGCGTGTCGGTCGGTTCGGCTATGATATGAATCCAATGTTATCCATGGGAGCGCTCTGTTTTTAATGTAGCATCACATTATAGTCACAAAATTATAACTTCAATTTAAAAAAACAAACAAACAACAAAATGTTTCGCACTGAAGTCTAAAGCAGAGCATTTTGCTATCCTGGATTTCTTTCAGAGATTGTTGAGCTGGTCAAGCACTACAAGCCGCAGTTGATGCATGCAGGCAAACCCTTTAGGCCTGAGCTGGAACCGTGTGGCGATACCAAGGCGGATGTGCTGGGCATTATCAGACGCTGCTGGGCAGAGGATCCACTCGAGCGACCGGATTTCAATACACTCAAGTCCATGATACGCAAGTTTAATAAGTAAGTAACAGCTAAGATTCCAAGACTCCATCTCACATCTCTCTTCCTCATCCACAGGGACAACGAGACCGGCAACATTGTGGACAATCTGTTGAAGCGCATGGAAATGTATGCGAATAATCTGGAGGAATTGGTCGAGGAACGCACACAGGATTATCTGGAGGAGAAGAAGAAATGCGAGAAGTTGCTGTATCAATTGCTGCCGCAGAGTGTGGCAGCTCAACTGATCTCTGGCCAGCCGGTGGTGGCGGAAACCTTCGATCAGGTTACCATTTACTTTAGTGACATTGTTGGATTCACAGCCATCTCGGCGGAGAGCACGCCCATGCAAGTGGTGCAATTTCTCAATGATCTCTACACCTGCTTCGATTCGATTGTGGAGAATTTCGATGTATATAAGGTGGAGACAATTGGAGATGCCTACATGGTTGTATCGGGTTTGCCCATACGCAATGATAACTTCCATGCACGTGAGATTGCACGCCTGGCGCTCGCGCTGCTCGAGGCGGTGCACAATTTTAGGATACATCACAGACCCAATGATCGGCTGAAGCTACGAATTGGCCTGCACACGGGACCCTGTGTGGCTGGCGTAGTGGGTCAGAAGATGCCGCGTTATTGTCTCTTTGGTGATACCGTCAACACCGCCTCCCGCATGGAGTCCAATGGCGAAGCCCTGAAGATTCACATTAGCGAAAATACCAAGTTGGCACTGGATGAATTTGGTACATTTGTGACCACACGACGTGGTCTGGTGCCCATGAAGGGCAAGGGGGAAATGTTAACGTATTGGCTGGAGGGTGAGGTGCCCAAGCCGGATGCATTGATATCGCCCAGCAAGCTAATGCTGACACGTCGCTCCTCACTGAAGCAACCCCAACGACAGCCACACACAATCTACAAACAATACTCAGAGCTGGGCGTGGTGGCCGCCCTAACGCCGCCCATTCCGGCCATAGCGCTGCCTGCCAGCAATGACAAGGAGAGGGACAAGGATACCTCGCCGAATCTGCGCGTCAAACGCAAGATTAGCTCCAGTTCACCCAAGCTCAATGGCAGCTGCTTCGAGCACAGTGGCAGCAGCAGCAGCGGCAGCAATGCGCAACCAAAGACTGAGGCCAACACATACTACCTGGAGGCGGGAGGACATCAACAGAATCCCAACGATAGTCGATCGCTGCGCAGCGTCGAGGAAGGCGGAACTGTGGCCACAGGGAATGATGCAGCAGCAGCTGGATCCGACAGCTGGGAGCTGGCAAACTTTCGTCTGCCGCTGAGTGGAACTCTCAAGAACGCTCACAGCAATGCTAATCATCATGGCCATCATGGCCATCACCAGATTACCTCCAACTCCAATTCCAATTCCAATCTAAGCGGCATTCTGCAGCCTGTGCCGCAGCCTCGCAGTCGCTTGAAGCCATCGCCCACGATCTCAGTGCTCTTGAAGAGCAGTCGCAACGATGCCGCCGCTGTGGAGACGGGCAGCATGGGCAGTGGGCAACGGATTAAGTTTGCCGACTGCGATGAGACGCCGCTGCTCAGTGCCAAGAAGGCGCCCGCATTGCCACCAACGGCAGCGGCAGCGACAGCGCTTAGTCTCGAGCGGAGCAGCAGTAGCTGCAGCAATCAGAACATTCCAGCCCTGAGCGCGGACAATCCCTACGGCTATCTAGTCAAGAACTACAAGCAGCTTCTGTGTAAGCCCGGAACAGTCTCGAATAGTCATGGGAACGGGCATGGGCACGTTCATGGACACGGGCATGACCTCACCTTGGCGGAGGAGTGTCCCTGTCCACCGGTAGCTGTGCGTGGGGCAGGAAACAGTGCCGTGACACAGCCGCTTTTGGCAAAAATAAATTCGTAGTTGTAAGCATTAAGACTCATTTACCCTAAGATATATCCGCCCCCCTCCCTCTTTCTACTTAGTACCTACTCGTAATGATGCATATTAAATGTACTTGTTTGTGATAATAAGTTAAAAAACCAAGTTGAACAATTTAGTAGTAAAAAAGCCAGAGTATATTTGTGTAAATATGCATGTTGTAGTTGTAGTTGTAGATAGAGGACTGTTCCGACTTTGCTTAGAAATATTTCAAAGGCATTACTATATAGTGAAATTTGTAAATTAAAGTGTTAGCATAAAACTCTTGATCTAATCACAAACTATTTGGTTGAATTTTGCAATGACATTTTGATTACTAGAAACTCAGAAACAATTAAGCTAAAAAAAATATATATATGTGTGTAATTGTGAAGTATTAAAAACAAAAAGCTACAAAAAAAAAATCAGTTAATTGAGAAAATAAATATTTATTTACAAAAACATTGGGTCTTTTTTTTTAATTTCACAAAAAGTACTTTTTCAAATAATCGTTTGCGGCAATATGAGTCAGCGTACTATCTTTGATGATAACCGATTAGGCGTATCTCTTGACAGTGTCATGTTAATTTTTACATTGACATTCACAATATTAACAGTGCCAAAATGAGTTTAACAGTACCATCGCCGAGAAGAGTGCCATTTGAGTTGTAAATAAATAGAAACTGGATTTCTACCATCAAACAGTTGTTTGCTTGTAAATTAAGAAAATATAGTTAAATTTATTAATTAGGGCCTACGCATCGGCGTAAACAAAAGTAAGTGAAAACATAAATAACTTGTATGAAAAGAAAACAATGTCACAAACAATGGAACTAAGAGAAATTTAGAAAACAAAATTGCATAAGTAGTTGCATTAATAATATGAATGAATTGCAAGTTTTGTTTGTTAAGCAGAGAGAAACAACATTAATTTTTTGATTTATATTTGATGTACCACAAATTCAATGATTTTTCAATTGCACATAGTTGTGAAATAGATTGTTGACGGAAGCGGGCACGCAATTATTTTTAATAAAAATAAATACACATAATATGTACTTCGCCTTTGTAGTACGTATCAAATTATTAACTTTTTATCTGAATTCAAGTAGTCCGCCCGCTGTTTAACAATTTTTGTCCGGTTTTTTTTCACATTGTCTGCACCCGGCTCGCTTATCGTAATATAATATAATTATCACTTTTTGCGCACGCCTATTGTGTCAACTGCACGAATTGCTTTTTTTTAAGGTCTCAATAAGTTCGTATAGACTTAACAAATTCGAACATCATTTCATTCTTTTGCAGGACAGCAAAAATGTTGTATTGTCCGCCCAACGTGACGCTAAACGAAATTTGGACCAAGCATGGCTTCTCGCACTGTTTCATGGACACTGTGGGACCGGCAATTTGGGGCGGATTCCTACTTCTATTTGGCAGCATACAGCTACTGATGTATAGGAAATATGCCACGCCTACGGAACCCACGCAAATATCCAAATCACGACTGTATGCGCTCCAAATGTTTCTACTTCTCTTTTTCCCCATACTGGCGCTAGTAAGATTCCTGCTCAATGCCCGCATCTATGCTGACCATGCGGTGTATGGTTACATGGTGAGTATCCAAGAAATAATACATTTGATGGTATCTAATCATTATCTATTTCTATTATAGATATTTTACACATGTACGGTGTGTTTCTCCTATCCCTTCTGCATATGCCTTATAAGAAAGGAGCGTTACTATCAGCTGCCCTCCTTGCCGACTCGTGGGCATGGTTTAATTCTATTGCTCTTTTGGACTTTGGCATTGATCAATGAAGCGCTGGCGTTTGTCAACTTGGGCCACGAGGACTGGTGGTTCCATTTGAAAAAGTATGTTGAAAGGTCATCAGATAACCTCTATGTTTAAAGTGCAATATCACGAGACGGAATTATATTAAGACGGTTGTGCACTTGTTAGGTGTATCGAAATTGTACCTACATGCGTCATTTTGTCAACTACCAAACCCTTTATCACTCGTCTTCTGGCATTACCTAGACTTATCTTGTTTTTCATTTGAATTGAGTCAGCACATTGTTGTATATGATAATTAATATACCATACTAATTCACTCTCAATTTCTATACACAGCAACAAGGATGAAATTGAGATGGGCCTCTTTGTTACACGTTTCCTCTGCTCTCTGCTGATCTTTGTACTTGGCCTTAAGGCACCCGGCGTAATGGCACCATATAATCCGCATCATCGCTTGGATAATGATTCATCTAGTGAGACGGCAGGCAACGTGCCAACTGGGTCAGCATTTCGTAATGGTTGGCGTAAGCTGCGCACCCTATTTCCTTATCTGTGGCCCAAGAAGGATAAAATGCTTCAGCTGGCAGTAATCATTTGTATTATATTGCTCATAGCGGGACGTGTTATTAAACTGTTTCTGCCCATTTATCGCAAACTGTTGGGTAGGTCGTACTATCAATTACGATGACAACTATAAGCATAAAATAATCAAAATTATCTTTTGTATGTGTGCAGTGGACAGTCTAACAATTGAGCCTATCGTGTTCCGTTGGGACTTTGTGCTTATTTATGTTACGCTATCGTTTCTACAAGGCGGCGGCACTGGCAGCATGGGCCTCTTCAATAATCTGCGCACTTTCCTTTGGATTCGCGTGCAGCAGTATACAACGCGCGAGATTGAAATTGATCTGTTCCGGCATTTGCATCAGCTATCCTTGCGCTGGCACCTGCAACGCAAGACGGGCGAAGTGCTTCGTGTTATGGATCGCGGCACAGACTCAATTAACAATCTGTTAAACTACATTGTTTTCTCCATAACACCCACCATACTTGATTTGATAGTGGCTGTGGTTTTCTTCATTTACGCCTTCAACTGGTGGTTTGGTCTCATTGTTTTCCTTACCATGTTTTTGTATATAGGTAAGCCTGATGAAAATTTAGATGATCTGAAGTGTTTAATTACAATTTATTTTTGTTTTATGTAGCTTCCACCATTGCCATTACGGAGTGGCGCACAAAATACCAAAGAAGAATGAATTTGGCGGACAATGAGCAGCGTGCTCGCAGTGTAGATTCGCTGCTTAATTTTGAAACAGTCAAGTATTATGGAGCAGAGACCTATGAGGTGGACTGCTACAGAGAAGCAATACTCAAGTACCAGAAGGAGGAGTTTTTGTCGATGCTCACGTTAAATATGTTAAATACAGCCCAGAATATAATTCTGTGTCTGGGCCTGCTGGCTGGATCTCTACTCTGCGTCTATTTGGTGGTACATCATCAGACCTTAACTGTCGGTGACTTTGTGCTGTTCTCGACATATCTCATGGATCTGTACATGCCATTGAATTGGTTTGGTACCTATTATCGTGCTATACAAAAGAATTTTGTGGATATGGAAAATATGTTTGAATTGCTACGCGAGAATGAAGATATTGTCGATGCTCCTGGAGCTGCTCCACTACTCACTGCTGGCGGTGGCATAGAATTCTCGAACGTTACATTTGGTTATTCACCGGAAAAAACGGTGCTGCGTAATGTAAACTTCTCGGTTCCTGCAGGAAAAACAGTTGCTATCGTAGGACCCTCTGGTGCTGGCAAGAGTACCATCATGCGTTTGCTTTTCCGTTTCTACGATGTGCAGATGGGTGCAATATCGATCGATGGACAGGATATCAAACTAGTTCAGCAGCAAAGTCTGCGTAAGGCAATTGGTAAGCAAAACTTTTGTACTAATCATAGAAATCGTTACTAATTCCCGTTGATTTAATGTTTTTCAGGTGTTGTTCCACAGGATACGGTTCTCTTTAACAATACCATTTATTATAATATTGAATATGCCAAAATAGGCTCATCACCGGATGCGGTTTATGAATCAGCACGATCGGCAGATATACATGAAAGAATCCAGGGATTCCCGGATGGCTACGAAACCAAAGTGGGCGAGAGAGGATTACGTTTGAGTGGCGGTGAAAAACAACGTGTGGCCATCGCGCGAACCCTGCTGAAAGCACCAATAATTGTACTCCTCGATGAAGCTACCTCGGCACTGGACACACACACAGAGCGAAACATACAGGCGGCATTGTCACGGGTTTGTGCAAATCGCACAACCATCATTGTTGCCCATCGCCTCTCTACAATTATCCATGCCGATGAGATTTTGGTACTCAAGGAGGGCAGCATTGCCGAACGGGGCAAGCACGAGGAGTTATTGCTGCGAGAGGATGGCATCTATGCCGACATGTGGCAGCAACAGCTTAAGAATCTGGATACCGAACAAAGTTCAAGTGATGGCAGTGCACAATTATCGGAAAATGTTGGAGGAAAGACGGAGAGTTCAAAGCAGACGTCTGCAGCAAGTACTGGAGCTATCTTTAGAGCGGGTCATGCGCATGGAGGAGCTCGTTAAGCGGAGATGGATATATAAGACATTAGATATTAAGCTAAGCTGATTTCAATAATTCTTGTTACATGTGATTTGTGGTACTTGTTGTACATACTTGTGCACCACAAGCAGTTTCCGTGCGAGTCCTATAGTGTTTTGTCTATACATATTAATTTGTAATAAACAAATATTTCTAGTTTTTATAAGTGCGCGACTACTACGATCTTTTTGAGTTCGAAATTTTTAAGAGCGTTGAGAGCCTCTCTTAGGTCTCTCTGAGATCATTGCTTATCAGTGGCAGCAGAAAACCTCCAGCAAGGCCAACGCAACGGCTTCATCGCAGACTCTGACTTCAGTTTGAGAACAGAACGCGATCAGAGCAGACGTGAAATTTCGAAGGCGATCTCTGCAGTGGCTTCGTTGGTGATAAAGCAAAACAGCGGCTTCTTTGAAAACGTTCATCGTTTTATATATATTTTTAATTATATATATAATTCATATAGACTGTGAATCTGTCGTGTTATTTGTATAAAATCATAACAAAATCGCCGCAATAACGATTATCTATCTATTGGGCTTAGATCATGCGGCGACTGAAGTGTTCCGTGTTTATGTGTACGTAGAAAGTAACCTAAGTTGATAAACCCAAAAGAATCATATCAAGGAATGTATTCAAGAACATGACGTAATTGAAAATTCATTGAATAACATATAAGAAGCAAAAAAAAAAAAAACAAATATAAAGAGACACCAAAAATCACCACACTATATGCAATACATACATGAATGTTGTATTGATTAAACCGTTGTGGATCATATAGCACATGCATGTATGTAGTATGTATATGCATTCTTGTATACATATGTGTATATAGACGAAATTCAATTGATAAAGTGTATTGAAAGCTGTTGCCCCCGCTCGCTGTGCCTCTGCCTGTGCCTGTGCCTGAGCCGGGGCAGAGAGTTTATTGCCACACGCAACAAATTTGTCGATTGATTCTATGTCCAATCCAACATAACAAAGCGATCTGTCAATTTTTCCAGTTCTATTTATAATCATCGATGTCGGCCATGCATTCAACATAATTGGAATCAATAAGCAAATGCTCTATGAGTATGTTGGGAATGTGCTGGTTGGCTCAAAGCCCCAGGACGAAGGACGTCCGGCGCCGCCGACAACAGGTTGGATTGTGCGCGGCAAGTTGACGTTGCAGCGTCAAAATGAATTGTACATGGCTGCTGCGGTGAGTCCCCTCCCAACCCCCCTACTCCCTATTTTTACAGACCCCCACTACCTACCCCCCTACCTACCAAGCGGCTGATAAGACAAACGAAATCAAATATAAATATACTATATACAAAACTCTCAAATTAAACTCGTGTTCAATTCGAAATAAAACCCAAGCAAATTAATTTAGGTCTCATGCTTAGTATATTATACATATATAATATATGTTTATAGAGCAATGACTTGCAACTAACTAATTTTTAAAATTGGGAAACAGAACAGAATTTATTTTATGCGCGAATTTACAGTTTTTAAATGAGTTTCGTTGGAAAATTTAAAATAGGAAAATTTACTGAACTTTTGTAATCTTTTACACGTTTTAAATATGAGCTAATACTATTTACGTTTTATATAAATATACTATGAATTTTGTTTACAACTCGGTTAGGCGTATGTGATTTTCTAGTACATATATATTATAATATAATATGTATGCATCTAGTTGTTATCAATTGAAAATCATTTTTTCGACTGATATAAATTGATTGATTTCATGATCAATTTGTGGAATTCAATAAAGCGCCAACACAGGCGTTCGTACCAGACCCGGTCCCGTTCCCGTTCCCGGTCCAGACAAGTGTCTCAGCTGTCTGCGGCAGACACACACACACACACACACACATACAGAGACACACACACACACACAGGTTCAGTGTGCAAAAGAATTCGCAGATGAATTAAAAACAATTTAACCTTTCGCTGTCTCCCCCAGTGCACAATGAACTGAACTCGGCTGTGAACTTCTTTCATTGAGCCCAACAGCAAAACCAGATAATAATGATGTTGCATAGTACAGATATGCACATGCACACACACACACACACACACACACACACACACACACACACACACACACACACACACACGCACACACTGGGCGAGCTGCATAATCAGCTTAGATTGTTTTGACTGTGAGTGTGGGATCAAAGCGGCGCTTGGCTTATCAGCAGACATGTTGTGCGTGTGTGTGTGTGTGAGAGAGGGTGTGTGTGTGTATGTGTGTGCGTGTGTGTGTGTGTGAGAGGGTATACATGACCACACATGTTTGACATATGCATGTCAAATAATGCGTACTGTCTCTCTGACTAATACATTGTTTCTTAGATAAACCCAGCAGACTATCAGCTGCGGTCAGCTGATTTTCTCTCAGTGTAGATTTGTCCCATAGGAGGGGAGGTATTTCCCTGGAAAAGCTAATCCTCTTCTTTTCACACTGCACACAGCTCGTTATCGACGATGTCACGCTCAATAATTCCGGTGAGAAGTTTCTGCAAAACAAAGAGATGTACCCACCGTACAAACCCTTTAAGATCGTGCTCACCAGGAATGGCACCATATCCCATGTGGTCTTCAAGGAGGGTGATCCCATATGGTCGATTAATTTCAAGCGTGCCATTGCCAGTACACTGCAATTTCAGATCAAGTCCGGTGGTGCCTTTGTGCTGGATGAGGTCATCAAGTCCAGCGGCGCCTTTGTGGTCAATGAGGTGAGGATGACATTTTCGACGCGATCCTCATTGGTGTAGCAACTCTTTTTTTCACGTTTCAGACGGGCATCCATGGCCTTTGCCCCACGGAGTACTTTGTGTCCAACAAAACAAATGGATACATCTCTATACGCAAGACGCCCGAGCTGATGACCTGCGTCCCATACTCGGAGGCGGTGCATGTGACGCGCAGCAATGTGCCACCGAATACATGTGAATTTGATCATCAGAAGAGCGTAATCATTGGCAATGAAGCCATCTATGGCCTGATGCCGCACAACGAGACGGGTTACTTCCTCAGCATGGCCCATGCGAAGGGCACCACATTGATACACACCTTCGAGTCGACGGGAGAAGCGCAGTACATTAATTCCGAGTAAGTGGGGGGAGGGGGGGAAGCTAATCCACACAGAGAGAGATCCCTTAGCTTGCTTATCTCTCTTCAGGCTGGTGCTCAACTTCCTTAACGAAACCCTCATCGATAATCCCATTGACATTGAGACCTCAATGGCTTCCGAGATGTCGCATTTGCAGCTGCAGCCACTCGATATCAATGATCCCACCGGCGGTCGGAGTCCACAGCAGCAGGAGAATCTCATAACGGCAGCAGGTGAACTGTTGGACAACCTGGCCGAGGGGCTGGAGAGCACCGAATTTAAATTCAGCGAACCCTACGATTCCACGCTGTCGGATGTGATCAAGTTGCTCAGTGAAATGGATCTGACATCGCTGAAGAAACTCTACACGGAAGTGGACATTGGCACCTCATATCGCCAGGAGACCATACGGAATATCTTCCATGAGATCATCCCACGCATCGGCACCAAAGCCTCAGTATTACTAACACGTTATCTGGTCATCGAGAAGCCCATCAAATCACCAATTGCTGTACAGTTGCTCATCCCAATGCCCTTTCACATCTTCGAGCTGTCGGCGGAGCTGGTCAGAGAGTGTGAGGTATTCCTGAACATTGGACCCGATCGTCCGGATGTTAAGCAGGCGGCATACCTAAGCTTCGCCACGCTGGTCTACAATGTCTATGTGGCCAAGGGCATTGATAAGGATCAGTTCGAGGCATATGTGCAGAAATATTTGTATTTGTATCTGAGTAAGTGGACGCATTGATTCATCCAACCTTAACCCATAAATTAGACTGCCTAATCCTTCACAGATGAACGCAACTATGAGCAGAAAATGCTTTTCCTGCAGGGATTGAGTAATCTACAGTTGGGTAATGTGGCCAGCTATCTGGAACCGATTGTAATGGATGAGGGCAATGAGGATTTGCGCTTTATGGCCGCCTGGACAAATCTGGCGCTGGCGGATAAGCGTGCCGAACGCATATACGAGATCTATTGGCCCATCTTCGAGTCACGTAATGCCAGTCTGGAGCTACGTGTTGCAGCTGTCACATTGCTGCTGATCTCGAATCCTACAGCAGCCCGGCTGATCAGCATTCATCGCATCATACAGACCGAAAGTGATCCTCATCTGATTAACTACTATCGGACGACAGTGACCAGTATATCGGAGACAACGTATCCCTGCTATCAGCAGCTGTGAGTGGATTGATCTACGCCTTATCCTGTGATCTTTACCCAACTCCCTCTCCCTCTCTTTCGCTTCCAGTCGCCGCCTGCTTTCCTATATGCATCGCCATCTGCCACAGAAACCGGAGCCACGCTACTGGGTCACTGGCAACTACATCTTCGACTATCGCGACTCCAAGTTTGGCATTGGCGCCATGCTGCAAACATTCCTGGTGGGTGATCCCAAGTCGGATATGCCTGTGGTGTTTTATTTCAAATTCGATACGGAGGCACTGGGTAAATTCACGGGACAACTGGCGGTATGTACCAACTATGGGTTGATTTCCAAGCCAAGATCACCAACTGTTTTTTCTGCCACCCTCTCTAGCTGTACATCAAGGCACGTGGTCTGCCTGATGCCATTTGGGAGACCATCTGCAAGGCCAATGCCAGTGATCCGTTTACGCTGAAGAGTCTGAAAACATTGCTGGCCATGCTGAAGGCACCAATTGTGCCCTCAAAGAATCTGCATATCGAATTCATATTGCAAATGGAGGGCAAGGCGGTGCTCTCGTATTATCTGAATCAGCGCATGTTCCAGCAGTTGACCTACGATAACAGTGAGTATAATCCTAATCCTAATCCTCTCATGTCTATCTCAGTAAGTAACTCTCTGCTCTCTGTAGTTTTGGATCGACTATCCCTGCTCATACGCACCGATAGCCATATCAACATGCAGACCGTGCGTTGGCCCTTCATGAATAAGTTTTCGGTGCCCACTGTGCTGGGCACATCGTCGGATGTGCTGCTGCAGACCACGGTGCTGACCTCATTGCGTGGCAATATAACAGAGCATCGCACACCGTCGGGCACCAAGCATACGCTGGAGGTGGATGCACGTTATTCCTCGTACGCCTCGGTGCGTAGTCGCAGCTACAATCCGTTCCTTAATCTCGATCATGAGATCAATAGGGAGCAGGGCTTCCTCATTTACATTCCGTTTAGCAGCGAACTGATCACCAATGTCAGCAGAAGTTGTACCCATTACTCCTTTACGCGTCCACAGAATCTGACCAGCGGGCTGGCCTTCAAGTCGCGCGCCGTGACCAGCACGCGAGGTTTGGTGACCAAGACAGCGACAGAGCCATATGAGGAGATCATGCTGCCGGAGCGGGGTCACGAAGTGGTAAGTTGGCACGAGATGTCTTCGACTATTCATCAATCTTTTCTATGTTCCAGTTCCAGCCATTTAGCTATACCCTACCCGACTTGGGTGTCAAATTGAAGGTGAACATCAATCTCAACGAGCTGATCAAATTCCGTGGCATGTTGCTTAAGTCCGAGTTTATAGAGAAGTACATATTGATCTTGATGGAATGCAAGCGGAACATATTAATTACTTCAATTCCTCTACAGCGGCTTCTCTCGCAACATGATCCTCAGCCTGATGATGTACCTCTTCGGCTTCACGCAACTGAGCTCCATACATTTGGGTCACGATCGCAACTTTACCTTGCTGATGTACAATGAGAACGCCACCCGGGTAAGTGGACAAAGTCGGAGCTGTATAACAATTCTACTATCCCTGCAATCCATGCAGATCGATGTCAACTTCTGTGCCGAAGATGTGCTGAAAACATCTGAGCTAAAGGGTAAACAAATCAGTTTCACGCTGGAGCACACGGATGAGACCCAAAACGTGGAATCGCAACACAAGTGGAACGTCTTTGTGGACCTACAAACCTCGACCAAGTCCAATTGGTTTAAGGTCAATGGGCGAGTGCAGCGCAACTCAAAGGATGACGAGGAGGATTGGAAGGTAAGAAAGGGTTTTTCTGTCTGTTTGAACACACAGATCTCAGTTATTATAAAAGCTAGATATATGAAATTTAGCAGGCAGCAATTTCTATGATTACGTGTGGATACTGTGGCCAAATCATGATCCCAACATTGCGATTGGGTAGCTAAACTTAGCCATAGAGTATATCAATTTTATTAGATCTTATCAATTTTTAGTCCCTGCACATTTAATACCGACCGACACCTTGCCCCCTTTTCTTACTCCTGTCCCGCAATTTCAAGCTCCTCCTCGGCATTGATCAGTGCCACAATGCCATCCTGCATAGACTTGACCAATTCGAATTCACTGAAACCCAAACGACGTCTATTAGATATATCCATAACTCCATCAACGATTTCTGTGTGCTCTCCGCCTGTGCCGCGTATCTGCAACGAGAGTTCCTCTGCCATTGCCTTTAGCCGATCCTCATCCTTGGACAGCAGCGGCAAGCGAATGTGCACCGAACAACGCAGGGTGGTGCCCACATTTGTGGGGCAGGCACTGAGGAAGCCATAATTGGCATGACGTCCAAATGTTAGATTCTTTTCCAACTCCGTTATGCCGCTAACAAGACGCTGATATACATCGCCCAGGTCACCGCATTGGGCCATCGATATGATGCGCAAGTGATCCTCCTCGTTTACCCAAATCATAAATGTCTCGGCGGGATTGTGATAAATGCCACGTCCGGTGGGCCAGAAGCGATAGCATCCGGCCGTCTGTAGATGAGCATCGCCACGTTGGAAGAGTATGTGCCGCTTGACCATCTCCTGCTGTGTCTCCGAATCAATGTCACCCATGGACAAGTACGTGCCAATCAGCTCACCATCCATTGTCTCGGTTGCGGCACGCACCCTTTCCTCGATCTCGAGCAGCTGCTTCTCCGTTATTTTCGGGAAGTAGGGCAAACCCTCGAGATTGCGGGCAATGCGTATGCGACTGGATAGAATATATTTACGTTCCGCATCAAGATTCTCAATTTCATCCGCATTGCCCCAGTCCATGTCCTTTTGCAATGTATCAGCATCGTTTTCCGTCTGTCCATGATAATCTCGGATAATCGGATCGAATAGTTTGCTGAAAACATCGTAGCAATCGGGATCGGCAGCATAGATGCCACAAGAGGAATCGTGGTGCTCAAAGCCCGAGACGGCGCAATCAAAAAGATATGCCTCAACCGGTGGCGGTGATGTGACCAGCATGTACTCCTCCAATAGCTCCGGAGTGAGGTATTTACGCAGCAGTGAGCCAACGTTCTCCTCATCCTCCATGAGCGACTTGTAGCCGGCCATGGTGAGCTCTTGGTACTCCTCCGGGGATTTCTTACTAAGCAGGAAGGAGCAGCAAGTTCAGATTGGGTTAATATATATCACAATTAGTTTGTACTCACATTTGGCCACGCAAACGCTCGAGCTCCTGCTCCATGCGTGCAATTGTCACCTTGGCCACCTCCAGGTCATTCTTCATGATATCATACTGTGCATCATCGGGGCAACTCTCGCACATGAATTTGCGCACAAAGCGTATGGCATCTTCGGGCTTGTTTTGCTCCTCGTACAGCTTGATGAGGGCCTTGCTGAGGGCATCAATAACTCCGGCGCGTTCCAGGTACTTGCGATATTGCACGCGTTTTGATTCTATCTGCGTATGTAAACCATAATGATTAGATGGAATTTATGCCACACTTACAGTCCTTACCGAAGTCATTTTTCAAGAGCCTGAACAAAAATGAAAAACCAAAATATTTCAACACAATAAACTAAATAGCGGGAGAGATTTAGAGACAAGCTCCAAATTTGAGTGTGAGTGTGTGGGTAACACTTAAGTTTCAAGATTTGTAAAGTTTCTTATTTAAAAACAGAATTTTTGGGTTGAATTTCCAATAGGAGAAATGCGTCTGAAACGAATCGTAGCTGACTGCTTTCTGAGCTGTCCGCCCAGACGAAACATATTGATCAAACTGGCAACGTTGTATGCCAGGCCTTCCCAGTTGGCAAAGCCAGACACGAACGAATGTGGGACAACAAGCGAGTTGGTTGTGGCAGGCACACACTTGCACCCTGCCTGCCTAGGTATATATATTGTAGTATCTACTTGGTGTCTTGCCTCTTGCATAATCAAGTGGCACGCAGAGAACGGAGGGACAGACAGACGGGCAGACGGACAGACAGACAGACAGTGAAACCGACGACAGACATGTGGAGCAGCTGCCGCCGCAGTTGTTGTGGTTCTCCCTTTTGCCTGACGTTTCGTCATGGTAATCAGACCAAAACTACCCTCAAGAAAAAAGAGTACCACTTCTACCCCTATCCACACTCACCTGACACAGTAGGCCAGTGTGAATAGATTCAACATGATTTCTGCGCTGAAAACGATTAACAACTCCAACTGCAAGCTGAGCTTAAAGAGAGACATATTTCCTGCCCCCAACTTCATACTATATACACATATCAATTTCCATCGCGTGCTTCTATTCATGTGGCCAGCACTGTGGCACAGGCAGGATGCAGGCTGGCTAATGAGTGCTCACTCGACGCGTGTCGACGACGCTGGCTTGGCCACTTCAGGTTGCTCTTGTTGACTTCCTTAACTGACTTTGTGCTTTGTCTCTCTGCCTCTGCAGGCCTGCACCAGATTGACCTATGAACCACTTGTGTTCACCAAACGCCCACACACACTGAATGGCTATGTTGTTTTTGGTCTGGCAGCCGATAACGGGGAGTGTCCCGAGAGCGGCTCCAAGGTGCAGTTTGCAGCACGTGCGGGGGTAAGTTTCCTATATATACTTATTATCTAGATATATGCTATCATATTCCTAATCTTCGACAGCCCTCGGAACACGCACGCGCCTTCTTACGCTCCGACAAGCTGTCGCTAACGGATACCAATTTCTGTCCCAAGGAGGTTCTTAAGTTTTCGCCCATTCCCACATCGAAATATTGCAAGCGCAGTAATTTTGAGAACTTTACATCCATCACGCAATATGATATGGATCTGAAATTTGATAATGTAAGTGCAAGTTTTGGGGGCGGCGATCTTCTTGAGGGGATTAATGGGGAGTTCATTAATTTTTTGCAGATGCCCGCTTGGTTTGATCTTTGGTCTACGCGCTTGGATCATCTGGTTTCCGCTCTGTCTGCCCATAAAGTGGATAGCTTGCATATGAGTCAAGAGATTAACATCACCATGCACACGCCACACGAACACTTCTGGCTTACGGTGGAGGTGAACGGAGTCCACTGGCGCATCTATCATATACCGTTCCTGTATAAGCTTGACTCCAAGTTTGATACCTCACAGGAGTTGGCCTACGATTCGGGTTTGAAACGTTCCTGTTCCGTGATCAATGGCATGGTGAATTCTTTCGATGATTATCTAATTAATCTGGGCGAGATTGTTACGCAACCAAATTGTCTAACCCTGCTGGCAGCGGATTGTTCACCAGCTCCCAAAATGGCTGTATTCCTTACTCCTTCATCGGATACCCAGGGTCTGGCCAGCAATTATGGTCTACGCGTGCACATTGGCCAGAACTTCTTCAATTTCCGTTCGCGGCCGGGCAACAGCAGCCAGCCGGATGAGGAGCCCGTCTTCATTTACCTCAATCAGGCACAGACGCCACACGATGTGCGCCGCAAGCCCTACCAATGGCCCATCGATGACAGCGATTATGCTTTCCGGTAAGCAATAAAACAGTTCCAAACAGTTCCTTCCCAGATATTGATATTCTGATATTCTCCTCCTGCAGTGTGGAACTCAACGAGCAGAACATCTTGATCGTGGAGTGCAACAAGTTGAGTGCCACCATTCAGTTCGATATGTACAACATTTTGAACTTCGAGATCTTTGGCGTCTATAAGCATCAGATGTGTGGGCTATGCACCAAACCGCTTAATCGCATGGAGAACTATACCTTATGTGACCTGGATACGAGATCAACAACGACTTCCACGTTGCCAACACCATCGACAACGAATGAGACAAAGACTGATGATGCAGTTTCAGTCTAGAATCCATGCACAAAGTGTGACTAAAGTAAAGAAAAAGCAACACAAAAAACTTAGTTAAAATAATATATGTAACGTTCAGCGCTCATTAATAATATAACAAAAGATATAACTTAATTATACTCTTAAGCAATTAAAGCGAAAATTCACATACGTTTTACAGGAAAAATTAATTCAAGAATTCAATTTCGTAACAGTAGTTTAGTAAACTTAGCCATACTTATGTAAATTTTCGTAAAAACAAAAAATATGATGAAAAACTAAAATACAGCGAGATTCAAATTAATCCTTTGGTTATTGATCTTGAAAGAAAGAGCTTTTTTTCAATGTTATAAACCTAATTCTACGTTAAAGTAATTGTTTAGGATTGCTTCCAACCCACTTGCTTCTCGCGATCACGATGCAATTGCGTTAATAAATGCAATCGCAAATGGGCGACAGTATCCAGAGTCTCGTTACATAGTTTACATTGTAAGGGTTGCATGTTGCCATCGCTATAAAAAGAAAGAGAGAGTTACAATTCGGATTCCCATTGATACCATTAAAAAACAACTTACAAGTTTCGCCAGCTGTACAGAAGCTTGCAATTCTCTTGCAGAGCCAATAATGTTCCCATATTCTCATTCTCCAGATCGTGTGAGCCATGCATAGGAAATATGCATCGTTTGCCATATGGCGCTGCAGGCGGCTCAATATCATCAAAATTTTCCCAAACGTATTCCATATTCGATACATGACGCTCAATAAAACTTCGATCTTTGTTGAGAAGTCTGCAAAATGGGAAAGCTAGTTGAATATTATATTCAATAATAGAGTTCAATTGTCCACTTACCGAGTGAGTAAAGATCGCAACTGATTAAAGATTACAACACGATCTTCAACTCTCACCGAAGGCATTTCATTGACATCGAAATTATAGAACATACTGTCCATGTTGTAACGCATTTGGTTTATCTGTAAAGAAATGTGAACAGATCAGTGGATGCCAATTAAAAAGATCTCCATATTCCACATACAATACGAATATCACCCTTGAGTATATTAACATCCAAATTAACAACCAAATCGTGCTCCTCAAAGTACGGCTCCATTGTTTCGGGATCATAGCCAAGTCCTGCTAAAATACATACATATTTGGTACGCTCTGCATTGCATTTGATCTGCATTGTGGGGCAGAAGAGCATGGTCATCAGTGCACCAAAGCCGTGTATGTTCGGCATTAGTGTTGTGCCGAACGTGTTCAACCTATCACCATCTGTCTCGGACACCGAAGAGGCCACCACCATTTGATCATGACGATCCTGTGGATCGGAGTCCAAGAGTACTGCATTAACAGACTCCCGATCGATGCTAACCGTTTTATACAATCCAATCCGGATCAATGAGTTCAGACTTGTCTCTAGCGGACTATACGGTCCTTTGATGTGTATGCAAAGATTACACTTTTGCAAAGGCGGAGGTTCTATTTCCTCATATTCAGGTATCTGTACAAAGCGCAAATACTCTTCGTTAATATGCTGCAGCTCAGAAGGCTGCAAATAACGTTTAGTCTCCTGTTTGCGCATGCGAAAATCATGATCTTTGCGAGACATGTAATCTTCGTCGGCGCGCCTCGCCAACTGGCGTTCCACTAACTTCTCGTTGAGTAGACCATCGCGCATGTGCAGCAAAACAGCAGCCACATTATCCACCAAAGAGTAAATCTCTAACTCGATGCGTCCACATTTGGCAACAGATGCCAACATTTCATTGGCTGCATTTGGCCAGCGATTATGCATACTATTCAGCGATGAGGGCTGTATCAGTGCCAGCCGGCACTCAAACATGCGCGGCGGCAATCGCTCAAAGTCACGTTTCAAGCCATCAGGCATAAAGCGTAGCTGATCCATAGCAAGTAACGCCTTGTCACCATAATCAATGTAACGGACCAGGAACCTTGGCTTTGCACTTGTCTGTACCTCCACTCTCAATACGACGGCTCTTTCAAAATTTGATGCACGCTTTCCAAGCAACATAAGGCCTTTCTTGATATCCCGAGGATTACGCACATGACCGCTCAGATGTTGTGGTGTATTGAAGATGGCTGACATACTCGCAATTCTCTCACCCAATGCATGGGGCTGGAAGAAAAACTTGCCGCAGCTCTTGATCTGAAAAAGCGTATATTTCAAATATAACAAAAGTATAGAACAAGTTCTCCCTACAACAACACTCTGCACTTACATGCGTAATTTTGCCCGTAATTGTCTTGTCGAAAACAGATGGTAAAGTGAGCAGCTCAATATTCCAATTCTTGGATGGTGGCACCCAGTTACATTCGTTGACTTCGCCAATCCTTTGCTGTTGCACATACTTCAGAGCAGTGCGCTGACTTAAATTGAAAAGAGAACAGCAATAAATCTTCATTGGGAAATTAGTTAGTTTGGTGTAACTTACTCCATAACGCGCAATGGCCTCTTTTGATTTTCCATTCGCATTCTTACAGCCTTATAGACCTCGGTCATAACACGACCCGGAACTTCAACAGCTTTGGATGTGTCTGTGTCATCATCCTCGTGCTTAAATGTTACAAATATCTTTTCAGTACCATGTTGAAAAGACACCTCCATGTTATCGGGCGGAATTTTGGCCTCCGCAAACAATTCTTTAATGCGACGCGTGTAGAGCTCACCCATGTAACGAGGTTCGAATTGAGTGAAAAATACCGTACGACATGGATCTTTTCCACAAATAGCCTGGTAAACATCACGATCGCCATCCTGATTTGCTTTGTTAGTACGCATGAAATAGTTGGGATAAAATGCGCCGGCAATGATCACTTTTAAAATTATGGTCTTTTCACGATCGGTCCACATCTGACAGGCCTCATAAGGCATGGGCTGAATATTAAGAGTTGTGCAACGTTGACGTAATTCCTGTACCATCAAGTGCATCTCTTTCAGCGATCGTAAGTTAATGTTAAAGCGACGAGCCCATGGCTCTGATGATTTTTTGAGCATCCGATCCTGACACATATTTAAATAGATCTAAACCAAAAAGTGAGATATCAATACTATTATTTAATTTAAATCAAATATTAACACTTACTCTATACACTCGATAGATGGCAATTAAATCTGAACCTGAACCATCAGCGAATATATAGTGCATCCAAAAGGCGTCATTTATACTTCCACGCTTTTGAGTTAGGAATAAACTGCGTATAGTCATGCCAGCAGCTGCAAGGTATATCATTTATATATTATTAATCTAATATAATAATTATTTATATTTCAACTATTTACCCATAATGATAGCTTCGTCTAGACAATTGAATATATATCCCAGGATTATTAGACGACTTAGGCGCACATCTAGCGGGAGACGTGACATAATTGTACCCCAGAAGGTAAGATCACCGTCCAAATTCTCGTAAACACCATCAACTGTGGTGTAAAGAGCACCAATTTCCTTAAGCATCAACACGGTATTCTGTATATCCGAAAGATTTGGAGGGGACATAGCCAAAGCTAAAATTTCACTGGGACTACCCAAATCAAGCTCCTTGGCTTTAAGCACAGAGTTTTCCAGTGGAGATCGCAACATTTCGGGCACACCAAACTCTTCCATTTCATCTTTATAGAAGGCTCTGGTAACCATGCGGTAAACACGACCACTTCGCAAGCGTCCGACGCGTCCAGCACGTTGACGGCAATTAACCTTAGAAGCCCATTCCAAACGAAGGCTTTTGAAATTGGTTGACGTATCGGTATGCATTACCTTAACCAGGCAAAAGTCAATTACATAGGATACATCTGGGACGGTTATAGAACTTTCCGAAATGTTGGTAGTCAGTATGACCTTTCGATACTTGGTAGGCGGCGGTTTAAATACTTCCTCTTGAGAAGCAGGTGACATCAATGAATGGCAACGCACGATGTTGATTAGCATGTCCGGGCTTTAGGGAAAATCATGAAGTTAGTAAGTTGTGAAATATGTTTATTAACTACATGTACATACTGAGCGTCCATAACGTTGGTAATATACTCTGCCATTGTTTCTATCTCATTTATGCCAGGCAGAAAGATTAGAACAGCTCCGGTGCGCTTGGCCTCCAGATATGACTCCTCAGATGTGCCCACCGCGTGGCGTTCCATGTTATCTATGACGAGCAGAATTTTTGTGGCGTCACTGTAGCCATCTGGACCAATCCCAGGCTCTCTCTGCTGTGGTTCCTGTCTCCAATTGATGTTCTTCAGCTGATCCCGATAGTATTTGACCAGTGGATATTTACGACCATGGCTGGCGGTGATCACTGGCGGAAGCGATGTGTTGGTGGCAAAGTACTTTGTAAACTCACGGGTATCAATGGTTGCGGACATAAGGATAATCTTAACATGGCGTGAATTAAGGGCCAGCAAGCGACGCACCACGATCAACAAGAAATCCATGTCCTGATCGCGTTCGTGGACCTCATCCAGAATTATATGAGTATATTGGGTGAGGGTCTTGATGCGAATCAGATTGTTCAGCAAGATCCCTGTCGTGCAGTACAATAAACGGGTGTCCTCCATGCTCGCCGACTGCCGATGAAGGCCAACTTGATAGCTGCACACTGTGCCTTCTTGCCATTGTCGCTCCTGGCAAACTCGATTCGCAATGGATATGGCAGCTATGCGACGTGGTTGCGTTACAATAATATTACAATATTCGCGCCGTTTGTATGCCTCATCCAAAATATATTGCGGCACCTGGCGGACAAAAATTGTAACATCAAAAAGATAACAGAATTTTAATACACAGAGGGCGACTGTAAAGTGCATGCTAAATTTTTTTATCGATATTCGATTTTGTTTTGTGTCATCTCTATTGCGTGTTAGAAGTAAACAATTCACACCGGCGCAAAATAGAACAATTTGTTTTTAAATGGAAAAAAATGTGTACGACGATTGCTGGATGTTGCTGCAGAAATTTGGACGTGCTGCTGGCGAATCACAGAATGCCAGCTTTGAGTTGTTTTGCAAGTGCTGGCACGAGATGCAAATGCAGCATATTTACTCAGCCCAGACAAATCACATCGAAGTGATTGGAACCACGTTAGCTGCTCTGCATGTGGCCAAGCGGATAGCGTGTAGTCGTCGAACAAATGGTGAACCCTTTCAGGCCACTCGATACCAACGTATTGGCGGCATATACCTGTTGTATGCCATCTACAATAAGCAGCCCACCAAGCATTTCGTGAAAATCGAGGTTTCTCCCAGCACTTGGGATTCACTTAGCAGTTTTGCAGATCAACTACACCACGAAGAACCTCAAAGACGCGACACGCAACAAATGTGTCACATCTTTTGGCAGCTTGTACAGCAGAATGCATTTCGCTACACGACCCTAGACTATTGTCAGGCATTGGATGCCCTGGCAGCCTATGATAGCTTGGAGAGCTTTGCTGTTGCCAAACAGAAAAACAAATCATCCTTACTCATGAAACAACAGCTCACCTCGGGCAGTAGCTATCTGCACGAAGAGCTTCATGAGCTAACCGAACTGAAGTCCGTTTGCAAGCCGCTCTGTCAACTGGAGGATGCATACAACAAACAGATGGAACCACATCGTTCATCCTTTGCTGCCACGACAATCTTTAGCCAACTGAATGACCTATTTTCCGACATAAATGAACTCCTACAAGGTGAGGACAGGACTAGCACAACCACAAATACAAATACAACAAACAGTGAGGAGAAAAATCAGCTAGAGGTGCGGAAACGTGTTCGAAACAAGGCGATGTTCGGCGAAACGATAGCGAAGTCATCAACAGATGAAGAGGAATCCGAGGAGCAATCAACCATCCAAGCCGAAAAGCCACACGAACGACGCATGTCAGTTGCAACGATATTTGAGCGCCGATTACCACAAGATGTCTTAAGAGATTTGGAAGGCTAATGCTATGAAGTGGAGAGTACATATGGACATCATATAAAGAAGCCAGTGCCTGTAAAGTTCAGATATTTAGTTTACCATTGTTATTAATATATTCCAATAGATTTAAGAAAATTAGAATGACATGTCATTATAAAATTCCGACTAATAATATGCTTTAAATTCCTTATCGCAATAGAGTTCGTAATAATTAAAATCATCGGGTATTTCCCAAACAAAAAAACCGCCGTCAAGACAGAAAACAATTTCGGACGACCTAACGACCCCTAAAGCAATAATTGAACAAAGGATCTAATTTGATTAGGATTTCTTACTAAATATTTACCACATCAAATTCATTTATTACAATTTTTGATAAGAAAATGTTTGATTTGAAAACATACCTGCGTCGTCTTACCACAGCCCGTTTCGCCTTTCAATATCACAACTGGATGATCTCTTATCGCAGCCACGATCTCTTCGCGCTTGGCATAAATGGGCAGATTTTTATTGCGATTCAAGTCGAATCGATATTTTTGGTAGAAAGCTTCATCCGAACGTACGCCAGAAATCTCTGCCATTTCATCCTCTTCATTGTCGCTTTCCAAATCATCTAGGGTTTTATTCCTTTTGCTTGAGCTGGCGCCATCGGCAAACTGTCGAGTAAACAAAAATGAAATACATAACGGCACTTCGATTACAATACTTCACACACACACACACATGCGTATATATGCATGTATATACATTGTACAACCATGCATTGCGCAGCGTCTTTTCATTCTTACTCTGTTCATAAGTTTCTTCTCCTTTTCGACTACTTCATTCACATAATCTGTGCCGATTATCTCGCGTTTGATCGGCTTAGAATCGTGAGCTTCATTAGCCAATGTGCTGGGGTCACCCGTTACGCATCCCCTAGCAGCTGTACCGCGTTTAAAGTCTTTCGAAAAGTCAAAAAATGACATTAAATCATCCATTTTGATCGGTTAGCAGATTTACAAAACTTTCATAAGTCCAACAATTTCTGAAACAACGATCTGTTCGCGGCAACTATTAAACGGTAAGTGAGACAATTAATGCCATCTCAAAATATCGATACATTTTGTTGTTCTGTAGCTACCATACTCTACAGAAGCTATCGATTTATTTATTTGTTCAGCAACCCAACGTGATAAAGCTAAAAGCTCAATGTGATAATTACAATTCTTTTGAACAGAATAAAAACAATATAAGAAATCGATAACTAGTTAACCTGCTATTCTCTGTTATATTTATGTTGTATTTTTTAATTATTTAAAATATTGTCGATTTCTACTATATAATAATAATAATAATAATAATAATATTTTTTTTTTTTTTTGCCGCACAACATTAACACTTATCGGCGGGCTAACGATAAAATAACTACCTGCTGTTAGTTACAGTACAGAATTATGTTAAATTTCACAGATGTTAGAATCAACATAACACAGAAAATCATTGAACGTGACAGATCGGCTTCCAACTTTAATTTACTTTAATTGGTAAAATTTAACTAAACGTATAAAAAACAAACCAAATTGTTATAGTTAATAACGTAGCTGCACAAAATATTCGGATTAAAATTTGCTTGAGCAAAGGAGCTGGCCAAAAGTAGCACAGAAAATGACACGTAAGTGGACAAAAGGCTAGAATTTTATTTCTGTTATTCTATTGTTGTTCCTCGTCCAAGCAAAATTTTGCATATTGATTTAGCACTCGGCATATTGATTGTGCTCTCATTGTACAATTTTGTGGACAAATACGAAACAGCTAAGTAAATATAGTTAAAATAATGCAAAATCGATTTAGTGTACTTCTGAGTCTGTTGTCTGCTCGTAATGTGTGAATGTATGTATATATATATATATATATATGCTTGGCGTGCATACGAGACTAACCTCTTTGTGTGTTGCCCATAGTACGATTTAGCATGTGATTCTGATTCTGATTCTAACAAAAGAGAATACGCATTAAATTCACATAAAACATATGTAAATTGAACAAACATTTCTATGCTTATTTTTTAGGTGGCAATCAACGAGATCTGGCGCGCGCCAAAAACCAAAAGAAGCTGGCCGAGCAGACGAAAGGTAAACGAACTGATAGTTTAACTGTGGAACAACGCAAAGCCAGGTAAAGTCATTTCAAAGACAATATATAATATGGCCAATAAATGAACTAATTTGTATGGGATTAATTTATAGGGATGCCGAAGTGATGCGTGAGAAGCAAAAGAAGAAGGAAGAGGAGGCTGCTGCTGCCGCTGCTGGTAAAAGCAAATAGAAGACAACAATTCCAGTTCATTCTATTCGGACGCCAAGTCTCATCTTAAGATCACACAAAGTTTTCATTAGGCTTAGGAAGTTATAACTAACACATATAAACAAAAGCAACAGTGGATAAAGCCAAGTCAATCCGGAATGATCGATCAGCAATAGCGAGAGCAGGATTTACCCCAGGATAGTCCATGTCAATCAATTGGTTAACTAAATGCCACAAATGTGAATAATCAGGCTACATACATAAGGCAGTCAAAATAGCAAGCAGCCAGAGAAAAGGAACCGCTTGTTATCGTTAACATTATGCAATACTGCTGAACCAATTATCATAATTTTCTCTATATCGTATACCTGACTAAATTATTTACTGTAAAATATATAGATTTTCAAATAAAACATAATATACAGCCAAAACAGCCAAAATCATATATACATATATTGCTATTATATTATGTATTATTATTTTGACGAAAATATATATATTGATAAGTCGGTAGATTGCATTTGCTGCATACACAAGAAATATTTCAATTGTATTTTTGTTAGTAACGTTATGCAGTGTACGTAGCTGTTTTGAAGGAAGTCTCTCTATTCTTTCTATTTGTTTTTGCTAAGCCTAAGATAACAAAGCCTTTTTCTAATATAGTTATTAGCATATGCGCTTAGCAATTGAAAGTTAGATTGATTACTTGATAGGGATAGCCCAGAACTTATGCAATCGATACCAGCATTTCGTAGTTACCCTCGCAGATAGTAGCTCCCATGGTAGCTACATGCAGTATGTAACCATGTAATCTTACTACAGTCGTGTATGATGATGAGCAAATTTAAGATTTTTCCTGCAAGTTTTCCTTAAAAGCTACCGGATTTTTAAATATATTGTGAATCTACTAAATATAAAGGTCTTAAGAGAGAAAATATAATCTAGAAATATGTATGCAAAGTAAATGTATATAATTACAACATAGTTCCATCTTATTTAATAGCTAATCTACCCCACAAGTGGCAAGTTCATTGAAAGGTATAGCACAACTCCGATGATCGACACACATAAGTTGATAAATATGAAAGTAGCTGAAGACTCTCTCGGCCCAAAACCGAAGGAACCCAACTGCCAATAACTTGTATCTAGTATTTACCATTTGTAAACGGGTGAAATGCCCAAAAAGAAAAGAAAAATAGTGGAATCAACTTCTACTAACTGGCAACTGGCTAGTCTCCAAAAAAGGGGTGGCAGCGGAGCGTGTTGGCATCATATCTATGGCGCGTATCATAAACGGCTTGGTAGGTAGTAGTTACCGTGGCCAGACCATGGGATAAAGCAGCAACGTTGTGGGACCCTGAGATTGAGACAGCGACCGAGACAGACCGACAGGGATTGCACAAGCTGCATCCAAGCTAGAAGTCGGTCGCGTGCTGTGTGCAAGTCTCGAGTCTTGTGGATCGCATTTCCTGGAAGTGGAGCAACAACAACAACAACAGCAACAACGTTTGCCCCGGCCGGTTCAGTAATGAGATGGTGCGCTTAATGATTTGTTGGGGCTGCGCTAGTGCAAAACGTTGTAACTGATATCGCGTCGAACTAACAAAAGGTTCATTGTTAGTCGGTTCTGTTTGTTTGATAAGTCTATGCCGGAACCGCGAGCGCAAAAAAACAAAAGAAAGAAAACCGAAACAATAACAGGTTTCTCTAGCCATCGCTATAGAGAAAGCTTCCTACCACATCGAAAGCTTGTAGAGCTAAAAACAACCTTTAGGTCTTAGTAGAACTTTTCTACGCTACACGATAAAAAAAAAAAAAAAAAAAAAACACTCAACTGTCGTATACCCCGCCGCCGATGCCCCCCAACGACGACGACGACGTCGCAGCAGCCCAACCACGATCGCCTCTCTACGCGACTCTCACGCGAGCGACGCGCGCGATTTCAGTCGCAACGTGAAACTCGACGTAAACACAACGGAATCGCGCGCAAAAACCGTGCCAAAAACTGACGTGAATTACGAATCGAGGCATCTGAAACTGATTAGAAATTCTAAAATAAATTAGATATATAATAAAAACGAACGTGTCAGTGCGAAATAAAAGCAAAGCAAAGAGGAGAAGAAGAAGTGAAGTGTGCGTGCAAATTAGAAAGTGTAAGTGAAACTGGAAGTGGATTCATTTCCGAGACTTGTGCGAATTTTGGCACCCGATCGAAATGCTAATGGCAACTGCCAAGTGTTTGACATTATCAGTCTGTCGCAAGCAATTGGCCAATGCAATTTGAAATTGCAGTTCGCCTGGGCGGCGATTCGATAGGAGATCGATTGATCGCCAAATGCAAATCAAGTGATAAACGATCGCCAGTGAATTGAAATAACAGGCGTGCAGCGATCGACGATCAGTTGGAGGAGCAGCAGCAGCAGTAGCTACCCCAGGTCCCCCCAATGCCCAGTTTACTGCCAGGTCCCCCGCCAACCCACGTTTTGAGTCTGAGGCGCGATCGTCTGCCGCTGGCAGTCGCGCGCGATCGACAGTCGAAGTCGCAGTCGCAGTTTGTGTTGCTTTTTTTTTATTATTTATACAAAATATATTCAATTCCATTTAGCTGTCGCCTCCGTCGCGTCGCCAGCAATTTCAATATTCAAATGATCATGATCACTTGACTTTGACTTCGCGTCGCTCGCGATCGCGATCGCGTTTGCCAAGCTCTCTGCGCTTTTCTGTGCGCCTGCAACAACAAGCGGACAAATTATGATTAATACGCTAAACAAAACGGCAACTAAAGAATAATGCGAGTAGTAGAGCTGCTACTGTATGTGTTCTCATTCCCATTCGGGATCTGTCGATCAGCCTGTACTCGTATTGCCGTCTTGCAGTCGAGCAGTGACCCAATTTGTTGTTGACGGCATTGATGAGAAATTACGAGCAAAACAAAACAGTTTGTTTGTTTTGATTTTTGCTTTTGCAATGGAGCTCTATTTATGATCGTATGTACGCACTAGACGTGCTTAAGTATACGTATATGTATGCGTGTATATATGGATATTTCCTTAACTGTTGCCCCGCCTCCGGCTTCGTTGCATCGCTTGACATGATGTCAGCTACGGCAAACCCGAGAACGTGTTGACATTGAAATTAACATCGGCGATAACCTGCAACGCCTAAATTTATTTTTGGGCATACCAGTTGAAAACGGGTGCGGGATCTCCAGAATGTGCAAAAAGAAAAATAAAAGGGATTGTTCATATCGAAATTTATAAGATGTAAAGAAGTTTGTAAGCCACATGGTTGGGGTTACTTTTTTCAATATGCCACTCAGCTATGGCCAATAAAAATCACATTAAATCGTACAAATTAAGCGACAAGCTTAGAATAAAGTATAGATTATTTCTCAAGCACCTGTTTGAAAGAGATTGCCGAAAGAACACTGTAAGAAAATTCTAAATTAGTTATTAAAAGATTGAAAATGAATGTTTTTTTTGAAAATACATGTATATCATATAAAAATAATATTTTCAAACATTCCTTTACACAATTCAAAGATCGTAAAGTACTTTTGTACTATAGCAACGCCTCATTAGGTTCCCTGCGAAGTTCAATGACGTCAAGTCATTAAAAGTTGAACGAAAATGGGAATTGAAACAAACATGAAGGCTGACAAACATGTGTGATCCTGACTTGCCTATGTATACCCTGTAAATACCTTATGTTTTGTTTCATTTTCATAAAAACTGTTGTCAGCTTATATATAATATACTATACTATACAGTATATTTACGTAAACTTAATTACATTACGTGATAGTCGAAGTTGCCCCCTTTGCACTTTCCGAACAGGGTATGATGCTTGTCAAAATGCCAAAAGAAAGAGCAGCACAACGTGAAGGTTGAAATTTACAAGGCAATCAAGCAGGCGACAATAAGATAAAAAAAATATTTCAGACTAAATGGAAAACACAAAGTAGTCTATTTCGAGAAAAATGTTCTAATACCATAAATGAGAGGCAGTGGCACACCTACGATAAAGAAGGCGTTAACTTTGGCACAGTGGCACTCAAAAATGATATTGCATGAAACTGAATATAAATCTAGCTGAGTTTGTTACAAATATTCAAAAATTATATATAAGGTACATTCCATTAAGCGATAAGAAATATAAAGTTATAAAGAATGGGTTTCATAAGTGGAAACTTTGTAATCAGTATTGCAATTAAAATTTTTTCAAAATTCTAATCATTTTTTTTTTTTTTTAAATTTATTTTTTCCATCTAATTACACATTTCTCAGTTAGCTGCCCTGACCGCCTGACTGAACTGAGGCCGACTAGAGGCATTTATTTTTCATAACATGTATATATATTTTTCATACATATAACTCGTGTTATATACACGCAATATAGAACTGAGAGTAAAGCTCTCACGACCTTGTAGACTATTTATAATCAATTTTGTTTGCTTATTTCAAAAATGAATCATTTTTACGGCTGATTTTAATGTTTCTCTCACTTTCGTTTGGGACAGATCTGTGAAGGATTATGCTAAAGTTAGTTGTTGAACGCGTTCAATGTCTGTTCCATGACCATGGCAAGCCGGCGCGACAATATAGATATAGTAGAGAGCAGACAGAACTGAGTAATTACTATATGAGAACGTCAGAAATGTATTTTATAGATATAGATAGATGTACATAGCGCCATGTGCGCGCTTTTAAATTGCGCAAAGCACGAGTAATTGAAATAATAAAAAAAAAAAAAAAAAAAAAAAAAAAAAGTTGCTTCATTCTGCAGCTTCAAAGGCGGCAATCGAGAATTGCAGCTGCAACGAGTCTAATTGATTTATATACGATATGATATGATATGGTACTACTTGTGTCAAGTGATTGAAAGCCATGTCAGCAGCAGCAGCTACAACAAAAGGGAAAGGTTAAGTTGAAGATTGAGTATACAAGAATATATATATTTAATATTAATTGCAAACTGTTAGTCATAGTTTAAATACTCTTTGACAAAGGGTATAACAATAAGCAAAACTTATTATTCCATATACAAGTTTTGCTTTAGAGACTTGTCAAATTTGGTAGAACGATTTTTGACCGGTTTGGCAGGGTCTATAGGCCAGTTTCTCCCCCCAACGTAGCAGAGATTGAGTAATCTTTGACTCGCTTCAATTGTCGGCATTCTCTCTGTGTTTTTGTATCTTTTGTGACTTGCGCTAAAAGTAGCGCAGAAAATGTCAAACTTAATTACGCGTCGAAGCGCAAACAAATTGTTGTTAGGCGGCGGGGTGAGCTGGGGGGATATATAGTTGGGGTCAGTTCTGTGTGGCCTAGCGTAATGGTAAACAAAAGCAAGTCGAAATAATTGGCGCCTGCTATGCTGGCGGCACACGATAAACTATTGAATGATTTGAATACAACACGAATGTATCTGCAAGATACAAAAGCTGGACACGTGCCGTGTTGCACAAGCGCAACAAATTGCTTTAGACAGTTTTGGAGTGGGAAACGCGGCAAACCATGTTAGATTAACCCATATCGAGACGCCTTCATCGCTTTTTTGTTTTCGTTGTTTTCGTTTCCCTGCCCGCTGAATTTAAAATTTTGAAAATCGGCCAATTGACATGATTTATATTGACAATATATTCGTTTCGCTTCCATGACTGCGGGCTGCCATTTGTCTATATACGAACGATAATATATGTAGTTCTGCTTGCTGGCTAAACAATTGGGTCATGTTTTCATAAATTGATTCTGTTGATGGAAAATGTGCGGGAAAAAAATTTAATTCAAAAAAATTAAAAATTCTAATTCAACTTGAAAAAAATAGGAATTGTTATTACTTTTTGTTTCCATTAAAAATTCACAGCTTTAGTCTACAAAAGAGTCAGTCAAATATTAGCAGGAAGTATTTAAAAGTCTATGATATTTAAATATTTGACAAATTTGTAAACAATTACAATTCGTTATTCTTCAAGACTTGAATACTAATTTTCGAACACAAAAGCTGTGAATTATTAACACAATATTGGGCATTATTGTGAGGCCTGAAGCTGAATGATAATTAAGTTTAGTTTTCTAGAGTTTGTTGTTTAAATTTGTGAAGATTTAGGTAATTGTTAGATATTTAAAATATTTTAAGAAACTGCATTTTTATTTATAAGAAAAATCATATTATAAGTTTGAGAATTTATTCATTTAATTTATCCTTCCAATTTAAAGTTTTATAAGTTTATAAGGCAATAATACCCTATAAAGCTTTTTATCAGCTGCTTTTCACCTGCACATAATCCCTTTGGGACTGTTACCACATTAACATAGCGTAGACCCCTTCCCCTTGGGTTCTCCCCCCTCTCTCTCTCGTACACTTCTGACCAAAAGCCTTTCACATTTTTCGACTTTTAACGGCATTTGCTGCCGCACGCCCACATAGGCTCAGATACACACACACACACACACTCGCGTTGCATTGACAATCGTGGCAAGTTGCACTTGTCAAGCACTTTCCCGGAGAACAACCCACATACATGTACAATATATACATTATTTTTATAAACATCGAAGCTCTCTGACAGCACTCGCTGCCGCGTTAATTCTCAAGAAAAAGTCGCGAGTAAAACGCGCTCGTGTCGCAAGCGTGTTTGCCAGCCAGCCGCCCGCCCACACATTCGCTTGAACTTGACTCGAGGCGATTTTTGTGAGCTGTTTATGAGCACATCGCAGCTTCACGTCATTTATATTGTATGCAAGCGGAAGTCGGCGTCACCATTAGATATATAATATAATTTATTAATTATTATTTTATGCGAGCAGCAGAGTAAACCTAACCTACCTTTTTATACCAAATGGCACTATATTTGTAGCCTAAACTGTACGCAGACACAGATATGCACATATATGTACGTGTTCTCGGGGCACATACTTGACATGCCTGTGTGCTGCATGTGGGTTGCCTCATAGTCCGGCTAATTGGCCGCTTCGAGAGCTTCAAGTGCTGCTCCAGGGTAGACTCGACGAGAGTGTGGTACGTGGTACGTGGTGCAGATCTAGCACAGCCTCAGAGCTGGCCGATCTCTTGCCACACAAATCGGTTGTAATAGATACTCCTAGCATCGGGTAACCCTAGATGGAAGCCCTAGCTGTGAATTATGCTAGTATGTGGTAACTGCGCATTTGGTTCCCAGTAAATTCAATCCAACAACTTGGATAGGCCGAAAGTCGCGCACAAATCGCGCGCCAGAAACGCGTCGCAAACGCACACCATATGTCTGTCTATTTAATTCAAACAAGTCTAGCGACCTTAGCGAGACTTGCTATAATCGTCTACGATCTATGCCCAACTATAGCAAGGCAGTGTGCTTGAGATCGGGCCATTCAAAGTTTATTCTTCCATTCTGTTTACGTTTCCCTGTCTGCCCCTTCCCTGCCCCTTCCCTTTGTTTAATTGCGTAATTTGCTTTGCGTTTTTTCTTTGTGTTGTTTCGTCGCTTTTAAGATCTTTCGAAAATTTCGCATGCGATTTCTTTGCCAAAGGTGTCATAAAAGAGAGAGAGAGAGAGAGAGAGAGAGGGATCTGGCCAGACCCTAGTAATGTTTAGATAATTTTGTGGTGAAAATTGATGATTACGTCAAGGTAAACCGGAAAAAATACGAAATTCTTTGTTTCTCACTAGCCTGAACAATCCTTTTGGCAGGTGTGAATAAACGTGAATGCAGCGGAAATTTGTCTTGTTTTTTTTTTCATTTTAACGATCCGTTTACAAAAGATATTGCTGCTCCCATCGGAGATAACCCAAGAGGCAAACCAACCAAACTGCTGTAAAATGTTCCCATGTGTATGACATGGCATTTTGTCGTGTGATTATCTCATCAGCGTCTCTATGCGCCCCAGGCCGAAACTTGTTAGACAACACACGAGCTGCATGCATCCGATAGATACTCATGCCATACGTATCCGGATCGTAGCATGGATTTGCATGTGCCAACATCAAATTGGAGCTGCCGTTGCATGCTAAGCGATTGATTAATTTAATGACAATGCCCGTGGGCTGCATGCGATGGGGTCCCATTACTTACCATACATACCTCTACTATACTATACATTTTATCTGCCTGTGCGATGATATCAGCTTTCCTTGAGGCTGCTGCTTCGAGGAAATCGAGGCGGTTGAATTGAATTAGCCAGCAATTTACCACGATGTTGTAAGCAATGCATCAATCCTACTATATAGTATACTGATCTATACACACACATACCATATATCAACGGCGTGAGGAAACACATTTCAATATTTTCAGCTCTTTTGTTGTTATTATGCGATTTCTAAATTTAAATAAGATTTGTTGACTAAACAATTCTCTGTACGGGCAAAGCTTTTGTTGTTGACGTCATTTCAAGTTTTTTTTTTCTTTTTTTTTTTTGTTTATCTCAAGTAGGAATGTTGCTCTCTACCTTCTGCTACGATCATAAATACTTCCGTTACTAAGCTAACACAAATGTGGTAAATGTGGTACATACTATCAGTTTTATAGATTATATAGACTGGTCATGCATCTGAAAGTTGTAGGATTGCCTCATCAATCGAAGTACTTATATGATTCAAGTTCAGAGAACTTTATCAGCAGTATTAGCTTGGATAGATATTGCTTACAGATATTATATTGATTTATTTATTTATTTATTTATTGTGCTTTATATTCCCTTAAAATTTATTTTAGTTTCACTAAAGCTTATGATATAATATTATAATTTTACAGAGTCTAGCATTTATGCGCTTTTCAACTGAATTTTTTTTTTTTTTTAACAATTTGTTGTCCTGGAATTTTTAACATTTTAAATTTTTAAAGAAAAGTTTACAGATATTATATAGGCGAATCTATTTCACACTTATTTATTTATAAAATTTCTTTTATTTTTAATTCTAGACAAAACACATACAAAATGCCCAAACCTCTGGTTAATTCCTGCTGTCTGTGTCAGTCGACGCGAAATGGATCTGTAATCTCTGGAATTCTGGCTATTGTGCTATCCATACTAACCATCATTATCATCTTTACGAGTCGTGTGCAATTCAAGACAATTGTCTTTGATTTCCTGCCCAGCGATGTGGTCAAAATCATCCTGGTAATAAATCTATGTATGACTATTCTGATATCGCTGCTGATGATCATCGGTGTGCTCAAGGTGTGTATACCATACATATATATATCTGACAGACGATTAATGTAAAAAAAAAAACTCTATTTCCCCACAGCGCTATCATTATCTGATGGTACCATGGGTGGTGCTGGGAATTATGATTGCCATTGGTCTGCTCATTTCCGTCATCTACACGGCGATTGTGTTCTTTATCGACGACTTTGTCTCCACGGGCGTTATATTTCTGATCTGCGGCCTGATCTGTTCGGGTAAGTGTGCAGTTGGAGTCGGTCGGCGCCAGCGATCCCCCCCTCCCCGCATGATTGCATCGCCTTGTGCGGTTTTTAGCACCGGATGGCGATTCACGCCGCAGCCGTTTATACTTTATTGGCGCATTTATCATGCGTCGATTACCTGCATGCTGAAAGCAGCGAGGAGGGGGAGGGAGGGGGGAAGGAGTTCAGTCTGCACACAAATGAGGCGCGAAGTGCTTGGCCCGCAATTAGTTTGGCCTGCCCAAATGGCAAAAAATAATAAATGGCCATGTGAGGCGAAACAGTAGAGACTCGCTAATGGCGGCCACAACGGGAGGAAGTGCAGCCAGCGTGTGAATGAAATTTAGCTTAGCCGATTTGTTAAACTGAAAGCGTATAGTTATAATAGTTGGTATAGTTAGTATATATTCTGCAACCTGTTGCGCACATTTTACAAAAATCTAAAGAAATGTAATTAGACTTATAACAAATTTATATATAATAGATAAGCAGCCCCCGATACGCCCCCTTAACTTATATCATATCATATGTTTTTCTGCTTATTCCAGCTGTGCTCACATATTGCTGGTGCGTTGTTTACAGCGAGTATGCGAAGCTGGCAGAGGAGAGCGAACGCGGACGTTATAACAAGCAGCCCTATCGCCGTTAAGCCGAAGTCTGTAGGATCCCACATATCCCACATACTATCATCTCTTTGGCACCCTGCACACTCACATCCTAGTTGATAATACTAAACTTCTCGTTCGTAATTAGCTCATACCAATAACTAATTATTTTAATTTAACTATTTAATTAATGCGCGACCAGTTGAACTGATACATAGTATAATATATGTATTTCAGTTTGATGGGAGCTTAGTAAGTGCAATCGAATTACTTTAACATTGAGTTACGATATTTATCACGATACAATAATTAATTGTGTAATTTTGTATGTAATTTTTTTCTATGGAAAACATAAAAATCTCTAACACAACAAAGAATAAAAGAAATTTAAAAAAAAAATAACTACTACTAGTGTAAATGTTGTGTTTATTGTGTCGCCCTTCTCTCACATTGTTTATTTCAAAATAGATATTTATTTCTCACAAAGTCTCATCAAATTTGTAAATTAACTAAAGTATATATATATGTATGTGGGTGTCTTCGCATTAAGTGGGTGTGAGTCTGAGTGTGTAGCTTATTAAATTGCTATTATTTAGTTAAATTTCAGTTTACAGTTCATTTCGTGTATATTGTGGTTTCAGCTCCTCGATGCGCTTGATAAAGTCCGACTTCTCCAGGCAACCATCACAGCTCTCGTCCCAATCGTTGAGAATCTTTTTCAGATCACGCACCTTCAGCTTTTTCAGATCAACGTTGTTCAGATCGATTTGTTTCTCTGTATAAAGAAGGGAGTTATTAGAAACATCTCAAATATGAGTTTCATATCATTTGTTTCATACCGTAACGCAAATCGCAGATTTGAGCGTCCTTCTTCTTCAATTTCTCACAAACTTTCTCTGCCGGCATTGCCCAGCTCAAGGGTTTACTCAGCTCGTTCAATATACCTGTAGCAGACTCCTCAAGACCGCCCAGGTAGTAGCACTGCGTGAAGAGAGAGAGAGACAAAGGGAATGACGTGTTAGTCGGGGATGCGTTAGAGCGCACAACCTGTTTGCCGGCAAAACGGCCTTGGGCCACTTACGAATCTGTGCTCCTTGTTTTTCTGTGTTTTGCAGAATTTCTTAAATGCGGTCTCTATCAGCTTGTAGTCCTTCTTCGTGCTATCGTCAAGGGAGTCGGCGAACCTTCTCACAGTCTTTACACAAACTGCAATTACATTGGTGAAAATCAGTTCGAGAACATTTTGTACTTACGTGGCCATCAGAGGGCCCACTCGTTTACACTTATACATACCTTCGCAGTCATCTTCTTTCAGTGCCTGCGCTGATTGCGCCACGACGGCTATGAAACAGGCCGCTAGCAGTATGTGTGACGTGTTCATTTTTCTACGTTTATATTTACTTTTATTTAATAAATTTACGTTTTGTTTAATGCCTACGTTAACTTGCTTCAGCCAACTTGTTAGCTCTCTTGTGTTCTACTCAGTGTGACCAGTTATCTGAACACAATAAATGCCAAGACTGGTGCTGAAAAATACTAAAGCAAAAACTGTTACATTTATGTTAAAATAAATAACATTTCTGTTGCAACCTGCGTTATCAGCATATGTTATTGCTCTGTTAGCGTAAATAACCAAGACACCCGAAAGTAGGCAATGAAAATCGTAAATCAAAAATATGCACAATATGCGCGCCGCGCTAATTTATTTTTGTTATCGAACGCAAGAGATATTTATCGAAGTGCAATATGCGAAAACCTTCCAATTGGGATCAATTTTTGAATGCAAATTGTTTGCGTTACTGGTTGATGTGTATAAATAAATATTTTAACAGCTTTTTGTTTCAATTGGAGTAAAACAAATTTGAGTAAATGTAGAGAACATGCCTGGCGTGTTGTCCTATCTTATCTACATGAGCTTTATAACTTAAATGCCAGCAAGGTGAATTAAAAGTGGAGAGAATGTTCGAAATATAAGAGAGAGAGAGAGAGAGAGAGAAGAGGAATTTAGACATACAACAGGTAATTTTATAATGATAAGTTTTGTTGCCCGAAGGGTGTTAACGATTCGGCTTCCCATAGTATTTCACTCTTCGTCTTGTTATACTACAAAACAACCAAAATAAAATTTCTCTCAGTAGTATTGACTCACTTGAGCTGTGGGTAGCATCGTAGCGCGTGTCTTGCCGACGGGAGAATTTCGTCTATAGGTATTTAGGGATTACGTGCTCGAAATTGTGTGTGTGCGTGTGTGTGTTAGTGTGTGTGTGTGTTAGTGTGTGTGTACTTTTGTGAGTGAGTGCGAGAAGTAATTCTCAACTATGCACTTCGCGTCTTCAACCGAAAGTACCTTGCCCGTCGTTGCCGTGACGTCACTGTACGATCTTTGACACGAAACATCGGATACGCGATTACAGTTAGCTTTAGTATCGTTCGTGCTGCCAACCGGTAAAGAGCACGCTCTCCCACCTCAAGCAATTGCAAAAAAAAAAAAAACCCAACAAAAATAACTTTGTTTACATTTTTGTTGAATGAAATTTGCAATCATAGTAAAATTTATATCCATTTAATTTGTATCGTTCTCATTGTGAAACGTGTTGTGCACAAAGTTTATTCTAAATCACATTAAAAATGGCCCAGAGTATATTCACAATCGCGATACCAACTAACCCAAATCCCCAACGCGATGGAATGCATCAATTTACCGTCCAAGGAAGCCTGCTGTCGGAACCCCAACAGTAAGTTGAAAATCGATGAGCTGCCCTTAAGGCCGAAAGGCGTCGGTTCTAAACATTTTCCCAGAAACGTGAAACGCATTTCGCGTGCAACAATTTTTTTTTAGAAAAGCTCTTTCTGGCTAAAAGTCGAGCAATTAGTTTAACGATTTATGGCAGGTGGGCATGCCTTGAGAAAATTTATCGACAACTATTAATAAGTCTGCCTAATAAAATAAAATGTATAGATTCAACGCTCAAATAGTTTGTAAATATTTTAAAAGCTACGCTGCGTCCAACAGGAGCGAAACAATCTAGCATTGTCATCCCGAAATGAAGAAGTGTATTAGCTGCCAAAATCAATGACATCATCAACAACAGCAAACACTCAAATAACCCCAGAAACGTGTCGAAGAGGGTGCCGAAATTACCGGCAAACAGAAATAATTGAAAACAGAATCTGAAACAAGAATGAAAGATTTGAACTTTGGCATGCCGAGGCTTTTATACTCCTACACTTTGTGGCATAAAACTAATAAGAATTCGGTTAAATAAAACTTTGTACCTTCTGTGCGTTTTAAACTTCAGAGCAAAATTAACCTTGAATTGGTATAGAAATAATGGGCGTGCATAATTAATTGTGGGCAATTATTGAGCGCGCTGGAACTAGAGTGTCATACATATCACCTTGATGATCACTGAGCAAATGATGCCTATAAATCAATTTTTGAACTGATATGTGGTCTGTATATCTGGGTATTTCCTAACTGGCCCTCTTTCGTATCCGGCTTGATGGCTTGTAAGGCATGACGCAAGTATTTAATTACAACACCTTGTTATCGTTTTCGCTATATTAACCGTCGCGATAAGACGACAGGTGACATTGCATTTTAGTTAGTTCCCTCGATAAGGATTTAAGAGCACTGAGTAATAGTAATGTTTGCTAACATATAGCAAGATAACAGTCCTTAGAATGCCATCTTATCACTCACGTTTCAAAAATTTCAAATACTGCCAATAAATACAAATCATAAAAGAAAAGAATAGAATGACGTATTTACATTTTAGAATGTCAGTCTTATCAGGATATAAGAATTTTCCAAAAAAAAAAAAAAAAAAAAACTTAGTCATACACGTGTGTTAGCAGGAATTCAATTTTGAGTGTTTTCAAAGTAAATTTTTTCCACTCCATCATGGATATTCCTCCAAAGTCAATTATTAATAAGTGCGAAATTTGGATATCTCAGAAAACAATTGGCCAACATGACGTTGTTAGTACCAATTAGCATGAATAATTTTCGGAAATTCTGAAAACCGCTTAGAAACAATATAGACAAGTTGCTGCTTATAATTTTATGCAGATTGCATTGTTTACATATGATTTTTACACCCTGCTGCATGACTTGCTGTTTTAAAGGGGCCCCCCCCTGAAATACTTAGGGAATTTCACACCTGCTTCAAAGCCCTTGGGGGATTGTCAGTGCAAACACAGATCAACTTTCTTTTCTATTTGCATAATTACTAATTAACATTACTTCTCTCTTTACAGATTTTCAATCAATTTCGTGAATAGCCTCAGTTGTACGGATAACATAACATACCATTTCAAGGTTGTGTTTCCAGATCAATTGCTTATCGAGAATTATAAGAGCGAGGGCGAATGGAGTAATGAGCATAAGGAGACGCAATTGAATGTATTCGATGGTAACAGCGAGAATCAATTCAAAAATAATTCCAGCATTACAAACGGTACTCAAACCGTATCCAATTATTCCTTCACAGAATCGACATTTAATCTTGAGTTTCAATTAAATTACGAAAATTCCACAATTTTCGTATATCAAGTGCGTGAAATGGGTCATAATTTTCTCACGAAATACGAAACAAGTCTTGACCTTTCCAAAATCCAGTCGATTCAGATATGGGGCGATGTGCAAAAGATTAACGCATTCTCCATGAGCTACGATTGAGTAGAAGTGCTGCGAAATGCTGCAATATAAGCTATAAGGTTAGCTATCTATAGTTTCTATATATTTCTATACCTTTGCACTCCACTGGTTTTGTTTCTTTGGTTCGATTGGTTATGTTTAGTATTTCTTTTTTTTTTGGTTTGGTTTCGTTTGCTCAGCGATTTCTCATTTAACAACGTATTTAGATTAGTTATCTGCACATAATTGCTTGTTACCATGTCGCCTGTTTTAACTGTGGTCTTCAGTCGTACAATATATATATATAGACCCACTCACGATCAACTAGAATCATCCTGCACCGCACCTGTGCGCGTCTTTGGATCAAGTTCAACCGTTCCTGCTATGCATTATAATTAAGGCTAATGCGTTCCCAGTGCTTGCTGTAGAATTAACTATTCGTATTTAGTTTTATTTATATTCTTAAGTAAATTTGTAATGTTTGGTTAAGCCAAAGAAAATCCCCATCTTAAAGCATCCACATCCCCAGCACATCCCATCCCCATTTGGAAAGTATTAATAAATGCCTGAAAAGCAACTGCATTGGTTTATGTTACTATCCTAAACAATTTAGCCATTAAATGTTATTTATCATATTTTTGTCGATATTTTGTGTTCTTAAAATTCTCTTATTCGCAATTTTCAGACAGTCTTGCTCTATTTCCTTTCCATTGGGAAACGTGCTTTAATTTGCATCAACTGAATGACTATAAAATAGTATAATGATGCCTCCGCATTCGCTAGAATTCTATGAAATGATCAAGGATGGCGAACAAATTTTTCCACCTTTTATACTTTCAGTTCGCACACACCAATCGATTGAATAACATAACAAACTTTTGGAATAAACAACAATGGGGCCTGCCATCTGTGGTATATCGCACTGAACTGAGCGCTCCGAAAATAATAATAAATTTTACTTTAGTATTTCAGAAAATTAAACAAATGCATTTATTTTTTTTTTTTTGTCTTTAAACCGTAGGTTTTGCCTTTCTTTAATTTGCCATTTCAGTCCAACAGGTGTGGGCACATTATAAAAGATTTTAATATTACAGATACGTTTACAACTAACATGTATGTCATGTATATATATATATATATATATATATATATATATATATATATACCAGCTGGATCAATAAATATTTACAGTTAATTCTACTACTTCTGATATTGGCAAGTCATTTAATACATTCATCCGGCTAATGATTACTTTACACTTACATTTAATTAAGGATTCGAATTTGGTATCATACAGAAATCAAAAGGAACAACACAAACTTACACATTATACACACAATAAATATTTACAAAAATATATAATTAGTTAAAATTACAAACGAAAAATGTATATTGCACCAATTGAGACAAAGTCCCACGCTAAGCACGAACTCTTTGAAATGGCATGAACGAATAAATAAATAAGAGTAAACAATATTATACAACACATGCCTGCGATAAGGAATTTTGAGAATGTATATGGACTAGAATAGGGTATTGATATTTTTGTCGAAGCTAAACGTAAGTGTCTTCTATTTTGCAAGTTTACAGACTATCTGGTTTGTGGATCCGTTGGAGTTCTGAAACTGTGGGAAGCCCAACTGCACAAAGTTGGCCAGAGATGTTTGCAAGCTGGAGTCGGGCGCCTGGGTGATTGTCACGGTATTGCCCTCGAGATTGACATGCATTATTTGAGGCTGTTGCTGCTGCATTGACTGAATTTGAGGTTGTGTGGCGGGCTGCGCTTGAGGTGCCGACGCATGAGCTGGCTGCTTAACAGCAAAGAGTTCCTAAGAGAATCCATAACATATAGAATACAAGAGTATTAACGTATATCCACAGTTTTACTCACCTGAGATTTGTTCACCTTCTGAACTTCACCGGCCACCGGTTGCGTAGCTATAGTTGGATTAGCAATTCGAGACTTCTTGTGCATCTCACGATGCTTTTCATAGTGCTGCTTCGACGCAAAGTTCTTATTGCATATATCACAGGAGTGCAGTCGGGTCTCGCACGGTGGAGAAGTATGAGTGCTACGTAAAAGGAATGAGTCTTTATTAAGGATCGACATTTGAATAATGATTATAATGCGTCAACCTACCGCTTGTGTTTGTTGAGATTATCTTTGCGTGAAAACGGTTTTTTACACTCCTCACAGGTGAACTTCTTTTGGCCAGAATGAGAGACCAAATGTCGCGACAGATGCTCCTTACGACTAAATGCCTTGTCGCAGCCATCTTCAGTGCACTTGAATGGGCGCAGACCCGCATGCAGCTTTATGTGTTGCTTCAGATGTTCCTTCTTCTTGAACTCATGCTGGCAGGTGGGACAGGTTAGTCCATTAGCTGATGTCGCTGTGTCACCACTCGCACTGTTCGCCTCCTGGGGCTGCGTTTGCTGTTGCGTTTGCGCCGCTGCAGGCTGTACGGGCACAGGCAATATTTGTTGCTGTTGACGTGGCACTTTGGGTCCCTGTGTGTTGGGCGATTGCTCAGGCGGTTTTCGGTTAACTTTCCTTTGATTGGCAATGCTTATGGTACCGGCCGTGGCCTGTGGCAAGACCAGAGTAGGAGGCGCGGTTGACGCTGGCGCTGGCACTGGTATCGAGGTAGCCTTAACCTCTAGCTTTGGCATTGGTTGCGTCGTAATCCGACTGATAGTTATATTCTGTTTATTCAGCAACGGCAGCTTATTGCTTCCCGTTACCTGCTGTTGCGGCTTAGTTAACTTTGTGATGGTTGTATTGGACGAAAGTCGTTGCAGTGCCGCAACATTGCTGGGCGGCGCAAGCGGTGTTTGTTGTTTAATGTGCGCCGGCGGAACACGCTTATTGAACTCAGTGCTAGGCACATTTTTGGAGGGAGCAGCACCAACAGTTGGTTGTGCTGCTGGTGCGGTCTTATATTTGTTCTGTTGCTGTTGAGGTGGTTGCCTTGGCGAAGGAAGCTTGAAGGTGCCTGTCCCATCGTTTGTGTTGCCATTAGGCGTGCCACTCGTCTCGGGGGTTACATTGCGTATAACGATTTGCGAGTTCATTGCATTAGTTTGCGGAGATCTTATGATTTGCTGGGACGTCACTTGGGCAGTAACTGGTGCCAACTGGGATGTCTGCTGTTGCAGTGGATGCCGTTGCTGCTGATGTTGCTGCTGCTGCTGCTGCTGTTGTTGCTGTTGTTGCTGCTGCTGCTGTTGTTGTTGCTGTTGCTGCTGCTGCTGCTGTGCTTGTTGCGGCTGCGACTGCGGTACAAGGAACTGTGTCTGCTGTGTTGTCGTCGCTGTTTGGAATGTCGCTGTATTGCCAAGTGTTTGAGGCGTCAACTGTAATGTGGCTGGAATGGAAGTCGGTGTCAATTGCATAATTGGCTGCCCATCCGCAGTTGCCAATTGGGGCTGAAGCTGGGGTAAGAGAAGAAAATATTCAATAAGTCATATAGATTCTTTTGGGAAATATGAATGTGACATTTTACCTTCATTTGCACTTGATATGTGGTAGGAAGAACCAGATTCTTGGTGTCTATATGCGCCACAATTTGCTGGTCAGAGTTCTCATCACGTATAGTGATTGGCAAGAAGCACTTGTTGGGCGAGAGCAAATTGACAGTTCCATTGCCGCCCACAACCTGCGCGCCAGTGAGGCTGGAGAGCAGAGCAGCCGCATTGAACTGTTGCGTAGGCGGCTGTGATGTTGCTATGTTTGCAACGTTTGTTGTATTGCTGGAGCTGGAACCTCCTGGCAACAGCTGTAATTGAATTTGCGGCTGCGAACCACCACCGACGACGTTGCCGAACTGAGATATGCTACTTGAGAATTGTGGAGCAGGAGCCGGAGAAGAGATTACAAAGTTCAATTTGGGCTTTTTGTCCGGCGCATCGTCGCCGCATGTGGTGAACTGCGCCTGCGCCTGCAGTGGTTGCAGTTGCTGCCACAACGCCTGTTGCTGCAGCAGTGCATTAAGGTTATTCAGCTGTTGCGGTTGCAGCTGAATTTGTGCCGAAGGCGCAGGCACCGTAGTTATAGTTTGCGTCTGCAGTTGAGCTGGCTGCTGTTGATGCTGCTGCTGTTGTTGCGGTTGTTGTTGCTGCTGCTGCTGCTGTTGCTGCTGCTGCGGTTTGATGGCAGTTGAATTGCTGACGTTCTCCTTTTTACCAAGTGGCGTGATTTTTATGTCCGGCTTGAGACGTATAAACTCCTCCAGGGTGCTTGGTGAGAAGAAGCGATCATAATGAAAGGGCAAATCAAATGGAAGGCAGGTTAACTTACTTTTGTTTCTCCGACTTGATTTCAACCTGCGGCTGTGCTTGCAGTTGCTGCAGAGGTTGCTGCTGGACGTGGCTATCAAGCGTAATGGTATATTGTTGCTGCTGTTGTTGTTGTTGAGGATGCAATTGTTGCTGCTGCACTTGCATGCCAACAGCCTGCATAATGCTGCTGAGAAGATCGTTGGACTGGTTGCTGCCCAGCACACTAAGACTTTTTCCCGCGTCATTGATGGCATCCTTGATGAACACCTTCTCGTCGCTCTGTGGAGTGCGCTGATTCAACCAATCGCCGAGTATGTTTTGCGAGTTCTTTGCTATGTTGCGCATCTCATACATTTGCTCCACTTGCTGGGCACACTGGGCGCATATCACCTTGGGTAACCGGTCCTTTTCGTCAATCTGTTGTAGTTGGAGATTGAGTTAGATTATCAAATTGGATTTCATGCATTGTGTATACTCACTTGCACAGACAGACACTCTGCAATCTTAAGACACAGATTTTTGGCGCGACCATCGGGGGAGAAAATCTGGAATTTCTGTTCACTGCTTGCCGTACAGATGCGGCACAGATCCCAGAAATTTATGCATCTCACATTGGTCATTTTGGAATCACTTTACGCTAGTTGTTGGCAAATTAAGATAACAAATTCGATTCCCGCGTTTGCGAATGTTTATGTACACACAGTAAGTTCAAACACACACACACACACACGCACACACACAAATGTTCAAGGTTGTTGTCTGTAAGCTGCACTCGAAAACAAACTTCAGAAACTCCCGCGTAAATAGTTATTGCACATTTTGAAACGCTTTCGGTTTTGCGCTCTCTTGGGGTTAACTTTTTCTTCGTATTTCTGTTGTTTTTGCGTACATTTTCATTTTAATTTAGCAACAAAAAGTTGTTTTGTAAAAGCAGACGCCGCAATCCCACAATCTTATTTGGTACTAAATAATGTCAAACGCATGAACTCATGGTACTGTCAACTTGGTCCAAATTCGTTAAAAATTTTAAGGGTCTGCCAACACAACGCAACAAATATAACTTTTCGATGCTCATTCGATAACTAAGAAATACAACCATGTTATGCTGTCAACATTTGGGTGAATGTGTAGTTTAATTGTGTGCGTAATTGCGTGACAGCAGAAGTTCTAAGGGAAAATTGCTGTAAATTTCGTATTTTAAAAGCTAATAGTATTTAAAATGGGTTCCCGTAATGAGTGTCGCATATATGTTGGAAATCTGCCACCAGATATTCGCACCAAAGATATACAGGATCTTTTTCACAAATTCGGTAAAGTCACATTTGTCGACTTGAAGAATCGGCGTGGTCCGCCATTTGCATTTGTCGAATTCGAAGACGCGCGGTGAGTAATGAAAAGCATCTGCATGAATGTGTGTATACGTAAATAGAAATGTATGTACACATTTCAATATATTCATGTATACATACATACGTATTGGTATCTTCTCTTGCAATTCGATATGATAACTTGAATGTTATATTTGGCGGCAAACAGGGATGCGGATGATGCAGTGAAAGCCCGTGATGGATATGACTATGACGGTTACCGCCTTCGTGTCGAGTTTCCGCGCGGCGGCGGTCCTGGCAGTTACCGTGGAAACAATCGTAATGACCGGAGTCGTGATGGCGGTGGCCGAATGGGAGGCCGTGGCCCACCAGCAAAACGTTCACAATATCGTGTCATGGTAACAGGCTTGCCAGGATCAGGTTCTTGGCAGGATCTTAAGGATCATATGCGTGAAGCGGGCGATGTTTGCTTTGCTGATACTTACAAAGATGGTTCTGGTGTGGTCGAGTTTTTGCGTCACGAGGACATGAAATATGCCATTAAGAAGTTGGACGATTCTCGCTTCCGTTCACATGAAGTTCGTATTATATTTATAAAACCGACTGGATTTCGTCTAAATCATAATTTTCTTTTAGGGCGAGGTTGCGTACATAAGGGTGCGTGAAGATAGCGGCGATAATGACCGCAGCGGCGGCGGCGGCGGTGGTGGTGGTGGAGGTGGCGGTGGCGGTGGCAGTCGTGACTATCGCGATAGGTATGTTACTTGAACTCTATATTATTATTGTTAGCTTATAAATTGAATTTGCATTGCTATTGGTTTTTTAATGTGCGTAACTAATGTTTCGTTTATTATTATTTGCAGATCTCGTTCGCGTTCGTTCTCGTCAAGACCACGTCGCCGGGGCACACCGACTTATTCGCCAGTGCGTCGTCAATCCTATTCCAGGTCTCGCTCACGCTCTAATTACTAAATTATAAAATCATAAATCATTAATCTAAATATTTCTTACGAGCAGGAAAAATTAGGAAAAGCAAGAACACTTTCAAGACCCCCCCCGCCCCATAAATACTTAAACTAAATGTTTGTTCAATTTAGCGAACTGATCACTCGATCAGGTTAAGAAAACTCAAGAAATCTTTTATTCAAGACTGGATCGATGCAATGCGAATCCAAAATTAGGAAAACAACAATAACAGTAAACACTTGCTTTTCCACCTCAGAAAAATTCTATTAAATTATCGTTCAATGCATACAAATACACACATTTGACTACATAATTTTATACAAGGAACGTCCCTTACACATTCCTTGTTTGGAAATTTGATTGCATTCATATACATAATTTACTAGAATTTACCTTTTACTTTCAAACTTAACAAAACACACAAAATAATAAAAAGAAGGCCACATCTATTAAGAATAAATATATGTAAACCAAAACCAAAACACAATTATTGTGGAGGAGAAACATACAAATTATTAATATTTCATTTTATTTTCTTCTCTTCCCCATTTTGCGCGTTTATGTTTGGAGTATAATGAGGATTATTGGAGGAGGAAGGATAAGGATGAGGATGAGGATGAGGAGGATCATTTTGATAATGATGGTGAAGTGGAGTGTAAAGTGAAAGAAAGAAATTGTGAATTTGACTAATATTAGTGGTAGCAGGAAATTTGGAAAGCGTAATAGTTTCTAAAGTATTAAGGAAACTACTCAGGATTTGGATGATAGGAATCATAAAAAAGGATGTGGAAATTGGGCAGTTTCTTTCATCTCTAGGATGCAACGTGGGATGCAGTTTCCCCACGACACTCGAGCTCTAATCATGGAGGATACACTTTTTGTGATTATTATCTCCTTTGCTCTTACTCTTTGGAACCCCATTGTAATCTTCGTTACATCTGTTGGGTTTGTTTTTCGATTTGGATTAAAGTCATTTTTTGGGTATGATGTGGAGGATGATGAACGTGTGCACATGGACAGGAAATGCAAGGATATTGGAATCGCATCCCTTCGTGCTTCACTTCAGCATTCGTTTCACATCGGATTAGGATTTAAATTCGCATTTCACTACCCTTTGGATAACTCTCATTACACTCACCATATTTCGTGGTCTTTGCGCCCATATCAATGGATTCCCCGCATCATCCAACGTTGCACCTTTGCGCCCAACGGTGGATAGTGCCCGATCGGTCCTTGTAATCTTCCTCTATCTCTCCTCGTGGTATGTTCGATAAATGCGATTTCGCATTTATTTTGAGTTTATTTATTAGTTTACGTTTTACATAAACTAAATATGTACTTGCCAATTTTAACAATTCTCGTCTTAAATGGTGTTGCATATGGCTGACTCTTTCGGTAAAATGTGTACTATATATTAGGTACAAAATTTGCCAGAGAACCCCTGCCATATGCTATTTTTGTGTGTGTATGATTTTGTCCAAGTTTTGAATAGAAGCTCAATCCCGAAACTGAAATATTTATAGCGTTAATATTTTGCATGAGGTATGTTTTTATCCCAACGTAAAAATAAACCTAGTGAGTAGTACATACATCCACAATTAATCAGCCCAGAGAACTAGGCCAAAAATTTGATGATCCAATATTTAATAAATTTGGGACAAGTGGTACGTTCTCTTTGCTCCCTTGTTTTACTAACTATACACACAGACACACACACAGATCTTCATATGAATATATATATTTTTAAACTCAATAAATCATATAATTGCGTGTGAATTTGCGAATTTTATTTTGGAGTTTGATGTGATGGAAAGGGATAAAGGAAATTAACTACATATAATAATAAATATAACTCCTACCTATAAACCTGCCAGGTAAACTGTATTATACGCTAAAACGCTTTTACTGATTATGCGAACTAAATTAAAATGGAACGCATTCTATATGGTTAATATTTTTTTCAGCCGTTTTCCAAAGCTTCCCGATAAAGTCCGTTATTTTTGGCTTTCAAAAGTTGGCAGCCCTGATCGGTAATTCGATATCGATACGACAAACCTGTTGTGTGGCCGTGACACCCTGTGTTTTAGGCGCAAGAATCAAAAAGTGAATTACAAATATTATGCTTAGCTTTTGAAATGAAATAAATTAAAAATTTGTTTGTTGTAAAGTTATACAGAGAATTCTACTACACTTGCAATTGCCAGGGATGAACAAAATAGCAAGTAAATTTGAAAACGAAACTGCTATGTTATGCTCCAATGGCTCTGTTAAAACTCTGCTAACACAGCTGTTAATGCAACACTGTTATTGGCAGAATGTTAAGTTTTTGGATTTTTCTTGATACGCTGCTCCTAAGCGCATTCAGTCAAAAGCAAAACATCGAACATCGCGGACGTGCACCGCGAACGATAAAAAAAAAGCGCTGAGCTGTGTTATTAATATAATACGTTTACTTGTCACGGAAATAAAACAACAACAACAACTGTGAGGTAGCAGAAAGTGCGCCAAAAACACACGCACACATTCATATTAAGTAATTAGAGTGCAAAACGGTTAACAAAGTGCTTGACCCGTTTCGGCTAATAATAATGCTGAATTGCCGCGGGCTTTTCAAATAATATACTTGTAATAACGTAAAGTGCATTGGCGCTTGCCCGTCTAGCTCAGCTAAGCAAGAGAGAGAGAGAGAGAAGCGCGGCGTGTGTGTGTGTGCGACCGGTATCGCGACCGGCAAACCCAAAACGGATGAGGTGAGGTCGTCGCTGTGGGAATCATTTGTTTAACCCATCCCGTGTGTGCGTGTGCGTGTGCCGTGCCCTGGCCCCGGTATCGTGCTTATCGACAGTTCAGCAGCCACAACAACAACAACAACAACAACAGCAGCAACACAGACGGTACTTCTATAGATGCCCATTGATTGAATGATTTATGGTCGATCGTGTTTTTTATTATTATTATTATTATGGTACTATTGTCGTCGGCTTAATTGAGTTTATCATCAGGCTCGAGTCAGCAATAAATGTGAGTTAAAAAAAAAACAAATACAAGTAGACAAGTTTGTGAATTCAACGTCTAAAGGTGCGTATCTTGTAGATATAAATGTATCTTAAATCTGTTAACGACTGCCTCTAAATAACACTTGGACACTTGGGTGTCTTGAGTGTGGTTGAAACTCAATATGAAAGACTTGCTGTGCGGTTAACAGCGGCGCATTCAACTTCTGCATCCTTGTGGCAAGATCAACGAACACCGCCAGACAGTCTCTCTACCTACCTAGCCCGCTCTCTCTCACTCTCGCCTACCTTTCACTACCCTCACTTGTGTGTGGCCATTCCGTCCTTATAATCTAGCATGTCCATCTGCGCACAGTGCTTTTCCGGCTTTGCTCTTGCTGTGCGATGCTTATCACGCCTGCCGCTGCGGCTGCCGCTGCTGCTGCTGTAGGTCGGCTAAACTGTTTGTCATTGCGACAGGTGCTAGGTCGGCTCGGTTGTAACCCTGATAAATACCGCAATTTCAGCAGTTCCTCCCTGGCTAATGCCTGAGAACCGACAGCATTGAAATGTCAGAGTTCAGAGTTTAGTGTAGTGTTGCGAATGATTGACGCCCAGCTGTCCCTGCTGCCTGAACCCTTTGCCAAGTCAATAGAGCATGCAGTTTATTTTAATTGTTTATGTGTAGACCCTAGCAGAGGGTATTTTATCACCTCAACTAAATTACCTTTTCCTGTGCTTCTGATATGAAAAATAAATTCCTCAAATTGTAAATAAAAACATTTATGCAACTCTGCCTGACTGCATAGTAAGTGCATATCTAACCGGTTTTTATATGCAATTTTTAACACAATTTTATTGCCTCGAATCTTACAATTTATATTAACAAATAGCCCAACTTTCACTCCATATCAAAAAGCAAATATAGTATGTAGTAGTTATTTGTTTTTATGAGTTAAAACTAGTTACAAATTTTCATTGATTAATTATGTAAATACTTCAAACTATGGAAATCGTTTGAGTTATGTTGGAAATCAAGCAACAAAAGCAAACATAATAATAGCCAATTTGGATGTCAGCAATGCTATTTATTAAATATGCCCGATAGAGCAGACAATATATATTAGTGATTTATTAACTTGCGGCTAAGTATGATGTCTAAGTCTATTGGAGACCCATCGGAAAACTGATATAATCTTCAGCTAATTAACTGTTTATTGTATTATAATTACACAATTCATATATTTAGAGCATTGAAACTTCGTATATCTAATTCTACTGACTCGTTTCTATTGTCATGTTTCGCTTTTCGCATTTCCCTTGGGGCAAATATCATCGCATTTAATTACACACACACATCTTTTACTTTTCACACTGCAAACCAACCCAGACTCAGCCTCCTGGTAACAAACAATTTTCCGGCTTTTCCGCTGTGGCCGCCTGTCACAACCTGGCAACAAGTTGCAAGCCGATGCCGCCGCCGGGTTGTCTAATTGTTTTGACTAGAGAAATTTCTCCAGGCCTTTTTTGGATGGTGAAAGAGGCGTGCAAAAAAAAAAACACATGAAAACGGGTTTTTCCGACAAACTTACGCCATAGAAAAGTTTTTAAAGAATCGTACATTTTGGCCAAGAGCCAAGATAACGTGCGGGCCGCTCTTTTACCGTAATTCGTCATCCACGCGATAACTGCATGAATAACATAAGCGTCTGTCTATGAGGAGTATCGACAACTGATTTAGCCATCCATCAAAACAGGCTCCATAACTCGAACACATTAACCGCATAGACCGCCTCTCTAATTGGCCAACAAAGCGCCCATCGCACAGTGTACTACAGTCTAGTATGCAGCAGGCCAAAATAAATGGCTGGCAAATTACGCATGCTGTCTACATAGTTTGCAAAATTTATATAAAATATGATAAATATGATAAAAGTTTTTCCAATAATTAAAAAAGATATTCATATTTATAAATTTATTCAATTTTCATTTTTGAGTACATTGAATTTTTTATAATTGAATTGATTTTACATTGAATTCATATGCGTCTCTTCTAGAATAAACATTTTATTTGGATCCCCTTGGGACACTATTTCAATTGTTAAATCAACATATCTTGAAATAAAACTTTTTTTTCATTCCTTGCCCCACTGTGCATCGCACATTAGCGCCCATTGCCATTGTCTGCCTCTCTTAAAGACCAGGCCCCAGTCATTAGCAATATAATACGAGGGTCGTTTGATAAGTCCGTGACTTTTTGTATTTGCCGCGCACCTGCTCTAAATACAACACTGCTCCTGTCAGCAGTTATCGATTAACAGCTGACTGTAAAATTTTGAGAAAGCTGCGTTTTTTGGTTTGCGTTTTATAGGCATTGAAAGCAGACGATCTCGTGAATTTTAACGAAAATGGAAAAAAGTGAATTTCGTGTGCTAATTAAGCATTATTTTTTGCGTAAAAAATCCATCACCGAAACCAAGGAAAGACTTGATAAATATTATGGGGAGTCCCCATCAATTTCAATGGTTAAGAAATGGTTTACTGAGTTCCGTTGTGGTCGTACCAGTACAAGTGATGCCGAACGTTCAGGTCGCCCAAAAGAGGTCGTCATGCCAGAAATCGTCGACAAAATCCATGGAATGATATTGGATGATCGGAGAATGAAAGTGCGTGAGGTAGCTGAGGCTGTAGGCATCTCAACTGAACGGGTACATCACATTTTACATGAATATTTGGACATGAAAAAGCTTTCCGCGCGATGGGTGCCGCGATTGCTCACACACGACCATAAGCGCAACCGTGTGACCATTTCAAAGGAGTGTTTGGCGATGTTCAACCGCAATCCAAACGAATTTTTGCGCCGTTTCGTTACCGTAGACGAAACATGGATCCACCACACCACACCAGAGACCAAAGAACAATCAAGACAGTGGGTTTCTCCGGGTGAACGTGCACCAAAGAAGGCCAAGGTGGGTCTGTCGGCCAACAAGGTCATGGCCACAGTTTTTTGGGATGCACAAGGTATCATTCACATCGATTACCTTGAAAAGGGTAAAACGATCACCGGCGAATATTATTCAGAGCTTTTGGACAGATTCGATATTGATTTGAAGCAGAAACGACCGCATTTGGCGAAAAAAAAAGTGCTGTTCCATCAGGACAATGCACGGGTGCACACGTGTGTAGTCAGCATGGCAAAATTTCATAAATTGGGCTACGAACTGCTACCCCATCCAGCATATTCTCCAGATTTAGCCCCCTGTGACTATTTTTTGTTTCCAAACATGAAGAAATGGCTCGGCGGTAAGAGATTCGGGTCAAATGAAGAGGTCATCACAGAAACAAACGACTATTTTGAGGGCCTTGAGAAAACCTATTATTTGGAAGGAATAAAAAAATTGGAAAAACGCTGGACTAAATGTATAGAGCTAAAAGGAGATTATGTTGAGAAATAAAACGCTTCTTTGACGAAAAAAATATATTTTATTCAAAAAGTCACGGACTTATCAAACGACCCTCGTAGCTAATGCGAATAGTAGTAGTATGAGGGTTATTATGTTGGCTCGCTGACATTTAGCATAAATACAATCGTAAAAAAATGAAAAAAAAAAAAAAATAATAAAAAAAAGAACCACAACACACAAGCCGCACACAAGCGCTGCCGCACGCGTTTTCGGGCGCCGTATAATTGCGTTGCGATCGCGTTTTCTGCGCGCGTTTTTAACCGGTTACACACCGCGGCAACTTTGCGACACCTTTGTGAATGAATATTTAATAGAAACAGCTTGTTATGCATTCTATAACAAGTGTAAATTAACATATCTATGGTGTACCACCGGGTCTGCATACATTTAATATGTAGTACTCCCGTCTTGACAGCCACTAATTAGTATTAAATCAATTTTAATTTCGATTTCAGCTGTGGCACTTGATAAGGTTATCGCTAGCTGGGAATAATGGCGACTATAATATTATACCAAGAACTGAAATTATAATAAATTAATTTTATTATTATTAAACATGAAAACTCTGGAACATTTTGCATGCATTTTTCTAGAAATTCTCATGATATATTATAGAGTTGTAAAATACTATCTATATATAATTATCTTAGTGCTCCACTTCAATCGATTTGCACTGCATAAATAATGCTATAATAATACAAGATTGTTCAAATTTATATACAACCCAATGGACGCGTGTCCATGACCGGGTTTTATAACTATGTGTGGCACTGACTGCGGTTATTTAACCATTTCCCTTTTGGGTCGTTGCGAATCCTACAGCCGCGTCTAGTTGCAGCCGTTGGGTGCGTTTAAAAACGCCTCAGAAAAGCGTGCATGCATTGCGGCAGATTACCCCTGGCACGAACAGCAAGGGAGGGAGGGGCAGGGCTTCAAAGGGAGGAAGGCTGGACATGCTGGTGTAGTGGGCTGGTCTGGTTCTGCATATCGTAATTATATGCGCAAATGGTCGTAATTGCAGAGGCTATTAAAATAATTCAAGTCGACGCGGTAATGAAGCGCATCTTAATGGGCCGTGTGGTAGAGGGGGGGTATGGTAATGGAGGGGGGAAGGGTACACCCTGGGCAGATTACTTGTTTAACGGCAAACGCCCGTAGGGGATTAACATAATTTTGCTAATATTTTGATGGAAAACATCCGGTATAATGCGCTTAGAAATATGTATAAAGGCGGCATTAACCTGAATGACCGCGCCAGCTGCTGCAGCGGCAGATTGCAGGAAAAACAGACAGACAGACAGACAGGCATACAGACAGACAGCCAGATAGACAAGCAAATAGAATGGGAGAGGTGCACGGGTGAAAACACAACCTGGGCAACGGATTCGGATGCGGGCTTCAGCTGCATGATGAGCGGCAAAAAACGCGCCAAAAGTAACAGCGGCAGCGGCAGCAGCGATTGCACTGTCGACTGCTTTAAAGTGGAAAATCCTGTCTGACAACATTAAGACCAAAAAGAAAAAAGAGAGAAAAAAAGTGGAAAATAATCTCAACAAAACACACATAATAAGCGTGAAAAAAAAAAGAAAAATGAGAGCAAACCAAACCAAACCAAGCCAGACTCAGTGCGACGTCGCCCCGTCCCGGCTAGAACAGGATAAAACAGGCAATGAAAAGCGAAGGCGAATGAATAAAAAAAAATATATATATATATATTATAATAGTGTATTATGGTATACAAAGAAAGCAATGCCTAGTCAGAGCTAATAAAGCATGAAAATACTCTGCATTTAAAAAACTATAATACATAATTGTGGCATAAACTTTATTTATGAATGATTATTTTTTATAGAGTTTTATACCATCCGAATTAAGCAGTTAAATATTTCAAAAATGCATATAAAAAACATTTCAATACCAACAGCAATCATTATTCTTTTCTGACAAACTGCAGCTGTCAAAAATCGCTTTGTAAAATTTCTCAGAAATATTTTCAATTAACACCGGCAAGGTGAAGTAGAATTCTCTCAATGAGCCTTTCTTTTTCTCTTAGCCGGCACGCTTAAGGTTCTGTTTAATTTTGCAGAATATATATGAAATCATTTATCATACCCGACGTTGCCAAGAACTCAAGAAATACATACTATATGTATATAACTTATTAGCCAATTTTAAATTGCAGGCGATATTTTAGCACATGCGGTTCGGGCCAGGTTTTTGAACGAACGTTCAAATAAACTTAAGTGAAATTATAATAACAATAAATATTACTGTCTGTCTGCATGTTTCGCTTTCTGCATTAATATGAAATGTTTAAATGTTTTTGAGTTTATTTACATTATGTTTTTTGTTTTTTTTTTTGCCCCGTCGCTGCTTTGAACAAATGGAAAATACGTTTTCCGATATTAATTGACCGTTTATATAAACATGCGAAAAGTTTATCGATTCTGTCCGGAAAACAAATGAAATTTAATTGCTTTTCTCTTTGTTGTTTATATGTGTGTGAAGGAAATAGAAGTGCCATGGGCAATGAATGAGTCAGCAATTTCATATTAAAGTGAAAAATTCGAAAAGTGTTAAAAACCACAGAGAGTATAAACATACAAGTAGTATGTATTACTAATCTCCAGGGACTAGCACATATTGTATTAGTCTGTTGAAAGGAAAATTAGAAATTTAAAAGGAAAGTTCAAGAAAACATTTCTCATTCACGCAATAAAATAAATAAATAATATAAATGCTCAATAATTAATATAAATAATAAAAATATAAATAATAAAAATAATATAAATAAGGAATTTATCAATTATATGCTTCCCACGCATAAGCAGACATATATTAATACTTTATAGACCCATAATCAATTATTACTATACTATTTGTGATCTATATATGGTATAAAGTAAACTCCTCCCCTCCGAGTTTTTTGTCCCGTCGCTAGGCTGCCTTTATGTTATTGTTCCTGAGAATGCGGACGCTGTCTTTGAACATGTTATAATAAATTGGAAGCATATCTATCAAATACTAGAGTTTCTGGCTAGGGACAAGGGAGCCAACAGGAAAGTAACCATTAGCTCTCGCTTTGTACATGTTAAATAATAAGTCAGGCAGCATTTTGTCAAAGTCAACGGCAGAGACAGAAAGAAGGTAAGGCGAAACAACGGCATTTACTTTGTATGTCATGCTCCGTTCATCTGGCACCCAAACCTGGGGACATAAACACACACACAGGCACACACACACACACACACATGTACACACAGACACACACGTGCGTGTCGGGGCTGTCATTAGCAACAAATGACAGGCCGTTAACAAAAGGCCGGCAACTACTTACAAACATGACAACTACAACAACAAATAAAACAACAACTACAATAGGGGCGCGGCATAAATAATTTCACTGCTTTTCCAATTGTTCAATGAGTTGTAAATATTGAATAATTAATTGAATTCAACTCTGCGAGCGAATAGTAAAATCAATTAATAAAACCAGTTGCAATTGTAATTGCAAATTGGCACAATATTGCGCGCCGGGAAAGAAACTGCGGTTGATTGTGATTTATGTGTCAGCTATAAATATATACACACGTTATACCCAGTAATTTGTAAGCCAAGATTTTGGAGTACAATATATATTTAATATCTAAGGAGTATAGCGTATCTGGCAGTCTATCAGTCAAACTGTGCTTTGATCTTTTCAAATTGCAGAGGCGTTTATTTGCCATAATTATTCCATAATAAATTCTTATAGTGCATATTGATTTGTTCATGTTAGCTTGTTAGATATATTGCCGATTGTAACCGTAAATTATTTTCTTGAAATTTTATGAATGTAATTTCAAGTTACTTTTAATTGGAATTTGATGTTTATAAGGTTCGTATGGAAATGATAAAATTATATTGTATACTTGAGAATATCTGAGTGATTATTATTAGATTTTTTATCACTTCAATACTATTTAATTTAACGCAGATTTGATCTATATTTATTGTTCTATTTAGGATATTTTTCAACCAAATTATAAAAGCTTAAAGTTCCTAGTACCAGCTTAGAATTCTCCGTACTTTAAACTGTTTTTAGTTGGGAATTTTTAAATTTGTTAGATTGCAGTGAGGCATAACCTACACCCATCCGATAGCCACACCTCTCGGTACACATTCTTTACCCCTATATCATACTATTCCCTTCCCTTTTCCCTCCTGCTTTAGCCCAGTGAAGCGTTAACTATAGCATTTTGCCATTCGATTTGTTCGATTGTTGTTTGCACTGTTCATTTGGATGTACGAGGGAATGATGCAACTACCTACCTATCTACCTACCAACCTACCTACCTAGCTACCTGTTCCCCATTATTATGATGACTATCCTCAACTATTTATAGCAATGTGCGCAATACTGTACAGTGTCAGCTGATACCGAATAGTGGGAACTTTTCTTGCACTATGACTTCAAGAAGATATCAAGATCATTGACTTTTCGAATGCTTATCAGGCGTGTGGGTGAGGGAGGGGGCGGTGCATGGAGAAAGGTAGATAAAAGAGGCGGCACGATAAATGGCCAGTCGGCGGCTATCGATAATGAGAGGCTGCAGTTGGAGTCGCTTTGGTGGTGCCTTCACTTTGAGTACTCGTTTATTTACCTGCAATCAAAACAGTTTATATACATATATATGTATATGTATATATTTTTTCTAGCCTCCCTCCCCACTCGCTGTTTGCACTTCAAATGTTTATTGACTTGGCTTACGGTCCCACTGTCCCGCAGTCCCACTGTACCTCAGTCCCACTGTACCCCTGTCCCTCTGTGTGTGTGTTTGCTCAGCCAGCGAGGAGCAAATAAAGCAATGAACGAGCCACTCACTTTTGCCTCCAGCTGACTCGAAATCTATTTACACTCGTTTATTGTGTTTGTTTGAATGGGCGTACGCTGCGTATACGCAATGCGCCTTAGTGCAGCTTATCAATCGCATCAATATTGTTTCATTTATTCGCTAAATTCGAGCTCGAAATTCGTATACGAATTCGACTGAATGCGGCAGAAGGGCAAGGTTGCCTTCCTCATGTGATATAAACACGCACACACACACAAATTTCTACACTTTCGCCTCTGCCAAGGTGTTAATGATAATGAGAAACGCAATGCAGCAGGCCTAACTGGGTTAAAGGCGCATTGCGCATACGCAGCGTTGCGCAGCAAAAAAAAAACAAACACATAAAATGAAAATTCAACAAGAAGCAGACTGTTTTGCCGCTGTTTGTTCAATAAAAGTTAAACGCGATGGCAAACTAGTAGGGTAAAGGGGCCACACCGCAGCTAGAATACACTACAGCCTAGAATGACTTGTGCGCCAAATCGCTGACATAACCTATGCACCTTGCCAGGCAGTGTGTAATTAGGTTTTCAGGTCTCACACGAGTTTTCCTCCCTCCCCAACTCGAAAACTCAATTAAAATACCAAGTTCAGAGACTGTCGGCTTGCCAAGCTGACATCCGACAGTTGCAGAATGGAGATGCAGATGTAGATGGATATGTAGTTGGATATGTAGTTGTTTCCAAGGAAAGCAACTGTCTTGGCCCATAGAGACAATGTCACTCAATCACTCAGTCAGTCAGTCAGTCAGGCATTCAATCATTCTGGGCAGGTGTGAAAAGTGGCAGTTTGAAATTTTGTAATGTTACCAATTGAGCAAGCTGCAAATTGATAGACTTTTTAGATATATTATAGTTTTATATATTGTATATATATTATTTTATTTATTATATTTCTTTTCTCTACTTATAGATATATATATTATAGTTATATATATTGTATATATATTATTTTATTTATTATATTTCTTTTCTCTACTTACAGCATCCATAGAGGATAGTTAGGCAAACGTTACACTCTTCAGGTAAGTGCAGATATAATTAAAATTCAATTGGATTATGTGTATTCTCTTCATGCAAATTCGCACTGCTGGAATTTATTTTCCCAGCTAATTTACTGCTGCCACACGCAATTTACAATCTTTTTCCGTGTGTTTGCACTTTGGGCCAATTAAATGCAGTTGCCACCACAGTTTTCCACACAGTTTCCTCCAAGAGGAAAAAGCAGCATGAAAAGCATTTGATTTCTTCCACTTGGCTGCCTCTAATGCAGCACGAGGATGAGCACGTGGAGGGGCTGGAGAGGAGTTAAGTGGAAGGCATGCAATGACACATTAAATCAGCACCTTGGGGTGCTGACCCAATCACCTCAACGCAGCTCATCTCCTCCGTTTCTTCCCTCCCTGCTTTGTGCACGTTTCTCGTGGCGACGCTTTGACGCTTAATTGAAGTGCAAAATCATGAACATGTATTTAATTCACTTTGTCTGGGAAATACACCGCGATGAGGTCTGCATGGCTGCACGCATATTGCAACCTATCGATACAATTGGTCAGCCAATTGATCCCTGCTACTCCGGCTGCCCCCCCCCTAAAAGCCGAGAACCATTTAAGGGCATTGTAAAAGTTTTTCCCAGCCATCATCATCATCATCATCATCATCATCATCTTGGGGTGTCTAGCCAATGTTATTGGCCCAAGACTGCAGACGGGAGACTGCAATTGTCCTTTATTGCCATTCCTTCATTAGGTTGCTGTATCTGTATCTATATCTGTATCTGTATCTGAGTCTGTAAATGTATCTGTATCTGTTGAGGCATTTTAATGCAATTTTTATGTGCATTTCTGTGCACTGTAATGGGGCTGCTTTTCGCAGTACACACTTCTCCAATGGATACGAAGATTATTTCAATTGTGATTCATGTAATGCACATCTTTGTTGTTGTCCAAGTGGAGCCCTGCTGCCTTCTGTAGCGATTTCATATATTATTTTCTATATATATATATATACCTATTTACTTAGTCTTAAACAGCTTCAAATTAACTTCAAAGTTCATAGTGCTGATCTATAAAACAAAATCGAGTAAAAGAAAACGCAACGCATCATAATTTATATCATAAAAAGCCAAAGGAAGTATATCCCGCTCGCTCGATCGCTCGCACAGCCAACGGAGACATAAATTAGATCATAATAAAGTTGAAGAAGAGCAGCGAAGTCTGAAGAAAGAGAGAAGAGAAACAGACTGCGACGACCGCAGGCTTATAAAAATAGTCTTCATTGGGCGCGTTGTGTGAAAATTAACAGCATTAAAAACATTCGTGAAGGCATAAATTTTAATAAAAGTCGAAAAAAATGAAACAGCTGCAGGCAAAGTCTATGTGAAGTCGACTGCGTAATGCTCTATTTAAAATTGAAATATTCTACATATGCTAAGTACAATATGAATTCATCTGCATCTTCCTCTACAAAATTTTATGCTTTATGTCCGGCAAACGAGGCGTATGCGTAATAAGTCAGTCGCCTTCTTGAGTTGTCTGTCATAAATATGTGTGTGTTCTTTATCAACTCCGATATATGTAGCTTCTCTTGGTATTTAGTAGTCCATATAGTCATGTTTGCGACGGAAACGATCACCTGCCTGGCGCAGTGTCAGGCCTCGTGTTTCCGGCATTATCCAGACAAAGATTATGAAGCTAATGGCCAGAATGATGCCCACAGCCATAAAGTATGAGAAGAAATCTAGGTATCTGGGAAACGTGACTATAGTTACGATATGTATCACCTGCTCCAGGCACACAATCAGCCCAATGAAGTAGGGCTTCACTCGCATAGGGAATGCCTCGCCCAGATAGACGGGTGTGACGGCCACATAGACGCCAGCGAAGAACTGAAAGGCCATGGCAATGCGACTTACTTGGTACATGTAGTAGGGGCTGCTCTCATTCGAGGTATCCGCATATATTCCTGCTGTTGCAAGCATTAATACCGCCATGCACAAGAGTCCCAGCAGTGAGATTGCCTTGCGTCCCAAAGTGTCCACAATCACAACGGGGAAAAAGGTGCCAAGCCAGCGCAAGACACACCAGACATATATACTCCAGTTTAGATAACCCTCCGATTCATTAGTGCTCCAAATCATGGATAAGCTGAGTGGAGCAGAGAAGGTGAATGCCACAAGGCAACGGCAGAAGAGCATCTTGACGAAGGGCATAATCGAAGCAGAGAGATCTGCGCCCAGACTATGACTTGAACCCTCTGCTACGTATCGCTTTATCTCATCCAAGACATCATTGTAGGAGTTCACAGGTGTCAGGTTAGTCAGCAAATGCCAGAGACATGCTCGAGCCTTTGGCTCTTCATTCCTGCGCAGGTGAAAGATGGGCGACTCCACTGACATGGCCACCGAGACAGTGGCCACAATGGAGAAGACTATGCCGAAAATTCCATGAGCCAGATTGACTCCAATATCTGAATAGCTATACCACTCAGTGTCCATGATCACCTGAACTAAGATGCCCAATCCCAGACCATACTGTTCCAGAGCAGCCCATTGGCCACGATTGGATTTCAAAGTCACCTCCGAATTGTGTATGATAAATACAACCGTAATCAGTCCGATAGCTATTCCGCCGATATATCGCGCAGCCACAATCGAGGCGTATTCGTATTGGGCAGCCACAAAGATAATCCCATTTATCAGTTGCATTACGCCTGCCAGAGCCTGAGGAATATGAAGAATTTTTAATATAAGTTTACATTTTGTGTGCTCCTAACTCTTATACTCACATAGTAAACCCATTTGGGAATCTGTGTCATGGTTAGCGCTGCCACAATTGCTCCTATAATGACTCCAATGAACCAACTGTACTGGAACTGATATGTGTCAAGGATCCCTGTGCCTGTATTCCACTTAAGACCCTGCGCAAAGTCCATTCCGCCATAGGCAAAAAGAAAAATACCTGGAAGATAAATATAAATATTTAATTTCAGTCAGAACGAAAACTGTGTATTATCTCAATCGATTCCAATAATATTCCTCAATTGTAATTTTGTTATGATGTCTAGAAAACTTGCGAAGAAAAGGCATATCGAATTCGCAGGAATTATATCTATTTACACTTGATTTCAGTTCAATGCGATAAAACACAAAACAATTGAAGCTTTGCAATTCGAAAAAAAAAGACTTTGGATATCCATCAAAGTGATAACATATCAAAAACACAAAGTAAAAAATTACTGTTTGAGATATCTATATGTACAGTTCCCTATGTTTTTTTTTCCATGAGGCGTTGGGATTGTAAATATCTCACCTGCTGTGGTAGTATGCGCTTTCTGCTTGTTGGTCCATCGAGTGGGCTGAGGTCGGGGATGGTTAATCACTTCCACTTGCGTGACCACTTGTGGTCCTGTTGTAATATATGTGGTCTGTCCCGGATTTGTAGATATATACGTAGTTTGAGGCGGTTGTCCTGGGCCTGGGGCTATATACCTGGGTTGTGAAGGTTTGGCACCATCTGCGGGTATATAATTCGTCTGCAGTGGAGGCGATATTCCCTCACTCTGATATGCAATTGTCATTTTTCGCGATTTCTTTTTCGTTCGTCAAGGGCTACGTAGTAACTGAACTGAATCGGACATATTTCCCATTATTTATACTTCAAAGAAACACCATTTCAATATCTAATTATAGATAATTGTAGATAATGTTTTTGTACATACATATTTCAATCAGCATGTGATATGCGTACGGGTATTCCTTGCTGTGATTGGAATCGTGGTCAGCGACTGATAGACGGTTTACGTCGTACCGATAACAGTGTAGGCTGTTCAGAGATTCCGTTGGAAGAGATCAAACTGATAAAATAATAACTTGAATATACTTAAAAAGCTATGATATTTTTCAAAAAATTATTATTTTTAATTCATTAAGCCATTCTATTCTATGTTTAAAACCATAAATAAAATGCTTTACCCGAAGAAAATCGCTTGATTTTTAAGAAAGTTATGAAATGAGAAAAGTGAGGATACTGGTTCTGTCAAGGGTCTTACATGTCAAATTTTCGTTCGACCTTGACATGATTTTTGGCCAAAAATTAAGTATCCTCTAAACCAATTTTAAACACTTGTTTTATGTTAGTTTTGACCTCGATTAAAAGTAAAAGCTGGCGATTTTAAATTTTGAAAAAAATATTTTCTGAAAAAAGGACAGGGGGGACCCTTGAAAAAATCGCAAATATTAAAATTTTTTTTTAGTTTCTTAAATTGCTAAAACTGGTAAGCAATTCTATTCTAGAACTAAAACCGTAAATAAAATGCTTTACCCGAAGAAAATCACTTGATTTTTAAGAAAGTTATGAAGTGAGGAAAGTGAGGATTACTGGTCCTACCAAGGGTCTTACATGTCAAATTTTTAGTCGACTTTGACATGATTTTTGGCCAAAAATTAAGTATCTTATAAAACATTTTTAAACACTTGTTTTATACTAATTTTGAGCTCCGCAAGCGATTAAACGTAAAAGCTGGTGATTTTAAATTTTGAAAAAAAAATTTTTCGGAAAAAATAACAGGGGGGACCCTTACAAAAGTTTTGAATTTTTCAACAAAAATATTTTTTTTTATTTCTTGCTTAAAACGTATTAGGATACTTAAAATTAGTGTAAACATTTAATCTAATACAAATTGGGAGTTGAATTGGGAAACATTGAAACATTGACATTTTAACGATTTTCAATAATATCATATTGTCCTTTTGACTTGTAATACTAATAACTTTGGTAGAATTCATTTTAATGAACAGAACGACTGCGATATGATATATTTAACATTGAGGTAGGTATACAAATAAAGTCTTCAGTTGTTCTTAATATATGTGAACTATAGGCTTCAGTAGGACTTATAGTCATGCTTGCGACGGAATCGCTCACTCGCTTGGCGCAGTGTCAGGCCTCGTGTTTCCGGCATTATCCAGAAAAAGATTATGAGGCTGATTGCAAGGATGATGCCCACAGCCAAGAAGTATGAGAAGTAATCATAATATCTAAGAAACGTGACAATTGTTATGATATGAATCACCTGCTCCAGGCACACAATCAGCCCAATAAAGAAGGGCTTCACTCGCATAGGGAACGCCTCGCCCAGATAGACGGGTGTGACGGCCACATAGACGCCAGCGAAGAACTGAAAGGCCATGGCAATGCGACTCACTTGGTACATGTAGTAGGGGCTGCTCTCATTCGAGGTATCCGCATATATTCCTGCTGTAGTGAGCATGAGAGCTGCCATGCACAAAAGTCCAACCAACGAGATCACCTTGCGTCCCAAAGTGTCCACAATCACCACGGGGAAGTAGGTGCCAAACCAACGTAAGATACACCAGACATATATACTCCAGTTCAGGAACCCCTCGGATTCATCAGTGCTCATAATCATGGATAAGCTAAGCGGAGAGGAGAAGGTGAATGCCACAAGGCAACGGCAGAAGAGCATCTTGACGAAGGGTATAATCGAAGTGGTTAGCTCTGCGCCCAGGCTCTGGCTGGATCCCTCTTCCACGTAGCCCTTGATATCCTCAAATATCTTATTATAGGAGCTGGCGGATGTTTCACTGGCAAGCAAGTGCCAAAGACATGTCCGAGCCTTTGCCTCATTATTCCTGCGCAGATGAAAGATGGGTGACTCCACCGACATGGCCACAAAAAGTGTGGCCACAACGGAGAAGACAATTCCGAAAATTCCGTGAGCCAGATTAACTCCACTTGTCCACTTAGAGTCCATTATCACCTGAATTAAAATGCCCATTGCCAGACCATATTGTTCCAGAGCAACAGATTGGCCTCGAACAGTTTTCAGAGACACCTCAGAAATGTGTATGATAAAGACCACCGTGATCAATCCGATCCCTATTCCGCCAATATATCGAGCAGCGATGAGGGCGCCATATTCGAACCGATCAGCTACAAAGATAATCCCATCTATTAGCTCCAGAATGCCTGTCAATGTCTGAAATGTGTTGATTTCGATGGTAAAAATTAAATTGTATTAATTCCAGGATTTATAACTTACATAGAGAGCCCATTTGGGAATATGTGTGATGGTAAAAGCTGCTAAAACGGCTCCTATGATGACTCCAATGAACCAACTGTACTGTAAATGATCTGAGTTCCATACCCCTGTGCCTCTATTCCAATTGAGACTCTGAGCAAAGTCCATTCCGCCATAGGCAAACAAAAGAATACCTGAAAGAGTATATTAGATTAAAGATATATGTATATATTTATATATGTATGCTTTTATATCCTGACATAGAGAAAAGTAATCTATTTTATCGTGCATTTTGAGGTGAAGTCCCTCATATTAAATGTGTCATAATGTGAGTAATAATATTTATATATCTTATGAAAAAACATGACCCCTATGGGGTTACATACATAGGAAATTAGTATAAATAGAATAGTAACATATATCTAGATTTTAGCGGGAATAAGAAATACATTTATTGAAGCTTTGCAATTCGCAAGAAGGCTTTCGATAATTATCAGAACGATAATAAAAAAATTTCTTATCGCGTTCATAAAGTAATTTGATTGCTTGAAATATCTATAAATATAAACAGTTTTCTCTAACTAAGAATTTTTATGGTAATTAATTTTCCCTGATGATCAATTTTGGATGAGATTGGATTATATTTCTCACCTGCTGTTGCAGTATGCGCCTTCTGCTTGTTGGTCCATCGAGTGGGTTGCGGTCGGGATTGGTTAATCACTTCCACTTGAGTGACCACTTGTGGTTCTGTCGTAATATATGTGGTCTGTCCCGGATTTGTAGATATATACGTAGTTTGAGGCGGCTGTCCTAGGCCCGGGGCTATATACGCCGGTGGTGGAGCGCTCTCACAATCTTCGGGTATATAATTCGTCTGCAGTGAAGGCGATATACCCTCACTTTGATATGGTTTTGTCATTTTGTACGGTTTCTTATAATATTTTACGTTCGTCGATTTGTTCGTCTAGGGCTACGTAGTAACTGAACTGAATCGAACATATTTCCCATTATTTATACCAGAAAACAAAATTAGATATCAGTATCTAATTATAGATAATGGTCATATACACGTATGTATATTTCAATCAGCATGTGATATGCGTACGGTTATTCCTCGCTGGGGGGTCAACTATTGTACTTTTAATTTTATACCAATAACAATTGTTATCGAATTCTTTCGGAATTAGGGATTACAGTGAAGAATTACGAACTGATTGAATATGCATTTAATAACTCACAATAACGAATATCGAATGATAGTAGTTGCTGCAGATCTTTGTATATATAAATATATATATAATCGGATTTATTTCCACATTATATAATGTTTGATCTTGACAAGACAGCCGAAAGTCTAAATATATATATCAAGCATAAGTTTACAAACTCAAGATATAGGCTTAAAATAAATATTTATTTTTTTTTAAAGAATCTTGAATGAAACAATGAATTAAGTTAGATACCGAATTAGATACAGAATCTTTATTTACAAAAAACACCAATAAGAACGTTATACAGATTAAATGAAGAAATATGTTATGTATATATACTTCGATCCAAGTTCACCCCCTAGTAGTTCATATAGTCGTGTCTGCGCCGGAAACGATCGCAAGCCTCGCGCAACGTTAGACCTCGTGTTTCTGGCATCACAGCCGCAAGGAAGATTAAACTGGCGACCAGGATAATTCCCACACCGATAAAATACTGGAAGAAGCAATCGGTGGTCTTGCCAAATGTGGCAATCACAATGATGTGGATCACCTGCTCGAGGCAGATAATCAATCCGATGAGGTAGGGCTTCACACGCATGGGGAATGCTTCGCCCAGGTAGGTGGGTGTGCTCACAATGAACATGCCGGCGAAACATTGAAAAGTCATGGCAACTCGCGAGATCTGCTCCATATAGTAATCACTCTCCATATAGGAATTATCCGAATAGATGCCTCCCATGGCAAGCATTAGACCCGCCATACAGATGAGTCCCAACAGCATGACGAACTTGCGTCCCAGCTTATCGATGACACTGAGGGCGACAAGGACGCCAATCAGACGCAGAATGCTCCACAAGATCATGGGCCAACTGTAGATCGTGGATTTCCAAACAATTGTACTTGTCAGCATGGATGTGCTGAGGGGCAGCGAGAAGGAGAAGGCAACTAGGCAGCGACAGAAGAGATGCTTGATGAAGGGCATAATGGAGGAGACCATCTGTGAGCCAATGCTCTGATTGTTGCCATCCTCCACATACAGCTTGGCCTCATTGAAGACCGCAACGAAGACCTCACGTGGTGCACTCGTACCCAACAATTGAGTTTGACAAGTTCGCGCTTCATTCTCATTGCCACGGCTCAGGTAGAAGATGGGTGACTCCACCGACATGGCCACACTGGCGGTGGCAAAGACGGAGAATAGAATGCCAATGATGCCATGTGCCGTATTGATGGTAATATGACTGCCAAAGTTCCATTGCGAATCCATGAGCACCTGAATCATTACACCCAATGTCAGCCCGAATTGCTCCAGGCCACACCAGAAGCCACGTGATCCGCAGAGTGCAACCTCCGAGTTCTGTATGATATAGATCACTGTGATCAGGCCCATGCCAACTCCACCCACCCAACGTGCTGCCAGAATGGGTGAATACTTGTAGGGTGCACTCACAAAGATAATTGCATCGATCAGCTGCATCACTCCGCCAAGTAGCTGCAAAGGGAATAGGGGGAATCTCTTGAGTTCCTTAGGTTATTATTTAGACTCGCTTACATATATAAATTTCTTGGGTATCCAATTCACGGCCACCGATGACACCACAGCTCCAATAATCATGCCAATGAACCAGCTATAATTGAACTCATAGGTCGTCGTAACGCCAGTATTTAAATTCCAGCCAAGACCTTGAGCCATATCCATGCCCGCATAGGTGAAGAGCAGGATTCCTGCAAATTGTTTATAAATAATAATATGAAATATGTTTGTATGAACATTTATAGGGTACTCATAACACAACCAAATTTAAGTGGGTTGAAGATTACATAACACCCAAAGTCTTTTTCGTTTAGACATAATAGTTTTTCCAGTATATAATTCCATTATTATTATAGATCTCTTCTATTTACCTAAGGTGGCAGTGTGTGCATTATGCTTGCCCCCCCAGCGAGTATAGCTGAACTGAACACTTGGATCCTCCACGACCTCTACTCTCGCAGGGCCTTGGGTTACGAAAGTCGTCTGAACTGGAGGTGCCCCGGGTCCAGTGGTCACAATAGTCGTCTGCACTTGAGGTGCACCCGGTGCAGTGTTCATAAAACTCGTCTGAACTTGAGGCGATCTCTCCGTTGTTATATACGTGGTTGTCATTTTATTCCCCACTTGCCAAAAGAACCCGAAACTTCCAAAAGACTATTTAAAACTAGCGCAAAAAAAGAATGTGTCGAATTTTGTTAGGTATTTTATAAAATGTAGTTAAGACTGTGCGATATCGATATCTAATTTATGATAAAGTCGTTAGTATATAATACCAAAACATAATGATATATTTTACACATTTGGGGCCAGCTACTGTTTGCTGACAGGCAAAGATAATGTTCTGATTCATGGATTTGCCTTGGCTATACATAACATACATATCTAAGTAAAAATTTCTATAGATAACACTGCAGCTTAATTTACGAGGCTCGTTCCTACTATTTAATTTTCATGTATTATGTACATGTTTTAAAGAGATATGTGTGACTCATGAGAAATTCTGTTTCATATGGTTGTCAACTACAAATTTTATCTGACATTTATGATTGTATATGGCCTTGACCTAGGCAATACAAACGATTATTTTGATAAGATAGCTCATTTAATTGTTTTTTTTTCTAGTTTCAAAGTAATAAAAATGCTATTATCAGCATACTGTAAAGGCATTAGACTCCAAATTTATTTATTCCGTTTTTATATTTCTTAGAAAATAAATGGGCTCATTTTAAATATTATTATGCTGCTATTTAAATTCCAATCGAAAAAAAACAAGCAGGGCAAACATGACCATAACCCCCAGAGACCTTGAGGAATTTTTTTTGAAATGTAGAAATTTTCTAAAAGCTTATAAATTTCACGGGACAGCAAAGTATATTTATTATCTCAAACTTGCAGACAAACAGGAAAGGAAAATGTATTTTGAAATTGTTCTATAGACTAAACAATGTCGATTGAGATAAACAAATAATATTTCGTAAGATATAGTGATCATATAGTTTCCTTGCTTCTGCAGAACTCTGTTAGCTTGCCTTATAAAGGAATATTATCTTAACTTCATCTAAACTATGATAACTTTTCTATAACATTCCCTAGAGAAATTAACTTAAATTCTAGAAATATACTATCTATTCTTTTCTAATTATTTTAGTCACATTTATTGGGGTAGAGTTTCCTGGATTGACGTATTCCTAGTGCGCGAGCAGATCGTGTAGGCGACGGAATCGATATGCAGCCTGCCGGAGAGTCATGTTTCGCGTCTCTGGTAGCATGATCAACAGGATAATGAAGGTGATCACCAGGATAATACCAACTCCCAAATAGTATTGGAAGAAGCTGTTATCACTCTTTCCGAATGTGCAAATCACAATGATGTGGATCAGTTGCTCCACACAGACGATCACAGCGATCAGGTAGGGCTTCACTCGCATGGGGAATGCTTCTCCCAGATAGGCAGGAGTACAGGAAACATACAGGCCGGCAAACACTTGGAATGCCATGGATATCCGGCACACTTGTGCCATATGCTCTGGGCTTCCAAGATTCGCCACGTTCGAGTAGATTCCTGCCATGCCAAGCATTAGGCCTGCCATGCAGATCAGTCCCAGCATTGAGATTAGCTTGCGGCCCAATTTATCCATGAATATAATTGCCACCAGGGTACCGATCCAGCGTAGAATTCTCCAAACAATGATGGGCCAGCTGTACATGGTGCCCATCCACATTTTCGTGCTCGAGATGATGGTCAGAGTGAGGGGCAGGGAAAAGCTGAAGGCAACACAGCAGCGGCAGAGCAGCATCTTGAGGAAGGGCACCAGGGCAAGAGTCAGATCATGGCCCACATTGTTGATTGTGCCCTCCGCGACATATTGACTATTCTCCACAAAGGCAACTCTATAATCCTCTGTGCTGCAGTCCCTCTCGAGCAGTTTCCATTGGCAAGAACTTGCCTTTTCCTGATCATTCTTTTGCATATGGAAAATGGGTGATTCCACAGAGAGCACCAATATGGCCAGAGCAACTACAGCAAACACAATTCCAATGATTCCATGCACTTGATTGCAAGCAATCGCATTTGTCGGATTCCACATAGAGTCCATGATCACCTGTATGGCTATACCAAATCCCAGGCCAGACTGCTCTACGGCACACCACTTGCCACGTGTCATGTTCGGTGCCACCTCGGAGTTGTGTATAATGAAGGCGACTGTGATCAGTCCGATGCCAATGCCGCCGATATATCGTGCTGCCACCATAGCATCATAGTTATAGGGTGCACTCACACAGATGATCGCATCGATCAGTTGAGTTAGGATCGCAAGTGCCTAAGCAAGGGATTAGCTTAGTACGAGGATGCAGTGTGACTTATTATATTCTATAACTTACATAGAAATATAACTTGGGAATCTGACTGATCGTTGCGGCACTCAAAATGGCTCCAATGATCACACCAATAAACCAACTGAACTGAAATTGTTCTCCGTCCGCAATCCCAGTGTATATGTTCCAGCCCAATCCCTGAGCCATATCCATGCCGCCATAGGAGAACATAACCATGCCTGAAGAGTGAGAGATTAAGCATCAATATTCCATTGCAATTATACGATCTATTAATCTCTTTTATTGCAATTCTGATTAGGTATATCTATATATATATAGAATATCCGGTATTTCCTTACACACACCTGTTATAATCGAGTGTAATCTCTGTCGATTGACACCACAATTGATCTTGCCCTGCGCCCGACGTGTTTCGTTTGTCACCTCAATATAAGACTCTGCTGGTTGGGACATTTTCAAATATATTCAATATATTCAAAATATATATCGAAAAAAATAAATATCATAAAATTCGTTCGATTCGCAAGTTGTGCCTGGACTGAATTCGATTGTACAAACGTTGCGGGTTTTATAACTGCAGAGAGTGCAGCATTTTTTTTTATTGATAGCACTATCTATTTTACTATTTGATACAAATTACACGATGATGGGTCAGATAACATGCTACTACGGCGAGTTGGCCATGAATCACTTGGCGTGAGCGTCCAGTACGACGCTTATCGGAGTACTACGACGAGTAGTAGACGACCCCTACAGGGGACTAAGCTCCCTCATGGTATTGATGACTCATCGTCTGGCATAGATTGCAATAGACCCCCTATGAAAGCCCTCAGTGAATCAACAGTATTTAACTGATTTATATGCTATGCCCCTGTAATGATATAACCCATAGATTGTTATATTAATATTAAGGAATGCCTAAATATCTCTCTCTCTTTCTCTCTCTCGCTTCTTGCCAATATCTTTGCCCCTTTTCGAACTCTATATAGATTGCATGTGCTTGCAGTCGTCACACCTTGACCTATCCCTAACACTCGGAGCGAGCACTTGAAGTGGCAGGCCCATCATGCAACATCTTCATTAGCCTGGGCTGGCAAACAAACGTCATTAATGTGTGTGTGTGTGTGTGTGTGACAGCAGCAACCCGAGTCACATCCATATCCCTTGGGGCGTCAATCTCGAGTGTTTGCTTGAGTTGTCTCAAATTGCGTAATGTCTGCACTAGAACCACTCGAGGCGGCAACCCACCACAGCCGGCGACTACCCTACTCCCTACTCTCCCCCCTTCTCCTGACGGCCGACTCCGATTCCGGCTGTGGAACCACATCGTCGTCGTCGTCGTCGTCGTCGCTGTAAGCCAATCTATCTTGTTGCACATCAAACTGTCAAATCGTACACATGTCTCTCGGGGAGCAGGGTGTGGAGAGTTGCCAGGCAGAGCTTGTCACTTGTCGCTGCTCCTCGACAAATTATCCAAATGCGACGCCAAATGGCCGATGATGCTTGCAGTCGCCTCCAGCCTCATCCAGCCTCATCCTCTCTCTCCCTCTCTCTCTCTCTTATCCAGCTTTATTTTGAGACATTCAAGTACATTTTAATGAGTTTATGCACTAAGTTGTCTAATGGCGCAAAAATTATGAGCGCCGCATCAAGTGCCATCAGCACACACACACTCGCACACACACACACACACTGGCAGATGGATACATTATTAGCACATGGTGTCCATAACTCACACGCAGATACAAAGATACAGCGAGATATACAGTCTCAGATACAGATACAGACAGAAACATTGAAGCACTTTGCATCAATTTCAATCTATGTACATGTGTGTGTGATGTGTGTGTGTGTGTACTGTGTGTGTGTGTGCTGTGTGTGTGTGTGCTGTGTGTGTGTGTGCTGTGTGTGTGTGTGCTTGTGCTCCAAGGAAAGTCTGTCTCTGGCACTAATGGAGTCTAATTACTCCGACCGACAGGCGTCAGGCGACATGCGACCAGCGACCGGCGGCGACCGCTGGTTGGATTCCTCACCCTGCTCCTTTTGGCTAATAAAAGCATATTAAAACGTTTGTCGTTCTTATGACAGACAGAGAGACAAAGAGACAGACAAAGAGACAGACAGAGAGACAGACAGAGAGACAGACAGGCAGACAGACTAGAATGGATGGATAGAAAACATTGGGGCTTGGCAATTGCTTATTATTTATTTTTGTAATTTCCAAATAAAGTGCGCAGCGCAGAGACCTCATCTTATCCATTCCCTTCCCCACAGCTTGCTATTTTGGTATAATATTATATATCTGCAAAAGCATCGTACAGATCCAGACAATTTCATCCAGAATACTATAAGTTATATATAAGTTAAGAGAACTCATAAAAAATTGAGCAAATTAATTCAAAAGTCTAGACATATAATTATCTCCGTAAAATATATATAATATAATATTATTATTATTATTATATTATTTTCTTTAAAAAAAAAACTCTTTACTAATGTTTCCGCCCGGGATTGAACCGGGGGCCTTCCGCGTGTTAGGCGGATGTGATAACCACTACACCACGGAAACATGTTAAATTGGCAAATTTCAAAAATAAAAAAAAAACAATCTTAAAACATTAGAAGTATAAAAGTAAAAAAAAAAAAATAAATTAATCATTGCCGAAACCCGGGATTGAACCGGGGACCTTTAGATCTTCAGTCTAACGCTCTCCCAACTGAGCTATTTCGGCTCGATGAAAATAGCCGGCGTAATACCCAACAAGCTATAGAGCGGATTGCAGCTTTGTAGAAAAGAACATATAGTATAGCTAAACTAACATGTATGATATATGTATGAGTATATAAATAGAATATATATAATTTAGTCAAGTACAGCACAGTTCAATTGAATAGGTGCGCTTGCAAGCGCCTGCCCGCTGCGCACAATTCTATAAATATGGAAACTGCGCTGCTTCCCACTTCCAAATGGATTATACTAACACTACACATACTACTATACATACATAAATCATCAGAATGCACATATGCTTTATTTACATGTGCCGTGTACAAAGTTTTGGGGCAACTTTTTGGGGTTTTGACTGACAGCCCTGAGAATTGTGTTGACAGTGGCGTCTTTATAAATTTTAGTGCAGTTTCTTAACTTTTTGCAGCTGCTAAATAATGAAATTCAAATAGAATTTTAGACATTACTGAAGAGACAAATATACATCATATATATAATCATCAAAGAAACACTTCTAGTTCAATGCGGTCAGGTGTTTTGAATATTTAGAAATTAGTATAATATTGCGAGAAACAGAATAAGACGAAGTGGAAGGGAAATCCCGAGGAACATAAAAAAAAAAAATTATACTACACATATGGTTTATAGTACTTTTTAATGGCTTTCAGCGCCGACAACGAAGCGTATCTGATGAGAGACCGAGCAGAGAGAGAGACCCATGAATTATTTTGGCAACCGTTCAAAATCTGCCGTGGAAGACTAATTGTTCACAGGCATTTTGTAAATATTATCAAAATAAACTTTGAACTTTTCTGAAAAATTGCAAACATATTTTTAAACTTAGATTTTGTAATTTACAATGTATATTTGCCATAATGATGTCATAAACAAATCGAGCTAATTAAGTTTTATTTATTGAACTTGAGTGTGTATAAAAACCACAAGATATTTTATCTGAAATAGATATATGTATAACGATATTGCCGAAGGTTGTGAAACCCAAGAAACTGTATCAGGTTCCCTTTAGATTGCGGCTCGTGTCCCCGAAGCGTTCTCCTGTATAGAGTTATACTATATTATACAATATATTATATTTATGCATGATCACTTTTCGGCTCGCTCCACTCTCCTTGGGTTCTTGTTTTTTTTTTTTTTTGCGGCTTCCGTTTGACGCGCTGTGCTGAAAGCTAAGCCCGACGGCTATTGGAATTCCTTGAGCTGCTCCGACTTCACATTCTTGAAAGGCGATCGTGCAGTAGCAGCAGTCAAAAACAAAAATTCTTTAGAAAACCACACAGACACCATTGACCACGCCCACTGGCAGGCAAGCAAGATATGATTTATAATCTGCCTACGGGCAGGGAGGGAGTCACAACTCAAGGTAGACAACTTTGTGTTTTCGACTTTCGGTGCCATCGCTGCTCGATTTGGCCCGATTTGGCCTGGAAGCATTTTGCACAGCGACTATTTGCAGCGAGACAGCAACAACATTCCTGTGAGATATGTCAAGAGAATTCGTAACATTTGCACTACATAGAACATCTATTTTAGTTCACAGTGGTTCACCCTGTTTAACCAAATCCGCAGCTTTCCCCAGTTCGACAGTCGGGCAGAGCTTGAGGGGATCCGCACGTGAACGGGGAGTGCAAATTGCTTTCGCGGTCGCTTTGATTTTTAACGTGTTCCGAATTACGCGCAATTAGATTTTTTTTTTATTTGTTAAGTAAGTGAAGTGATTTTGATGGGTTCTCTGATTGGAGTATATAGTAGGGTAAACAATCGTAATCAACTGACTAACTAACTGGTTTTAATTGCGAGAGAGATAGGCAAGCGCTAACAAATGTATAGACGCAGAAATACCCTACTTAATTTGAGAATAATTAAATAACTGATATATAAATAAATTAATAATAAATAATAATAAATAATATAAATAATTTAAGTAAATATAGTAATGGTTATATTTATATAGTTAGTTATTATAGTTTATATATTTAATTTTTTTTGTGCGCATTTTCGCCTTCCAGCATACCCTATAATAAGTACGCTAATTGTCCTCCAATTTAGTCAAATTAAATATACGTAAAACTCTAGTTAGCCCTCTCTCTCTCTCTTCAGTTTCAGGTATACATACGTACTATATATACATATATATGCAAATGTCCTGTGACAAACAACGAATGCAAATTGACAAACTGTGCTACGATAAACCGCATTTCATGTCAGTTTCCTGTTGCCAGAAATTTGTTTTTCCTGCTGTGTAGTGCAATGTTTTGGCATTTCCCCCATTTTCAACCAATTTTTCAGTTGTTACTTTACCCTATTCAAATGTAACATGACTTTTTGCTGTCACTGTGTGTGTGTGTGTTAGCTGTAGCAGAAAATTGTCAAAGCTCTTAAGTGGGTCACAATTTGATTTGATTTGTTTATGTCACCGCAGCAACTCGAACAGGAAGAGAAACGATTGCTAGAACAGAAAGGCAAAAAAGAATTATTGGCCAAGTCATTTTGCCAACGTATTATTAACATGTCTAGCAAGCAGCTAGCCTGTAATTGGCCAATTGTGTGTGTGTGCCAAAGGGGCACAGGGGCCATGCCAATGCCCTTTGACCTTTGCATGTATTTCATGCAAATATTTCTGCAAAAAGACCTTCAATGCAATGCAAAAAAAAACTGTTAATTGGCTATTCGTAAAGCGGTCAACAGCTGTCCACCTTAAATAATTACAATCATTTGTTTTTCTTTTTTTTTGTTTTTTCTTTTTGTAAATGTCAGCTAGAAAATTGGCGATAAAAAGCGATAAATTAAATACAGCACGTGTTGTAATTTTGTAAACAATATTTTAACTGGTTGTGCATTGGAATGTTCTCTATAAATCGATTAATAATTTATTCTGCAGTCTGCCGCACATAGCGCAGGGTATTCAATAGTCGAGAAATGCGCCACAGTTACTTCTTAATTCTTTCCGTTTTTTTTTGCAACTTAAAAGATTTATTTCTGCACATTCCAGAACAATTTGTATCCATTTATTTATTGTTAAATTTATTACTGTCTTCCTAGACTGAATGTGAATGTGTTCGAATCTAATTTCGTATTGTATTCATTTATTTTTATTTTTTTTTTTGGTTCCCCAAAACAAGCGCTCTGAATCGCCGCATCATAAGTATACTCAGAATTATTCAGAATTTGTCTAAAGCAAACGGGCGGAGGCGCATTTGACATTTGTTTTTATTTTCTTTCTTTATGTTTTTTCCGTTTTGTGTTTTTTATTCTGTTCTGTTTTGTGTTTATTTGGACGTCTGACACTTGTCTGCCAATCCGAACGTGCGCCAAAGTCATTCACATCGAGCTGGTTTTGTATTTCTCCTTCGGTCTGTGCACTTATATAAGTTACGAACGGAATTGAATATGTATTTTAATATTTTTGAAAAAAAAGAGGTGTAACAAACTGGTTGGTACCCTGGAACTTTGAGACCATTTCTTGACCTATACAATTTTAATATATGTGGGTTTTTTTTATATGTTAACAGAGCAGGAAAAATACTTTATTTCTACATGAATTTATTTCGTATACTTTATAAGTATTTTAGAATTAATTAAAAATTAAAATTATTAATTATATAAATTATTTCGTATATTAAATTATACGTGTATTTTTTAAGCTAGGATATTCTCCAGTCGCTTTTAAAACTCATTTTGTATATTTAATTGCATTGCCAGCTATTTTTGGATGAACTGAAAACCTTGTGCCCATTTTTGATATGATTCAAAAAGCAGTTTTATGTTAATTTTCATAATATTGTATCGAATTACTTGAACATTTTAATAGTGCAGTAAAACTAATAACAGATATTTATGTATATTTATGTGTATATATATACAATATTCTATGGAATTCTTGTAGCGAGTCGAAACTAAAGTGCCAAAAGCGAAGTAACTGTCTCGTAACTTTGAGTATTTAAGCTCCGAAGTTTCTTGTAGTACCCCATCAGCTGCTGCCCCTCCACGTCCCGCCTAGACACATTCATTTACCACTTGTGTTCGGGTCGTTTTTCTTCTTGTTTCTTGGACACGTTGTGGGTTGCCATAAATCGAAGTAAGAAGAAGACCAAGAAGTGTGGGGGGAAGTTGTTGCTGAAGAGGCGTGCCTGCACTTACCCCCCTCCCCCACCCCCTGCCACGCATGATTCCCTCTGCGACTAGTTAGTTAGTTAGTCAAGCGTTAAATTGACTTGACGTCCGTCAGCTGTCCACCCTGCAGTACTTAACACGACTCTCTGCCCGCTTAATTAGGCAATTAAGCGACAACCCACACTAGTTGCGCAGGCAACTCCAAAAATTATAATACTCTTTCCTTTTGTTCCTTACTAGTGGGCGTGTGCATGCTGAAGAGAGAGGGGAGATTAGCTGTATTTATGATTCAATTGCAACTGTCGCCTGGCTGTCGGATTAGTCGGCGATGAAGTCCAGAAGTCAACTCCACTTTATTAGCATATTCATAAGGCCCGAGTACGTGTGTGAGGTCAGCGCGGATCCAAGTTAATTGAAATACTTGTATAATGTTTACCTCTATATATACGATAGCTTCTGCTGTGTAATCAGTTGAGCTCTTAATCCGATATGCATATCTTGAGCCCCGACTATATACAAAAATGTTGTCTGAAATTGTCAGCTGAGTCAGCGAAAGATGAATCCGATGATATTCACCAGCAGAGCTTTGGTAAGAGTTTAATAATTGCTTTGAAAGTTTAGAAAGAAATTCAAAATTTGTGCGGGTCTATTATATTGAAGCACATAAATAATGTGGAAATATAAAATGATGCTAGAAAAGAAAGAATTTTTCCAAAAAAAGCAACCTAAACAATTCAATACGATTCATTTCTTTGTATAGTTGAAATTCCTTTTCGAAAAGGTTTCGATAACTGCACATAAAAGACACAAAACTTTAAAATTTCCGTGATAAAAGTTTTACGATCGCGCCTAGCAACAGGTTCTAAAAAGAATCGACCTGCCGTGGAACCGAAACCTGGAAGAAATCACAAGACGCAGCAACAATGCCAGCAGAATGTGAAAGAAATGAGAAAAGGACACAAAGCAAATATCGTAAAATTCATGAATGAATCAGACAGAATCGTGTTCTTCTTCGTTTGGCAATAGAGATGGAGTTCTTTGCGACTGTTGCCAGCCAGGGAAGCCGGTATTATATATGTCTGACTGCAGTCTCAGTCTCAGTCCCAGTCCCAGTCTCAGTCCCAGGCGCAGGTACAGATCCGAGTCCAGTTCAGCTGCAAGTTTTTGGGCATATACATAACATATGTATATATACTATATATATATATATTGGTTTTGGTATTGGTATTGGTATCGCCTTTTTGG